>SJXQ01005937.1:94622-232320 GCA_006408695.1 Aepyceros melampus | reverse complement strand
TGCATCGGGAGTGGGGCGGCGAGGGGGACTAAATGGCAGGGTTGAGGGGAGACCTAGTCCTGCAAAGTCGTGCTGACAGCTGCACAGGCGCACACACAGACCCACTCAGCCATGGACCCACAGTGTCACAGCCACATCCGCGGACAGGTTTCCTGCCCAAAGTGCCCCGAGTCCACGCCCACTTCCTCGTCCAGCCATCCACGGACCCAGGCCGGCCTGTGCCCCGTCGCACAGCTTTGCCCCACGAGCAGGAGTCGAAGCCTCGTTCCTGGAGATGCATCAGAACCTCGCGCTCTGAACCCCCACCCCTACCCCCGACATCCTCCACCCACCGCGCGCTAAGGCCGCTCAGCTTCTCCCGGTTCTCAAGCGCCTGGAACACCCACTCCGATGCCCTCTCCGCGATCCCCTTCGGATCCCCGCACCGCTACCGGCAGCGGGCGTCAGCAGACACCGGTTAAGGCGGACGGGAGGAGCGCGGGCGAATGCACTGCCGCCTTGGTCAAGGATTTAACGTCGGATCTGGGCGAGAGCTGGTACGAAAGGATCTGGATGGTGTTTCTCTTTCCTCTCTACTCTTTGAAAGCGGGTCAGATCGAGCCCCAGCTTCAGGATCTTGGTCTGTTTCCCCCAGTACTGAGGACAGAGGGGAGACAGGCAGAGCCCCCCGCCCTGTCCTCTCGTCTACACATCCCCATCCCTCCACGAACGAGTGTTCGGGAGTCCGACCCTCGCTCCCTCAAGCCCCCACCCTTCCCTCTCCAGCGCTCACCCCGTAAGACGCCCTCGCGCAGCTCGTGGCCGCTGCACTGTCCCGAGACGCGGGAGAGCCGGCGCGGCCCGGGCCCGGGGTGCGGACTGCTGCTGGCCCAAGGGTCGGCTTCTCCAAGTCTGCGCAGGTGGCTGGACTCGCCGCGGCTGCTGCGCTCGGGGCGGCCTCCTGGCTTCCGCCTCGGTGGACCTCCTGGGGCTCCCCCAGCTAGGCTGGACCAGCTCCGCGGGCGGCGAACCCCGGACGGGCGCGTCTTGCTCCCGGAACAGACTGTACACCTTGGCTGTAGCCGCTACAGGGCTGCCCCCGGGGCGCCGGAGCCGACTCGCGTCTCTTCAGCCGGCTCGTATCTTCCCACCGGGTCCCTCTGAGCCTGACCCATGCCCACGAAGAGAGCCAGGGTGAGCGGCCAGAAGCTCCTCCAGGGGTTCCGCAGGACGCGCCCAGGGCAGCGGGCTGTGGTTGGGGGCCTCATGGCGCCGGGGCGCATGGAGAGATGCGCTCGCGCGGGGAACGGCCCCCGGGGTTCACAGTCGGTGCGCCCGTCGCCCGCTGGCTGCGCTCCGATCCCCTGCCGGTGGCCCGCCTCTTCCCGTCTAGGGGCCCCCGAGTCAGACTGCGGGCTAGGCTCTCCCTGGAGCCGGAGCCAGGCGGCGGGAGCGGCCCGGGGCTGCGCGCACCGAGCCCGGAGGCCGCGCTGCGTCTCCAGCTGGGCGCGCACCGCTGTTGCCCCTTCGCGCCTTCTCCCAGTCGCTGTAGCCTTCGGAAGGAAAACTGGAGGGTTTTATTTTTGGAAACCTCCCCCTGATTTTTCGTCTCTTTTATCCACACCATGCCCCCTCCTCGGAGGGACAGTTCAGCCCCCTTATTACGGGAGAGGGAGAGAGAGGAATTCCAGCAACACCCACTTTGGCACCGGGAAGCGAGCGGGCGGCGAGGGGGGTTAACCCGTGAGGAGCTGAGGGAGGCGCAGGGCAGACCCGAGCGAGGGCCGGCAGGCGAGATGACAACTGTTGGGACAGGGGCACCCGAGCCACCTTTCTGCTGTCCTGGGCAAGCTGAACTGCTGACCTGTCCAGAACTGATCCCCGCCCCTGACCTCAAGGACAAACTCCACGGTTGGAAGACTAAGGCTGCAGCCTCGAAGGTCTGAAGGAGGTCGGGAGAGGTACCAAGAACGGCATGCCAGAGATCGGACCCTAAGGACGGGCTCCGGACCCTTTGCTTCCCGCCCGAGCCACTGGGGGCTTCGGCCGGGGGCTGCGGCTGGAGCCGGGGCAGCGCGGGGTAGCTCGCCTGTCTCCGCCGCGGCGGGACGCGGGGAGCGCGCGCGGGAGGGTCGTCTGGACGCGGGCGCCTCTGGTGGACTTGGCCGCGTCCTTGGCCGTCCCGCGGCTTGTCCAGACCTGCCGCTGCCAGCCTCCCTCGCTCCTTGATCTTAATCCCCTTCCTGCTGCGTCAGGGTCGAGCCTACAAGCTCGAGGCGGTGATGGCGGCGGATCCCGCAAGAGGTGTTCTCTTTTTTTCACCGAGGAATAAACATGGAGGATCTGGAACAAGGTCACTTAAGGAGACAGCGTGTGAGCAAGAGGTGAATGAAATCCAGTCCTGCAGCCTGGAGTTCAGCTCCCATTTCTTATCCTCCCATTCCACCTCTCCTTCCCTCAGGATTGCTTCTGACTGATGCTGTGTGTGTGCTCGCATCTTCTGTGTCCACAGGGAGAGGCCAGGGGTGCTAGAAGGCCAACGGTCACCCATCTTAGTACCCCTCGGCCATCAGCTCCTCACTCATCCCCGTGGTCCCCTGCCCTAAAGTCTAAAGGCCTGGCAACCACCCCTGCTCCCACCCGCTGCATTTCTGCAGGCTACTGCTTCTTAGGGCTTTCCCTGGTGGCTCAGATGGTAAAGAATCTGCCCGAAGTGAGGAAGACCTGGGTTTGATCCCTAGGTTGGCAAGATGCCCTGGAGATGGGCACGGCAGCCCACTCCAGTATTCTTGCCTGGAGAATCCCATGGACAGAGGAGCCTGGCCGGCTACAGTCCATGGGGTCGCCAGAAGTCAGATACTACTGAGCAGCTGAGCGCACACACAGCACACTGCTTCTTGAGAGGAAGAGACCCAACAGGCAGGAAGACACTGGTTTATAACATCCCACCCCACATAAAGGACAGACCCAGTAAATACCTAATGTTGAAAATAAGCCTCAACTCTTGACCCTGGTCTCCAAAGCCCTGCACGACTGGCCCCCTCCCTAGTGTATCTCATCTTGGCCTGGAAAGCTCACCACACTGCAGCTATGGTGGTCTCCTCTCTGCTTCTGGAACAGACTACTTCTCCTCTCCCCGAAACACTCATCTCCAAGATGTTTTACAGGATGAGTCCTCACCATTTCACCTCTCAGCTCAAACATCACCTCCTGGAGCAGCCATCCCTGAGCCCCTAACCTAAGAGCAGCAGCCTTCCCACTCCCAGAGAAGTGAAAAGTGGAAGTGTTAGTCGCTCAGTCCTAGCCAACCAACTCTGCAGCCACATGGACTGTAGCCCGCCAGGCTCCTCTGTCCATGGAATTCTCCAGACAGGAATATGGGAGTGGGCAGCCATTTCCTTCTCCAGGGTATCTTCCCAACCACCTCCCAAGTCATCGCTTTCTCATACATCACCCTGTTTCACCTTCATTGCTCTAGACTAGTTGAAATTATTCATTTGTTTGCCTAGATAATTGATTTATTGAATGGGCTGAACTTGAAGAGGGACAAGCAGGAAGCAGCTCTGTTTTTCTCCCCTCACTGCCACAATTCATACTGTGGTGAATTTCTCTTCTCCACCCTTAATGACATCTCAAGCAGAGTCCTTGGCTGCCCATCCCCACCAGTCACAAAAACAGTTTCATTTCTATAATTAAGACCAATTTTTCAGGCACTAAAATGTCTGGTCCTGTCCAAATCAAAACCTCATCCAATTTAATCAATCTTGTATCCAATTTAATACCCCTCCTCTCCTGCCACGGGCCTGTCCCCTGGCTCAAGGTCCTGTACTGGGGAGTGTGGGGTGTGGTCTGATTTTCTGACCTTCCTTTTCTGCAGCGGCTCCTCCAAGTGTCAGGGGAGAGGCATTAGAGGAAAGTGGTAAAGGTCTATGTGACAGGTGCCCTTAGCTAGCAGGTGCCCAGCTCCCTGGCTTGTTCATGAGCACATTTGTGGGTTCTTTGGAAGCTCTCTGCAGGATCTCTGCCCTGCACTACCATAGAAAAAGCACTCTCTGGACAACTTCCCTGTGTCTCCTATCTGCCACGGGACTTTCCTGTCCCTGCCAACAAACCAGTGCTGAGTTGGCTGCATCTCATCCTGCTACAAGAGCCACTCCAGCCAGGCTCCACAGGCAGAATTCTCCAGATAAGGGATCACACAATTTACTTCCTTTATGTGCATCCCCAATTCCTGAAGACATAGGCTGAGTTCTCCCAAGAACTTTCTTGCTGTGCTTTGGTGCACTGGGGTGCTTGCAACTTCTAGCACCTCAGCTAGCATCAGTAGAGGCAGAGTTATGGGGAGTCAAGCTAGTTTCTGCTTCTTTGGAGGCCCCCAGTCTTTGTAACTGGTTTTCCTCACTTGGTCAGTTTGGGGAGTACCCTCAGGGGAAATCTCAGCCCTGCTTACCAATACAACTGTTCTCTGACTCAGTGACTTTCTTCCATCCTTTTTTATTTATAGACTGGAATCTGAGGATGTAGAGAAGTAAATGGCAACCCACTCCGGTATTCTTGCCTGGGAAATCCCATGGACAGAGGAGCCTTGTGGGCTAAGGTCCGTGGGGTCGCAAAAACTGGGACACGACTGAGCGACTAAGCACACAGCAAATCCAAGGATATGTCCTGATAGTTATTGAACTGGTTCTGCCTTTACTAAGATGCCTAGTACTTATCTTTGGCATGTGAGAGTATTTAATCTTACTGTTCCAGCCTTTGCAGCTTCAGCAGAAGTTTGAAGACCACAGAAAAAAGTCCTGTTCAACAACCTATGAAAGTCTTGTCTGACTTCCCAAGCCACAGTGATAGCTCTAAAGGAATAGATATCTTGCCTGCCTGGCTCACCACTGTTTCCTCGGAACCTAGAACAGTGCTTGCCTGTCATAGACAGACAGGAATTATGTGTTCAGTGGATGGCTAAATGAATGAACCACAGAAGAATCCCATCAAGAAGGGCGGGCTGGTATCATTATACCCATTTTCAGAGAGAATAGCTGAGTTCCTCATGGGGGTTCCTGGTCCAAGTCCGTGGGCTTGCTGCCTGCAGGGTTGGCCCTTAGGATCTCCTTGAATTCTGCACTTGCATGTTGGGATGAATGCCATCTCACTTCCCAGAATTCACTGCTCTCTCACTGAGACTCTGCTCCTTTGCGGCTACGGGAAAGCCTCAGCTCCACATTCCCTCTCCTTGCCCCATCATCCACCCAGTTCTTTAGCTCTGGCTTCCTTTCCTCACCTCACGACCTGCCCAGTTCCTTTAGTATCTCTCCTCTTCATCCCTCAGCGCTCACCTCAAGTCCCCGTGAGCCTCCCAAGGCCAGAAACCTTGGCATTCCCCTTCGTCCCTGAGCTATTTTTTCCTCCCATGTGTCCAAGTCATTATTACTGCTCCGTCTCCTCCGTCTGCACGTCTGGAAGTCTGCCGCCCATTCAGCCTCTCTCTGCTCCGCCTCAGCCAAAACCCTCGCGCAGACACTTCGCTCACCACTAGGCGCCCCTCCCACTCCTTGGTGAGGACAAGTGGTCCTTGGAAATTCCCACCTTGTTCTCCTGGGGGCCCACAGCCAGGCTAGTGTGCTGTAAAGACTGGCACCTCCTACTCCCTCATTCCAGCGCCATCCCCCTGTCCTGCCTCCCACTGACTGCCCATCACTCCCTTTCCTTGTAACTGCTGGAATCTGTGGATACAGCTCTTCAGAATCTCCAGTCCCATAAATGGTTGGATTTTTTTCTTTGTTTTTCCTTTTTGAAGCTCCCAAAATTTATGTGCTAAGCATGCACATAAATTGACTCATTGAAGAAGAGAATGGAGGTGTTGTCATTTCCAGGTACACAAAGGAGGAAACTGAGGCGGGGAATAGGTACTGACTTGCCCACGATCACAGAGCTGGTAAGTAGCAGAGGAAGGGTTCCAACCTTGGTTATCATCCAACCGAGTCCAAGCTTTTAAGACAGCACCGTCTTGCCTTCTCCCTGGGTTTGAGCCTCAGGAGCCCTCCTGACTACTGAAATGATTGATATTTTTCCCAGTCATTTCTGCAGCAGTCCCCACCTAAACCCTCAACTGCACAGCCCCATCCTCTTCCCTGCCGGCTAGCCTACCACCCAGTTCCCAGGGGATGTGGAGGTAGCAGAATTTTCTGTCTTCTACTGTCCTTGTTCAGTGAAAGAAGGGGAGCTGTTTCCAGCAAGGTCTCTGATCACCGGGTGGTTCTTCCTTATCCCTGATTCCCACTTCCTCCCTAAAGAGGCACAAAATGATGCTAAGGCTACTAACCCATCTCTTGGGTCTGGGGAAAGGAATCATCTCTGGAAAGCCCTGCAGAGAGAGTCCCAAGGGGTCAATAAAAAGAGTCCAGTGGGGAGAGGTTTGCTGGGACACGTGCGCCACAAAGGGAGATGGCAGTCTGCTAGTCACCGGTGCAACTGAATTGCTTCCCCGTGTCTTCTTGTTGGAATAACGCTGGCAGCCAGAGAGCTACCAGAACCTGAACTAATTTGGTAAATAAAGACCAAAAATGAGGACCGAATTTCTGTTCCCTTGGCTGAGACCCAGACTCCCGACAGAATTCCAGGGATTTTTCTTCCTTGGAAGTGACTGGACCTCCAGTCCTGAATTCCTCTCTCTAGGAGAGCTTGTTCCCCTGCTCAGAACAAATAACACATTTCCTGGTTAATCAGTGGGCGGAACAGCTGAAGGAAGGTTGATTGGGCCCCCGGCCTTCCAGATGGCAGAAGCTCATGGGCTCGGATACCTTTGTCCAGAGACTGGGCAGCTGGAACCCAGCACCGTGCAGCCTCAGCCTCCATTCTGGAAGGTGGAGGCTGTATGCAAAGGCCCCAGTTCTCTGCTGCGTGAGGCCTCCAAGGCCCACAGGGGCTGCCAAGGCCATGCCACTTCAGACACCATGACCTGGCACTCCTCCCAGTACTCATAACCACCCTACTCTGGTCTGCCAAAGCTGTCCCCGCTCCAGGCACACGTGAATGTTTCTGCCTTCGGTGAGCTCAGGGCTCAGCTATGCTTGGCTTCTATTTTCCCATCTGAAAATAGAGATAATCCTGCATTTCTTGCCATTCCCACCTTCAGGGCAAAGTAGATAACCAGCCTTATCTACCCTGGGATGGGAGGCGGTCAATTACTGCTCCTTCCTTTGCCAGCTGATATTTCTGGAGCGTTTAAAAAGTACCAGGCACTGTGCTAAGTGTTTTCCAGTCCTTCCCTTTAATCCTGGCAATAAGTACTGTTACTTCCTCATGTAACAGATGAGGAAATGCAGGCTCAGAGAGGTAAAATGAATCACAAAGCTAGTATGTGGCTACACGAGGAGTCCCTCTTAGTTTTCCTGGTGAATATTATACAGATGCCAGCTTCCAGCGGAGCAGTTCTCTGGAATCGCATCTCCGGCTGCAGTTCTCTGGGAACCGGAAACATTCACAGCTGTTTGTGGTGTGGTGGTGGGCAGGGGTGTGGGCTGATGGTCATATGAAGTCGCTGTCATGAGCTGGTCCCCATCAAGCCCATCTCACCCTTCTCAGGCCTACTTACAACTAGGGGTCTATTTTAGGTCAAGGGCAGACAAAAGTCACCGTGGTGAGGTTCAGTACATCCAATTCCTGCTCACCAAGGAGAAGGAAGGAAATAAGTTTGCCCTACATCAAGTTGTTTTCCATTGCCAAGTAAGACTCATCACAGACAGAGACTCAACGTGGCCCTATGAGATAGGCATTGCAACTCCCATTTCACAAGCCCAGAGGGATGAAGTGTCTCGCTCAAGGTCATACCGCCAGGAGTCGAGCCAGGATTTAACTAAAAAGTCTGACCGGCTCCAAAGTCCGTGCTGTTTCCACTACAGCACACTGCACTCGCTCCAGGATGTCCTGCGATGATGTGAAATGGGCAGCTCTTCAAAATAACTGAGTTCACTCCATTTCCCTTCATTTCCAATTCCTGATACAAGGGTGGGCTGATCTGAAAGCTTTGTGCATTTAGCTGAAGTTCAGACCACATTTCCTATTTATCTGGATAAATCTCTTCAGCCCTGACTGGAGTGGAATCCTCTGGAACAGCAGTCCTCAACCTATGGACCAGGGGCTGGGAAGGGGTGGGTGGTTCAGACAGTAATGTGAGCAGTGGGGAGCCAGGGGGAGCAGCAGATGAAGCTTCGCTCACTCACCTGTTGCTCACCTCCTGCCGTGTGATCCGGCTCCTAACAGGCCATGGGCTGTACCAGTCTGAGGTCCGGGATTGGGGACCCCTTCTCTAGAACTCCTGAGAGGCTGAAGCATAACTTCTCTCCAAGCAGAGTTTCTGAAGACCTGAGCAAGAAACGATGTGAGCAGCCTGGAAATCTTCCTTCTTTTAATTCCCCGCCCCAGCCCACCCCCAGTAAGACCACCAGTCAACCGTAAAAGAAATCAACCCTGAATATCGCCTGGAAGAACTGATGCTGAAACTAAAGCTCCGATACTTTGGCCACCTGGTAGGAAGAGCCAGCTCATTGGAAAAGACCCTGAACCTGGGAAAGATTGAGGGCAGGAGGAAAAGGGATGACAGAGGATGAGATAGTTGGGTGGCATCACTGAATTATAGACAAGAAACTCAGAGACAGGGAGGGACAGGGAAGCCTGGTGTGAAGCAGTCCATGAGGTTGAAAAGAGTCAGACGCGACTTAGGGACTGAACAACAGTAAGACCTCAGGGGCCTCAGTACTCTCCTCAGGGCCAAGGGGTTGTTCAGGTGGGGATAGATCACACACTGTATTATCTTCTCCAAATCCCCAGGCAGAAATCCCTGTGGGCTGAAGGACAACGCATCCCTGCCCTGGATTCCGGACTGGTGGGCAGGAATTTGAGGGCAAGCTGAGCAGGAAGCAACTGCCCTTAGCAGTTGTCGGCGTCTCCTAGCCTGTCCCCAACTTGGTTTCCTGATGGGACACAGTGACATCTATCACACCCCAAAGGATAGGAGCTTGGGGGGACAGAGGACAGAGGCTGCTGTGGGGTCGTTCCCAGAATAAGTCCACAGCAGCTCACTTGTTCATCATCAAGACAAAGAAAGAAGGATGACAGCTTCTGCCACCATCTTCAGATACCCATTTGCCTCTGGATTATATGTTGAGGATCGAGATACTCAATGAGGTTTTCCCTGGTGCCCCCCACCCTCTCTCTAGGACCCCAAGCCCTTAGGGACAGGCCCGGACTCCTAAACTCCCCAGGACAGGGTACAGACACCAGGCTGGGGGGGTGGGGGGTCGGAGGAGGGGAGCCAGATCCCAGTGGGCCCCAGCCGGTCTGCATGACTCATTCCTTGTTTCCGTCCACTCTGGTCTGAGTGCCTTGGCCCAGAGGCCTCTGGGAGGTTGTAACACAGGCTGGCCCCTCGCCCACTGGGACTCAGCAGACAAAAATTAAAGATCTCACTCCTCAGGAACTCACACAGACAGCAGAGGCATGTTCTGTGTTCTGCCTCACCAGACCAGACCTCAGGCCGGAGGAGGCTGATGGCCAAGGGAGGAAGGAGAGGCGTCTCCCGCTCCTCCCACTCCTCCTCACCCTCCACCTCCAGTCTCAAAGCCCCGGCCACCACCCACTGTCTTCTCACTCCTCCTCAGGTCCTGGCCTGAAGATAGCGGGTGCCACCAGTACCTCCTGGGCTCCACTCCACTCCTCCCCATCTCTGTCCAAAAAAACAGTGAGGGAGAAACAGACGTGTAAACAACTAATCACACATATTTTCTTTCTGGCTGCACAATCCGATGAGGCCAAAAACCTGCTCAGCAATCTTCAGTGGCTCCCCAGTACCTCATAAATCCAGCCCAAACTTTTTACTGGGCCCTCCACACCAGTGGGTTTCATACCCCTCCCCCTCTTGTCTGCCAGTACTCAACACAGTCCCACTCAGAACTCCCTCACTTCCCCACCCACGTCACTTTACCCCAATTCCTCAGCTCAGGCCATTTTCTTCACCCGGAATGTTCTTCCCACCCCTTGCCTGCCTGTCCTTTAACACCCCTCTCAAATCTCCCACTTCTTTCAAGAAGCCTTCCCAGAACACCATTGCCAAGTCCAGAAAAAAGCTCACTCCCTCAGCTGAACCCCTGGATCTCACTCTGCCCTCTTTGCTATGCGTCTGGAGCAGTGGGAAACACTTGGGGCTTTGAGTACCACTCCGCAGCACCAGCGGCGGGTTTTTGCCTAAAGTAACAGCTTCTCTGAGCCAGTTTCCTCACCAGCGGGAGACTGGAGAAGAAGTCCTTTAAAGCACCATCCCTAGATGAGGCATTGGCTTCCCTGATGGCTCAGAGGGTAAAGCGTCTACCTGCAATGTGGGAGACCCAGGTTCGATCCCCGGGTTGGGAAGATCAGCTAGAGAAGGAAAAGGCAACCCATTCCAGTACTCTTGCCTGGAAAATTCCATGGATGACAGAGGAGCCTGATAAGCTATAGTCCACGGAATCGCAAAGGGTCGCACATGACCGAGCAGCTTCACTTCTAGACAGAGCAACTGTATTGCCAACACAGCCCTCCAGGCCATAGTTAATTGGATCAGGGATAAACACTCGACCCAGGGGCAGCCTTTTTATTGGCTGATCAGTGACCTAAGACTTTTGTGGTCTGATTTGAATGCATACACTGGACATACAAGATTCTGTCTTGAAAATCTAAACTAAGCAACTTGACTTTGAAAGTTAAGCCCTGGGCTTAAAATAGCAGGTAAGTCCTTGTTTCTGAGAGCTCACAGTCCAAAGAGGTCCATATAACCATGGAACAATAAAGCCAAAGAGGTTTAGTGACTTGCCTGGGGTCAGTAACACAGAGAGGGCTGATGCTCAGGTCTCTAGACCTGGTTTTGGTCCAGGGTGGTGGGCCTCTGGGACAGGCTCAGAAAGCAGTGGCCCTGAGCTGCCTGCCTGAAAAAGACCAAGGCTCTACCGTGCTTGGCATCAACCTATTCTGGGCAGCCTGGGAACAAGGCAGTCCTGAAAGGATAAAGTCAGGTCACAGCAGGGCGCACAGCCCCTGATTCTCGTCCTGCCTATGCCCCCAGTGTCTCCCTGTTCTGTCCCTGGCCCTTCCCAGATTCAGCTTCCTCATGTATGATAGAGAGGGTTTTATTGGATGAACTCAAATTCCCTGTCAACACTAAGAGTTTGATTTGAGGAGCAGACAGACAAGCGATGGGCATGGATCCAAGAGCGGTGGGATCCACAGAATGTGAGCCCTGGAGGGGACCTCCCCGAGAAATCAGCCGCCGATTCCTTCAACTATGGTTGGAGAAACTGAGACGTGGAGCAGGAGAGGTGTTTGCCCAGGCCACGTGACTGGCTACTGGCAGCGCCCGCACTTGACCCAGGGTCTCCTGACTCCCAGGCCTCTCAACCCTTCCTCTTTCAATGCCCCCAAGAAGCTGGGAGCCCTTGGCCGTCTGGGCCAGGGAAGCCAAGAATGGCTGGACATGTCAGCAGCGGGGCCTCTGGGCCTGGGAACATCTCTGACAGTGTAGGTGCACGTGCCAAAGCCGCTGGTGGGGAGGGACGGGACTGGGAGCCAGAAAGGCGTGTGGGAGATAATCTGTCAGCATCTCCCTTCTTCCAGATGGCAGGAAGAAACATTGACACGTCCGTGATGAGTGAGGGGAAACAGTCCCCTCTTCTGATTGAGCCATTGCTCCTCAGGGGACTT
Source organism: Aepyceros melampus (assembly GCA_006408695.1). Classification (NCBI taxonomy): domain Eukaryota; kingdom Metazoa; phylum Chordata; class Mammalia; order Artiodactyla; family Bovidae; genus Aepyceros; species Aepyceros melampus. The sequence continues at coordinate 220,617 of SJXQ01005937.1, read as the reverse complement.
GCCTCCCTCTCTGCCCCTCTCTTTGCTTGCTTTCTCATACACACACACACACACACACACACACACACACACACACCCTTATTTAGCTGCTGCATTCTGCCACCTGCAACTTCAGTCTCAGGATGTGTACTGAGGGGACTTCTCCGGTGGTCCAATGGCTAAGACTCTGCAATCTCAATGCAGGGGGCCCGGGTTCGATCCCTGGTCTGGGAACTAGAATCCCACATGCCACAGCTAAGAGTGTACGCTGCAACTAAAAGATCCTGGGTGCTGCAACTAAAAGATCCTGGGCGCTGCAACTGAAATCTGGTGAAGCCAAATAAATGCTTCAAAAAAACAAAAAACGGTGTGTACTGACATTCTCAGGCATACTATTTGGTGGGACCTGGAATTCTTTTTGCTGCCTGAGCTGCCTCTGAGCTCCTGCCTACTTTCTAATGCTTAGCCTATTTGGCTGGCATCATGAGCCCCCCTACCCATTCCACAGACATTTTTTGAGCACCTAGTATATGCCAGGCACTGTATTAGCCACTGGAGGTGGGTAGGCATCCTCATTGCCTGTGAGATGGGAATTACCAGTCTGGTGGGGACATTGTAGAAAAACCACTGACCAGGCAGTTGGGGTTGGCTCAGGAGTATTTCTCAGAAGCCCTGACTTTGATTTGAATCTTTTTTTTGATTTATTTATTTTTAATTGAAGGATAATTCCTTTACAATATTGTGTTTGGTGTCTGCCATACATCAACATGAATCAGCTGTATGTATACATATGTCCCGTCCTTCCTGAACCTTCCTCCCACCTCCCACCCCATGACCTGAATCTTGAAGGCTAAGGATGATTTCACCATGTAGGAGTAGGGGAAGTGCTGCCCAAAAGAAGCACTTCATAGGGAAAGTCATCGATAGAAGACAAAACCTAAGTTATTGAAGGGAGTTAAAAGTAGCTTAGGTGGCTGGAGGTGGTAGGAATGAAATAAAGGTAGGAGACGAAGCTGGAGGGGTAGGCTGGGGTCAATGAATGGCAAGCCTAGTTCTAGTGAGCTCTTTTTCTCAGACAGATAGACCTGTTCCCCACATCTAAACCACCGGGTGGCCCTGAACGGGACAGAATGTTTATCTGGAATTCTGAAACGGATGCCTTCTGGTCAATTGCAAGAGTCATCTGTGTGGGGAGGAAGCGGCATGCTCTTACTCTCCTTCAACCTGTCCAGCGTCGTCCCAAATTATCACCAGTCAATATAAAGGCAGTGAATTTGCCATGCTTAAAATCATTCCCCAGTGGAGAAGGAAATGGCAACCCACTCCAGTGTTCTTGTCTGGAGAATCCCAGGGACGGGGGAGCCTGGTGGGCTGCCGTCTATGGGGTCCCACAGAGTCGGACATGACTGAAGTGACTTAGCAGCAGCAGCAGCAGCAGCAGCTTTTGTTCTATCTTGTACAGAAAACAGTAATAGCATCATTGAATGTTTTTTTCAGAACCATATAAATATGTCTGTAACATTAATACTTCCTTTTAAGACAAATATAAATTCAAAAGAGATTTTATTTAGAGAAACTGTTCTAATTAAAATTGTTTTCCTTCACACTAAGTTTATATTTAGATTCATAATTGTTGAGAGAAAAGAATTCACTGTAAAATAATGCCAACCTATATAATACTGTAATAAATATTTTGTACTTAAAAAGAAAAAATCAGTCCCCAGCCCTGCTTCCAACTAGTCTATCCCTCCACATGGCTCCTCCCTTATAAAACTGGTGCAGCCTGGTCCCCAGCCTTCTGATGCCATAACCCACCAACCCAACTGGGTCCCTTTTTGCCAACCCTTTCACCAGGTACCTCTGCTGTCTGATTCTCTGCTTTCTCTGGGCCCCTGGAGACTTAGCCCCCAAGTTAGGCTTCTGTCCTCAGTCTTACTCTTCCATGGCCTCAGGTCCCTCCTATAATCCCACAAGCTCATGTTGCTGAACTTGTATCATGCCTGTGTCATAATCTATATATCCAAGCCCATCCTCCCTGCAGCCTCCCTCATAGCTTTGCCCCAAAGTGAGATAAGCCATATGTGTTTGATATCAAGCAGATAGCTGGGGAGTGACCTGTGCATTTCAGCCATCCTTTATTGAGCACCTATTTGTCAGGTATCAGCATCACCGAGAAGAATAAAGCTTAGTCCCCATCCTCAAGGAGCTTCCAGTGTAGTAGGAAAGGCAGAAACACCTATCATGGTAACTGCTGTGATTGAGATCATCTCAGAGAGCAACTGAACACAGGACAAAGCACCCCAGGCTGGAAATATGGGACTGTTGGTCAGGGAAGTGCCCAGAGAAGATTCTGTCTGAGCAGAGTCTGTAAGACAGGACAAGTCTCAGGTGGAAATGACAGTGAGAAAGAAGCGCAGTGATGGTTACCAGAGTCAAGTCTGCAAAAATTAAAACACATCAGGGTCTAATCCATTTCCTTTTTCAATGAGGTTCCTGATCAGAGAAATTTTGCCAGATTTCTGAATGACAGTCAAACGAAATTCAAGAGCTATTCAATGTGGATAGGTTGGGGGAAATACGGAGCCTCCAGTAAGGCAGTTATATAGGAAATGATAATTCTCCACATTGAAGAATGGATGGGAGGTCCTTGAGCTCTACAGGAGCACAGGAGACAGGCCTGGGACCTGTACAAGACCTCTCACAATTTGGATGAGTCAGAAAAAGCATTTTAATCAAATTATCACATGACATAGAACTGGAGGAATAAACGATAAAATTGGAGGATAGAAGCAAGATTTATACTGATACAGATAAGTTGAGATTTAATACAGATAAGTGAAAAAGCCTTGCATCTTAATCCAAAAAAAGTGGTAATTAGAGAACGACAGAGATGTTTCAGTAGCAGTTCATGTGAAATGACTTTATTTGGGGGGTGGGGTCAGGTGGGGGTGGACAGAGACTGTTGCAAAGGAATATCCTAGTTTACCACTGGTTTGAAATAAACCAACAATGTAAACTTCTAAAAGGTCTAGTGCCATCTTGGGTAGAATCCAGGGCTCAGTACAGGAAGGGTATCAGTGTACTCCAAACTATTATAACACAATGGCAATTTTGTGCTTACTTCTTCTGCCATGTCTTAAATGGCTTATCACAGCCCTGAAGTGTAGCTAGGAGAAGATGACCTGAATGAAGATAACAATAACCTAGAAGGAAAAGTTGAGAAACTGGAGAAGAGAAATCTTGTTGAAGAGTCTGGCAACCTTCAACTGTTGCAGAATTGTCAGGTAAGAGAGGGATTCAGTTGTTCTACGTTTGCATTAGTCATAACAGGTTAACTGCAATAACAAAGAATCTCAGAAGAGTAAGTTTATTTTTATTCATGTGAAGTGGGGCTCTAATCCACATGGTCATGTAGAGCTATCCTTCCATCATGGAGCACCAATATGGAGATTCTTCCTCCTTGTCATTCAGCCAATAAATGAAAGGAGAGAAAAGTGCAGAGGATAGCATAGGTTTTCTAAAGGTAGCATCTGGAAGAAGTAAACATCATTCTGCTCACATTTCATTGACTAGAACTCAGTCACAAGGTGGTACCTTAGCACAACAAGGAAGGCTGGAAAATGTATTCTAACTGTGTGCCCAGGAGAAAAAGACTGTGGGTGTGGGCTTTAGAATTGTGGATTTGGAAGAGACTACCTTAGGAGTGAGAAGAGTTAAGGATTATAATATATTTAACAAAGACTTACACATGGATGTACTCAGTGGCTCAGTCGTGTCGCCTCTTTGCAACCCCATGAACTGTAGCCCGCCAGACTCCTCTGTCCATGGAATTTTTCAGGCAAGATACTGGACTGGGTTGCCATTCCCTACCCCATCCACATGAATAAAACAGATGTAACAGCATTATTCATAAAAACCAAAATTACCTATTGTCTAAATGCCCACAGATTGGTGAATGGACAGACAAAATTTGGTATATCCATACAAAGAAATACTATAAACAGAAGTGAATTACCAATATATGGATGAACTTCAACTATTGCATTGATAAACTTCAACCACATTATGCTCAGTGAAAGAAGTCAGTCACAATGCCATATATTTTATGATTGCATTTATATTAAATATCTGAAAATGGCAAGGCTATAAAGACAGTAGATTCAAGGGATGGGGTGGAGTAGGCGGAAGGATATTAACAGTAAATGAGCACAAGAGGTTTTATTGGGGAGATAAAAATGTTCTAAAGTCAATTAATGGTAATGGTTGTACAACTTGGTAAATTTACTAAAAAACAATTGAATTGTAAACTTAAATATGGCGAATTACATGATGACAAAATATGCATCAATAATGTTATTTTTTGAGTTAAAGATTTAGTATTTTTTAGGTTGAGGGAAAGAGAATAATCCTACAAGGGAAATAATAAAGGATTATTCAAAGTGGAAGGAGGAAGTGATACAGAACACAAGGGAAGAGAAGATTCAAAGAAGGAAAGCATGGTTAGTTCAACTCTAGTCAAAACTACTGAGAAATCACATAAAATGGAAGGTTGAAACTCTTGTCTGTCATAGTAGGGTTCACAGTATTGTCCCAGAGACAGGAACATGGAAAACGGGAAACAGATTTCCACTTAACAGTAAATGCAACCTTTAGAGATGTTTAACAACAGGACAGATCCCATTGCTGAGTGATGTGCTCTCTGACAGTGGAATTATTCAGAGAGAGGCTGGATGGGCACTTAGGAAGGATTTCTACAAGGAGGAAGACATCTAAGGAGCATCTCAGTCTTCAAAAACCCAGGGTATTCCAAAGACTTCATTACCTCTCTTTGCCCAAGGCCTCCTCTCCACTTTTGGCCTTGGGCTCCTCATCTCAGACACTGAGAGTTGACCTTTGGGAAGAGCCACTTTGGAAAGTGGCTCTGACTCTTAAAACCCTAGGCACCCAACTGCTGCTGTCCAGGAGTTCTTTAGCCACTGAAAGTTCCCTTGAGCTTAGAGGTCAGTGGTCATACAACAGCAGGTTTCACCAAAGTTAGTTCAGAGAACTGAGTAATCCTGGGAGACCAGGGGAGATAAGCTGAACTGCCAGAAAGGACCAGTGCTCATTTTAAAATGTGCCAGAAGGCCAATCCCACAGTTGCCTTTGTGTCTCTGCCTCACTCTCATCCAACACCCCCAGAGGTAAAATACACAAAGGAGAAAGTGAACCCATCATATGAGTGGGCTCAAGAAGAACTGAATGAAGCTTTCTTAATCAGGGCTTTGTTTGATACTCTTAGTCACCCACTAGGAATGGCCACCGTGATATAGAAATAAAAATCCAGCACCCAGAAGTTGAAAGAGCCTTATTTTCAAAGGACTTGGAAATCTGTGTGGAGCTTCTTCATGGCCCCCATTGCCAGTAACCATGACCATCAGTTCAGTTCAGTTCAGTTGCTCAGTCGTGTCCGACTCTTTGCGACCCCATGAATCGCAGCACACCAGACCTCCCTGTCCATCACCAACTCCCGGAGTTCACTCAGACACACATCCATCGAGTCACTGATGCCAACCAGCCATCTTATCCTCGGTCGTCCCCTTCTCCTCCTGCCCCCAATCCCTCCCAGCATCAGAGTCTTTTCCAATGAGTCAACTCTTCCCATGAGGTGGCCAAAGTACTGGAGTTTCAGCTTTAGCATCATTCCTTCCAAAGAAATCCCAGGGTTGATCTCCTTCAGAATGGACTGGTTGGATCTCCTTGCAGTCCAAGGGACTCTCAAGAGTCTTCTCCAACATCACAGTTCAAAAGCATCAATTCTTCTGTGCTCAGCCTTCTTCACAGTCCAACTCTCACATCCATACATGACCACAGGAAAAACCATAGCCTTGACTACACGGACCTTAGTTGGCAAAGTAATGTCTCTGCTTTGGAATATACTATCTAGGTTGGTCATAACTTTTCTTCCAAGGAGTAAGCGTCGTTTAATTTCATGGCTGCAGTCACCATCTGCAGTGATTTTGGAGCCCAAAAAAACAAAGTCTGACACTGTTTCTACTGTTTCCCCATCTATTTCCCATGAAGTGATGGGGCCAGATGCCATGATCTTCGTTTTCTGAATGTTGAGCTTTAAGCCAACTTTTTCACTCTCCTCTTTCACTTTCAACAAGAGGCTTTTTAGCTCCTCTTCACTTTCTGCCATAAGGGTGGTGTCATCTGCATATCTGAGGTTATTGATATTTCTCCCAGCAATCTTGATTCCAGCTTGTGTTTCTTCCAGTCCAGCGTTTCTCATGATGTACTCTGCATAGAAGTTAAATAAGCAGGGTGACAATATACAGCCTTGACGTACTCCTTTTCCTATTTGGAACCAGTCTGTTGTTCCATGTCCAGTTCTAACTGTTGCTTCCTGACCTGCATACAGATTTCTCAAGAGGCAGGTCAGGTGGTCTGGTATTCCCATCTCTTTCAGAATTTTCCACAGTTTATTGTGATCCACACAGTCAAAGGCTTTGGCATAGTCAATAAAGCAGAAATAGATGTTTTTCTGGAACTCTCTTGCTTTTTCCATGATCCAGCGGATGTTGGCAATTTGATCTCTGGTTCCTCTGCCTTTTCTAAATCCAGCTTGTACATCTGGAAGTTCACGGTTCACATATTGCTGAAGCCTGGCTTGGAGAATTTTGAGCATTACTTCACTAGTATGTGAGATGAGTGCAATTGTGTGGTAGTTTGAGCATTCTTTGGCATTGCCTCTCTTTGGGATTGGAATGAAAACTGACCTTTTCCAGTCCTGTGGCCATTGCTGAGTTTTCCAAATTTGCTGGCATATTGAGTGCAGCACTTTCACAGCATCATCTTTCAGGATTTGAAATAGCTCAACTGGAATTCCATCACCTCCACTAGCTTTGTTCATAGTGATGCTTTCTAAGGCCCACTTGACTTCACATTCCAGGATGTCTGGCTCTAGATGAGTGATCACACCATCGTGATTATCCGGGTCGTGAAGATCTTTTTTGTACAGTTCTTTTATGTACACCTATTCTTAATATCTTCTGTTTCTGTTAGGTCCATACCATTTCTGTCCTTTTTCGAGCCCATCTTTGCTGCTGGCATTACTCCAGCGTGAACTCTGATTCCATTGCAAAGGGGAAGGAGTCCTACTTAACAGCCCCTGGAGCAGATGACAAGCTGTGTTACTGCCTGCCTACCAAAACAGACACTCAAGAGGTGATTTATTTGCCCAGAAAATATTTCTGGGGCATCTTCTACACGCCAGGTTCCCTCCCAGAGCCCAGAGTCTTTCATTCTGAAATACAAGGAGAACTGCCCCAAAGTGCTAAGGGATTGGGATGGTTTAATGTTTTTTCCAGAAGACAATGGAAGAGCTAGATGGCTGGAGGCAGTCCCATCCAGCCCTAGGAGTCATGACCTCTTACATTCACCCCAACAAAACCCGCCCCTGGACTTTCACACTGCTTCCATGTTGGCTGAGAAAGACTGGGCTGGATCCATAGGATCCCCACAGAAAGGCTTCCCCATTTCCAGACCCTGGAAAGAGAGCCAGGCCACAGAAAACCAGAGAGAGAAAATGTGGGATGGGGGAAGGGAGAGGGCTGGACACTGAGTGCCAAGTGCTCCAGACTGGGTGGGAACCCAGGGACAGAGGAGCAGGAAGGAGCCGCCCAGGCAGGAGCAGACCCCTAAGCTGAGGGTTGGGCAGGAGACAGGTCTGGCTCCTGGCGTACCTGCGCTAATGAGCTGGAAGCAGGAGGAAATGGCCCAGCATGTGAAGGCCAGCAAAGGGAAGGGCCTCCCCATGCCAGCTGGATGGGAGAGGGCCGAGCAGGGTGGGCACAGGGCCCAACCCCTCTCCACACCCTGAATTCTCAAGCTGAAACCTGGAACTTCCAGGAGAAGGGACTTAGGAGGTGCAGGCAGATCGGAGAGGCTAAAATGAGACCCCCTGGGGGAAAGGGGATTAGAAAGATGCCAAGCTGCGGTGGCATGAGGGGGAGAGAGAGCCAAGGGGCTGCAGAGGCACCCTGCCAACCCTGGGGAGGGAAGGGGCCCCAGGGCAGTCATCAGCTGTAGCTGAACGGAGGCAAATCTGACGGTCGACTGACTTAATAAGGGCAGTCAGGATGGATGAGTCCTCCCAGTCCTCCCGGGCGGCAGAAATGGCTACAAGTATTCACAGACTGTAAACACCAAGGGGGACTGGCCTTGTCTGGGTCTGCAGGGACCTGGCGAGGCTGAGTAGAGAGGGGCAAGGCCAGGACAGAGGCCTGAGCCTGGCATTCTCTGCAGTGGACCGTCCAGAGGCCTGGATGAAGGGTCGCTTTGGGAACCTCAAGGCCAGCTCAAAAAGCCCCACCAAAGCCAGAAGCTGGACACAGCCCCAGACAGGTCCATCTTGCAGGGATCCAGGATAGGGGGACTCAACACTGGCATGTTTGTTTGAACCCTGGACATGGGCTTCCCAGGTGGCTCATTGGTAAAGGATCCGCCTGCCAATGCAGGGGATGCAAGAGATGCTGGTTCGATCCCTAGGTCAGGAAGATCCCTTGGAGGAGGAAATGACAACCCACTTCAGTATTCTTACCTGGAAAATCCCATGGATCGAGGAGCCTGGTGGGCTATAGTCCATGGGGTTGCAAAGAGTCAGATGCGACTGAATGACTAAGCATGCATGCAATTTAGAAGTGGGGGAGCCCACTTTGCCACCTAACACCAGGGTGGGGCCAGGGCAGTTGGACAAATACTCATGGAGCATCCACCTTAGCCTTTCCCATACAGGATACTAGGACCCTTCCCAGTGGTATCCATAGGGACCTTCACCCCTACTCCATTGCTGGCGTGGAAAACTTCTACCAGAGGCAGAAGCCTAGGGGTGCAGTCTGACTTTCTGTGTGCTCCTGGTTCAACACTGGCTGCAAATTACAGTCGAGGCATCTCCTGTCTCCAGACCTCAGTTTATCCACCTGCAACATGAAGAGACTGCATCTGCTCTGTGCAAAGTGATTTTCATCGGTTATATAGCCTTTTGCTCAGCCTGTGGTTGTCATGGGAACAATCCAAGTCAAACGGTGGATCCAGCAGAGAAGGTATCAACCACTCTCTAGCTTGTGACTAAGGAGAGCTTTGTCATTTCATCTACCCAGCATCCCTTCTCTCTTATTCTGGTATCAGCATTCATTTTCCTTTAAGTAACTGTCCTTCCACCTTCTATAGATCATTCTGATGGGGCAGCCAATCACAATACCTGCCATGTGTCACATGACCCAAACTGGCCAATCAGATTCTCTCTCATGATTTGACCCAAAGACCCACACTTTATAACTGGACACTCAATTTCAGCTCCCCAAACAGACATACTCCAAAGGAGTTTCTGGGCCTGGCTGTGTTGCTGCCTGAATTCCTGACCCTTTCAATACTTATCTGTTCAGTTCTTCTATTCTGTTTACTCCTAAAATCTTTCTGATAACTCTTTTTTTTTTTTTTTAATGTATAAATTAGTCAGAGTCCTTGTTGTTGCTTGCAACCAAAGAATCCTATTTATACACAAACCAAGAGAGGAAAGTTGGGTGGATTAGATGACAGGACCCTCCTCTCTGCTGCCCTCTCTCTTTGTGGTCCCAGGGCAATTGACTCAGCTCTCTAGCAGCACTCAGCTCATGTAGGAGACATGGTGAGGTAGAGTCTGCTCAGCAAGACCTAGAACATCAACTAAGCACGTTTGTATCCTGGATATGAATGGTCGAGGGTCTTGCACACTGTTAAGTGCTCAGTTGCACTGAATTAAGATCTTACAGCTTGAAGCAGGTAACTGCAGTGGGAAAGAAATGTAACAAGTATCAGAGCAGCTTCACAATTATCAAGACGTAAGCAACTGCTGAAGAAAGCCATGCCCACCGCATGCAAGTGATGAGCGTTGGGTGGGGAGTGGTCAGAACCCATTTCAGGGTGTTGGGGAAGGCCCACTCTGTCCCCAAAGTGTCTCTCCCACCTCTTCATGAGTAACTCTCATTCCTGAAACAAGAGACAAAGGCACTCAGTGAACATTTAGACATGAAGCTAGAAATCCATCTTCCCCTAGAAGAGCAAAACAGTGTTTTCATTCACTCTGAAGTGTAATGATGGGTGTAGACTCTTTCCTGAGAGCAGACCTGGATAGGAGAAATAGTTTGGAAATACTAAGGTTTTCAGGGTGTGGAAAGTGAAAACGGGTCTGCAGGTGGGTCAAGAGGAAGGGGAGAGGCTAGAAAACAGGGGATACAAGCATATGGGCTACACATCAGCTTTGACTGTAAGTTCTAGGGGCTGACTCCAGTAAACCTAAGGGGGAAAAGAATTTATTCAAAAGAGAAGGGTTCTGAAGGAGGTGTTCAACAACCAGGCCTGGGAAGCCAGGGACCAGGGCAGCTATAGAAGCCAGGGTGGCTCTAAGCCAGTTGCCTTCTGTGGTCAGTAGTGACTCCATCCCGGATTCAGATTCCTTAGGAGAGAGTTTGTTGGATGTGTCTGGGATCCTGTGCCCACCCTTTGAGGTGGATGGTTGGGAGGGTCCCCGTGGCTGACAGCCCCACCAGGAATGCCTGGAATTGGCAAGGCAGAGTTCCCTAAAGGAAAATTGAGTTTCCTTTATCCAAGGAAGGAGAAGGAGTACTGGGCATATTCATACAACAGATGTTCACTACACATGGCATGTCGATTTACAGAGGAGGGAGATGAGTGGGGTGGGGTATGGGAAATTGCAGGAGACTCCAGAATCTGCCATGGGGGCCCAGGCTATTTCTCCAGCCCTGGATTCCATCTCCTTCTCCCCCACCCCGCCCCCCGTAAAAGCAAGCACAGAGAAAGAACGCTATTTTTCTGTTCTTGACAGCTTGATAGAATTGTCTCCTTAGCTTCCAGTCACGCTCGGCTCTCCTGCTAGAATCATTACCACCCACCTGTTCTCCATGCGAGAATTCACAGCCAGTGGACACACATCTGGCCTGCAAAAGACATGCTTGGAAGTCTCCTCAACTGCTTGGAACAGGCTGGGGACAGCATAGGGTCAGCCACCAATTCAAAGGCAAGCAAACAGCTGGCCTGAGAGCTGTGGTCATTATGGCTCAAGCGTTTACCCATCCTTACCCCACCAGGCAGGTTGATGAACATGGGACAGGTGTGCTCTGGGACTCAATACTGGGTCCTGTACCTGGCAGTCCTCCCCACCCCCACCTGCTTCACTAGTGTTGGTTTTAGGGGAGGGAGGCTCTTACCTTGCCTTTCTTGAGATTCCTTTATTTTTCTTCCCATTACTCTCTGCATCATTCCCTTCTGAGTACCCTGGAAGTTAAGAAAAAGCCAGGTAAGGTTCTAATGGGAAGGGCCCATTAAATATGTGTTTTGTGGTGAAAGTAACAGCACCTAAGTTTTAAAGATACAAATGCAAAACTGGACAGTGCCTAGAGATTGTAGGTCTGTGCTTCTCAAACTTTTTCAAAAAGTAACAAGAAGCTTTGTGCAGTATTTCAGCATTCAACAAACACTTACTGAGTGGCTACTGTGTGCTAGGCGCAGGGCTAGGGAACATGGCAGTAGCGACACAGACCCAACCCTCACAAACCTCCTGAGTTTACAGTCTAGTGGGGGAGGCAGACATTGAACAAATAATTGGGTAAGTAGATCAGTAATGAGTTAAACTGAAGTAGAGCTATGAAAAAGGTGTATGCAGCTAGGTGGCCTATCACAGAGTTGAGAGATATTGGGAAAGGCATCCCCAAAGAAGTAGGAAGTAAGCAAAGAGCTAGAGGGAAGATGGTCCAGACAAGGCACATTACAAGAAAAATCCCAGAGGCAAGAAAACGCTTGTGTTGGAGGAAGTTGTAGAAGATCATTGTGGCGGAGCCAGGCAAGCAGGTAGCTCAGATGAAGCTGAAGGCACGTAGGCAGCGGACCACCACCAGGGCCTCATGGGCCAGCTCAGTGCTGACACTGAGACTGGGGAGCCACTCCAGCTGGAAAGCAGCCCACCCCTGGTTTCCTACCCTCCAACACACACTCATCCCCTTGCCTTGTAGCCTCCGAGGCAACTCAGAGGAACCACGCAGTTTATCAGAAACAGCTTGGAAACCACTGATCCAGCTCTACTTGGCATTTTCAGATGAGAAGAATTGAGTCTTGACAGTCGTCCACTCCCCCAGTATCCTGTCTCTCAACTCCGGGCACCTATCCCAGCCTCCCTGGAGAGAGGGCTGGCTGGGTGTGATCTGGGGACAGGCTCCCAGAACACTGCACGTCTCAGCGCTTCAAGAAGGGGCCTCAGGAGCCAGGCCAGCGTCTGGCATGAGGAATGGGCTCCAAGAACGGGATCTTGCCCCTTGCCTGCCCCTGGGGCTCTCAGAAGATTCCCCCTGTGCTTGTGCCATAGTCCCTGACCTACCCCTCCTAAACCCCTCGCCATCACTCATTCCCAGTCAGGGGAAGGCTGCTGGCCAGGATGGCAGATCCCGATCAAGCTCCGGCCTCAACATTCCTCTCCACCCGGGGGTCAGGGTCAGCTGTGGGGTATTTTCCCAAGCCATGGGGAACAGAGGCGCCTCCTGACATGTATAGTCACTGCCCCAGGCTAGAAGGGCAGCTACCAGTGAAGATGGGCTAGAGAAGAAAGCAGTCAGCTGGCTCTTGGAGAAGAGCTGCAAGCGGAAAAGGGTTGGGGAGGAGGGGTCTGAGAGGAAGTAGACGTAGAACCTGGTGATAGGAAATGGGGAGCATGTCTGGGATCTGAGCCGAAGTGGGGGTTTTCCTGCCCCAATCCGGTTGGTCCTCATCTAATTAACCCTGGAGTCTGGCCTCTCTGAGACCTTTGCTGACCTTTGCAATTCCTGGGACAGGTGCCAAAGGCAGCCACCAGCCTGGAGACAGCAGCAGTACCCCAAGCCTCCAGCAGGGTCCAAGCACACAGGCATGGCCGAGCCCTCTGCAGCCCTGCAAGGGGCCAAAAGACAAGCAGGTCAGGCTGGTGAGAAGGTTCTGAAGGTGAAAGAATTTGCTGCTCCCCGTTTTAGCTGTGAGATCTGCAGCAAAGATCACAACCAATCACAACCACCTTTCTGGGACTCCACTTTCCCTTCTGTAAAAATGGGATGAATACTTCTAGACTATGACATACTAGTGGAACCTTCCAAGAGGTGGTGTTCAGGAGGCAGAGTTAATTAAAAAATAATAATAATAGTGAGACCTACCTCATAGGACTGTAGGAATGACTTAATGAGAAAACAAGGGAAAGACCTCAGCAATCATTTAGTTAGCCATGATTTTAAACCCCATCTCCAAGCTAGAGAGGCTGAACTGGATGGTGGCTGGTGAGAGCCTGAGGTTGGGAAAAGAAAAGAGAAAGAGGGAAGCCAGACCTCACAGCACACCCCAGCCAAGAGCCCAGGCAACAGCGTCTCCCCCGGAGGAAGGGCTGGTGTTCTCCGCTCCGTTGCCCTCTGGCAGGCACTGAGCGCCTGTTTTCCTCATTAAGTGTGGCTGTAACCTGGCTCCCTTAACACTGCTGACACAAGGTCCAGAAACAGTTCAGAGTCCCCGAACAGACAGCATCACCTGCTTTCAACATCACCTCCCAGCTGGATCAACAAGGCTGGGGGTGTGAGTGGCTGAATTTAGGGCAGACTGCAGGGAATCAGAGCAGACGCTACTGGGAATGGAAGCCACGACGTGGGTTCCTCACTCTATGCCCAGCGATGCTCATCATCACCACACTGTAAAAGAGGAAAAGCAAATAGTTTTGAGTGCACGCTATTTGCCAGGCTTTGTGGTAAAGCACTTATGTGTATTATCTCATTGAATCTCCATAACAGTAGTTGACATCCATTGTACAGATGGAGACGCGGAGGCAGAGGGTACTTAAGGATTTTAACCAAAGGGGCTTATCATCTGTTAGGGAGGCAAGACTATAGGTTCATGTCCCCATGAGAGAAGAGAACAGAATCTGAAATGGTCCCCCACCAACCCGAGTAGTCGGCCTCTCATCTTCCCATAGCCACCTGCCTCAGTTTCCCCAGGCTTCCAGCTGCCACCATGCTGACCAGGCTCAAAGAGCAGCCCTCACCCACTGTTCTAGGGCTAGACATGTTCATTTCCCCAAAGTTCAGCCAAGACATGGCTAGAATTTTTCAAAAGGAGCTTATCTAGAAAACTTGAAAAGAGAACAAAATTAAAATATAAAAAGCCAAGAATCTGGGAAGAGAGGAGTTTATAAAGCAGTTTTCACGTTCCAAGATAAGGAAAGTAATGACAGCTACTAGCTGTGCCAAGTGTCCGACACTATATTATGCTCTTGATATATGTTATTTTCTTTTATCCTCAAGGGCAACCCATGAGACAGTTATTATTATCCATGTTCCACAAATATGGAAACAGATGCTCAGAAAGGTTAAGCAACTTGTACACGTTACACAGTTATAAGCGTCGGAGCTGGGAGCCAGACAAGACTTTGCACTTAACCACCTAAAGGTAGAAGATGAACATGGTGGGCATGACTCTCGCAGCTAACAGGCCTCATTTAGGTCTCCTGGAGGTGTCTGACAAAGCTACCCAAACTCTACACTGAAGGATTGCAGGCTGGCCCCATTGTTTCCTCTGATCGATTTGTAACTCTTGCTCAGGAAAGAATTATAACACTTTTCCTCCTAGGCAAGGATGGAAGAACCTTGGCAAGTCTGGGCCTTTCATTTCTGTTTTCTAGTGCCAACTTATGTCGACCAAAACAAAACAAAGCAGGATCAAAAACAAGCCAATATGTTGAAACCTTTGTACTTGTCCTTCATTTCAAATTACTCTCATGACATGTTATGGTTTCCGCAATGTTCCATTGGTTAATGGTTGGACCAATGTTTCCTGAAGTCTGGAGATACTATGAGTGAAGCTTTTAACCCAGTGTTGGGCACATAATCAGCATTAGATATGTTGTTGTTGTGATTATCATTATTGAGAGAATGCTTCCTGTGATTATATCCCAAAGTCACTTGATTGAATGGGCTTCTCAGGTGATAAAGAACCTGCCTGCCAATACAGGAGATGTAAGAGATGTGGGTTTGATCCTTGAGTCTGGAAGATCCCCTAGAGGAGGGCATGGCAACCCACTCCAGTATTTTTGCCTGGAGAATCCCATGGATGGGGAGCATGGTGGGCTACAGTCCACAGGGCTGCAAAGAGCCAGACACGAGTCTGACCTGGCATGCACACACGCACTGATTGAATAACTGATACCAATAGCTATCAGTGAGTAATGTTTGCCGAGTAGTTACTGCAGCCAGGTTTCAGTCTGGGTTGCTTACATACATTATATCTTTTTAATCTTCCTAACAACTCAATGAGATAGGAATTATTTTCATTTCCCTTTTACAGATGATGAAACCGAGGCCTGGAAATACTGAGTAACAAAGTCACACAACTCCCAGATGGTAGGGCTGAGATCTGAACCAGACAGCTAAGTTCAGAACCTGCCTGGAAAACTTCTAAGCCCTATATCTGCAATGATGCATCCGACAATAAGACTATATTTCAGGGGAGAGAAGGGAGATGTCATTGTGTGCTGAGACGGTCAGAAAGTTTTCTGGAGGCTGTGAGCTCTATATAGGGGACCCTGAAGAAAGGACAAGATGGGTAAAGCAAAAGAGATACATGTTTTAGAAAACAAAATTATGGGTACTAAAGGGGAAAGGGGTGGGGGATAAATTAAGAGTTTGGGATTGGCAGATACAAACTACCATATATGATATAGATAAACAACAAGGTCCTACTATATAGCATAGGGAACTAACTATATGCAGTATGTTGTAACAAACTATAATGGAAAAGAATATGAAAAAGAATATATATTATATATTTCTATGTGTATGTATATATGTAACTGGATCACTTTGCTGTACACCAGAAAGTAATACAACATTGCAAATTAACTTTCAGTTCAAAAGAGAGAGAGACATGTTTTAGGCTGGATGGTGATCCCTGAAGTCTCATGCGACCCCAAAATGGGACATCAGGAAGTCCCCCATCCTTAGAACACAAGGGACTGCTTCCCCTCTGAAGTAGTGTCATTTGGAAAACTTGACTGTTCGAGAAAGGACTCAGAGCACAAGCAGGAACCTGTGAGGTCCTCCTGGAGCATCTAGCATCAGTATAGAGAGAAAGGCTGGCAACAGATCCCCTGGGAGGTCTGGCAGAGGGTTGGCCTGAGTCAGATTGACTGCTCATCACCTCCACTGACCATCTCCACACTGACCACTGGTGTGCTTTGAGAAAGTGGTTTTGTTTTGCCATGACTGTGGTAGGGTTGCCCCAGCAGGTGTGAATGCAGAAGGGCCTGTGGGCCTACAAGCCTATAGGATTTCACAGAAGCCTTAGGGAGAAGCTCACACTTCACACTTAAGCCCTAGAGATGGTGGGGCTGGGGCAGGCATGGGGGCCCCACAGTGCTTCCTTGCCGAGGAGCTGGTTAAGGGATGGCTCCAGGGAAAGTGAGGCCGGTGCTGGCCAACAGAGGTCTGAACGGGAACATGTGTGCAATCCCAGGCCTGGCTCTCGCAGATCTGATGGAATTTCTGAGTGCGTCAGTAGCGCCACACCTGTCCTTTCTCACTGAACTCCAGCCTGGGCAGGCCCAGAAAGGCTGCAGCCTAAGGCAGCCTGAAAAGAAGCGGCCAACACTTCTGAGCAACATGCTGAGGCCAGATGGAGTGAAGAGCCTGGAGCGCATGGTCTGGAGGCTCCTTCTCTGAGCAGGAACCCACATTGAGAAGCCGACGACTCCCTTCTTGTGCGCCCTCCAGGTCTCACGACACAGCGCATTCTCTTGCTTCCGTTGTGGCCCAGTGCGTGTATGTTTTGCTCTCCTGTTATACTTCCAGTCGTTGTCACCCTAAGTGTGGTCCATAAACCAGGAGCAACAGCATCTCCTGGGAGCTTGTTAGGCATGCAGACTCTCATCACAGACACACTGGAGCAGAATGTGCTTACTAACAAAGTCCCCAGGAATCTGACTGCACATTGAAGTTTGAGAAACACTGCTCCTTGGAAACAGGATTTATCCCCAGCAGAGTTGTCTTTGAACAAGTTTTTTTTATTCCTGGTGCTCAGCAGTAAGTAGGTGCTCAATAAATATATGTTTTAACTTTTTGTTTTGAAATGACTTATACTTAGGGAAAAGTTGCAGAAGTTGCAAAAATAATAGGATATTCACACATGCCCTTTCCAGCTTCTCCTAACGGTCACAGTTTAAGTAGCTATGGCACGATGAGCAACGTAACATGGTTAAACTAACAGAGTTATGAGACCATTAACAGAACCGCAGACCCTTTCTAAATGCATCAGTTTGTCCCCTAGCGTCTTTCTCTTCTAGGGCCCTTTGTGGCATTTAGCTGTTGAGTCTCTTCTGCTCCTCTAATCTGTGATGGTTCTTTAGTTTGTTCTTGTTTTTCATGACCTTGACCCTTTCAATGATTGCCTCTCAGTTCTTTTTTTAGTTGTCTCGCAACTTGAGTATGTCTGATGTTTTCCTGTGATTGAGGGCGTGGATTTGGGGTAAAAATACCATGGAAGCAATGCTGGATCCTCCTCACCATATGAGAACATGTCTATTACTGATGACATTAAACTTGATCACTTGGTTAAGCTTATTTTTGCTGGGTTTCTCCACTGGGTTTCACTACTGTAAAATTACTGTTCTCCTTCCTTTTGTAGTTAGTAAGTTTCTTGGTAGGGGGAGAATTTTTGAAACTATGCAAATATCCTGACTCTCCTCAAACTTTCCCCCACTGATTACAGCACCCATCACTGGTGGATCTTGCCAACGATTATTACTATTGTTTTTGCCTAATGGTGATTTTGTATTTCCTTCATTACTTCTATATTTATTGGAATTCTTCCATAAAAAAAGAACTGTTCCTTCTTCCTCATTTTTTCAATATTTTTTAGACTTCAGTTGCAACTCAAGGCTACTTATTTTATCCTATGGGTTATAATCCAATGTCATTATTTTCTTTTGTTGTTCAAATTACTCCACCCATTGGAAGCTCCCACAAGTTGGCTTCTTGTTCTGCCATGCCCCATCATTTCCCAAAGACTTCCTTCTTTTCTAGTACCACGAGATGTTCCCGCCTCATTTGATTCAGTAAATATTTTTGAATGACTGAAGGATAGCATGAAAAAGGTGCATGTATAGAAACACAGCCCCTCTGCGATTCCCCAACTAGGAAGCTATATCCAATTCATGTTTTTAATTGGAGTATAATTGCTTTACAATGTTGTGTTAGTTTCTGCTGTACCGCGAAGTGAATCAGCTGTATTCACTGATACATTGATATCCTCTCTTTGTTGGATTTCCTTTCCATTTAGGTGACCACAAAGCAGCTGGGAGGAACAACAGGAGCTGTTCCCAGGTTCCACAGAATCACTTACTTCTACTCCCCTATGAGGGTCGAGGAAAGCTGGAGGAACTTTTAACCTAAAGATAAAAGAAGCAGTATCCATAGAAGTTATAGTCTTGGAATTCATCTGCCCTAAAAATCCAACATGTGGACTTTCCACATCTGCTGAGCTGTATGAGGCAGCGCTTACGAACACGTGTGCTAGAGCCAATGCCTGGATCAGAACCCTAAGGCTGCTTCTTGCTGTGTAGCTTCCCTGTGCCTCTGTTTCCCCATCAGGCGATAACAGTAACTTGCCATGGAATTGCGTAATGGCTAAATAACTAAATGTTTAAACTGCTTAGAACGGTCTAAGGTACACTAAAGAGTGAATAATCACTAGCCAGTAGTCTGGGGTTTCCAGCAATCAGCTCTGCCTGCTGAATTCATTCAGCAGTTATTCACTGAGGATTGCAGCATGCACTATTGTGCTGGGTTTCCGTCACTGAGCAAATGTGCCCGTCTCTGTTCTCATGGAGCTTACATTCTCCTGGAGTAAAAATAGTCTAGCCCAACATAAAGATCGCAATACTTTTTAAAGACAGTAGTGGTCCGATGGGAACAGCTGTGTTTCAAAACCATTCACACTTTTCTGGTGAAAATAATTTTCCTTGTGGTGTCATGGGCTGGAGACCTTAGCCAATCAAAGCATTATATTGCCTTAGCCACAGGGATTAGTTGAGGCCAGGATGCATCCCCTCAGCACCAGCCAGGCTTTTGCGCTGGGGCTCCTAATGGTTAGAACCTGTGAGCAAAGAGCTGTGGGGCAGAGGACCTGGACTGAGAATAAGCCACTGCCATTGAGGGTGGGGCCAAGAGTGGAGGGAAACCAAGTCCAGATGGTGTTGAGAACGAACCTTAAGTCTGTCCTGTTCTGCGCTTTTCAGGCATGCAGCCAGCACATTCTCTTTTACTGTTCATTACTGAGGAAGTCCTGAGTTTACTTCAGTCCCGAGAAAGCTGATGCCTAAGCAGAAAGCTGGATTGGTCTGAGCACATCTTCATCTCCTGCCTCATCCCCAGGTGTAAGCCACCACCACCCCGACACGCACACACACACACACACACACACACACTCCACCCTACTTCCCACCTCTGGCTGGTCACATCTGCTTCCTCCCCAGAAGACCCCCACCTCAGGATAGTAATCAGCCTCCCCTCCACCTCCCTCCAGAGCTGGAGCCCCTCTCTCATGCTTACCTAGACCCTCCCATCCTCCAAACTCTTCCACCCAAGCTTCTCCCTGGAGCGTCTGGCTGGATTCCTAGCCTTCAGTTTTGCCCTGAAGGCAAGGCTGAGGAAGCCACAGCCACCTCCGGAGTCACACTGAGGCTCACAGCCTAGAAGCCTCCTCTTCCATCACCTGATCTGTCCCAGGGTCTTCCTGCAACTTGGGGACTTCAGAGCTCTCCTGCCTTCAAGTCCTGGTAGAAGCTACATCCTAAGGGCAGACCAGGGGAACCCACACCTCCACTTCCTTTGGGAAAATCTCCATCTCCCTCCTCCAAAAGTCTCAGGAATTTGCTATCTAAACTGCTTCATCATACTTTGACTAAGACCTTTCCTGTGCTGGCCTCTAACCCTTCTCATGTTAACTTTCACCCTATCATCCTCTTTGACTGACTGGGGTCTTGATCAGCTTGGGCTACCATAATGAAATTCCACGGACTGGGTGGCTCAAGCAATGGAAATCTATTTCTCACAGTCTGGAGGCAGCGAAGTCGGGGCTCAAGGGCCAGCAGATCCAGGGTCTGGTGAGAGCCCCCTTCCTGATTTCTTGCTGTGTCCTCATTCAGCAGAGAGAGGGGAGCGAGCTCTGGTCTCTTCTTTTTCTTAGAAGGACACTGATTCCATCATGTGACCTCCTCCCCTACCCCATTTCCGAGACCTCATCTAAACATAACTACCTAAACCTGTACGCGAGACAGCAAAAGAAACACAGATGTATAGAACAGCCTTTTGGACTCTGTGGGAGAGGGAGAGGGTGGGATGATTTGGGAGAGTGGCATTGTAACATGTACGATATCATAAGTGAAACAAATCACCAGTCTAGGTTCGATGCAGGATGCTTGGGACTGATGCATGGGGATAATCCAGAGAGATGGGGTGGGGTGGGAGGAGGGAGGTGCGTCAGGATTGGGAGTTCATGTACACTCGTGGCTGATTCATTTATACACATCTTGGGGATAATCCAGAGAGATGGGGTGGGGTGGGAGGAGGGAGGGGGGGGTCGGGATTGGGAGTTCATGTACACTCATGGCTGATTCATGTCAATGTATAGCAAAACGAATACAGTATTGTAAAGCAAAACAAACTAAAAAATAAAAATTAATTAAAAAAAAAAAAATAAAATAAACATAACTACCTCTCAAACCCACCTCCAAGTAGCATCAAACTGGGGATTAGGGCTCCAATATATGAATTCTGGGGGGACACAAACCTCTGGTTGGCAGCAATTGGACTGTAAACCTAGGAGACTGTTCAAGGAACACTGAATGAAGAAATCAGTGGTTGAATACATAAATTATTATTGTATTTATTTATTTATTGACTGTGCTGAGAGCCGTGTGGGATCTTAGTTCCCTAACCAGAGATCCCAACCGGGGATCAAACCCCGGCCCACTGAACTGGGAGCACAGAGTCTTAACCACTGGACCACCAGGCAAGTCCCGAATCCATGAATTATTGGATGGATGGTGAAATGAGTGAGTGAATGACTAAATGAACAGACTAATGAGGAGAGGCAGTGGTAGGACTGGATCAAAAAACTCCTACAGAGAGGGTGGGGCTTGGGCCCAGGGAGGGGAGATGCAGAGAAAGGAGACTCGCAAGAGGATGGGTAGCTACCACGGCAGAATAGTGGGAGGGAGACACGCAGGGCTTGGGCCTAGACTTGTTTACAGAGCCCATTTATTAGCTTTTCAAACTTTTTTTTTTGTTTCTCATATAAGTGTCGTTTGTCAAGAACATTGAGCCTCTTGCTTTGCCCTGGCCAGTCTGGACTGCTGGGGGCCGCGCTCTCACGCATTGCTCCCTGAGATGTGAGGAGGACAGCTGGCCACAGCGTGGTCGGGCCCTGGGAAGTCCGGGGGTCTCAGAGCACCTGTCAAAGCCTTTCAGTGCGGACTCGCAGTCCTCTCCAGCTAAGAGCCAGGGAGGGAGGTGCTGTCTCTCCCCCGCTTCTCCACCGGCTCCCCCCTCTTGCCTGATTCCACAGTGGCACTGCCAGAACCTACGGGATGCGAGCCCACACAACTGGAGAGCCACGGGCCATCTGCGTGGATTTGCAGCTCCCAATGTAGAGCCGAGGTTTGTCTGGAGTGGACTGTGGCTCTGGAGACGAGGCCTGGGGGGTGCACGCCCTCCATGCGCAGGGTGCAGCTGGGAAGCAAGTGGGCCCACCCCTCAGGCCCACCTTGGAGAGCTTGGTCCTTTCCCTGCAGAGGTCTGATGGGCACGGCTGCGCTCAGACGTGGGAGCCTCAGCTCAGGGCCCCGTCCCGTCTCTCCTTCCTGCACATTTCTCCTTCTCTGGCATCCCCATTCCGTGTCCTGCTCTCAGACAGTCTCTGACTCCATGTCTGCCCTCAGTCTCTGCTTTGCCCTCCCACCCTCTTCCTGGCTGCCTCCCAAGGCCCCAGTGCCCCTACCCTCCCTGCTTGGACCAGTCTGCCTGTCAGCGTGGGCCCCTGGAGTGAGGGACAGGAAGAGCAGGCCAAGGGCAGACTGCGGCCCCTGTTCCATGAAGGAAAGCGATTTGAAGCCAGGGAGGCCTGGACAGGCTGAGGCCAAGAATTTCTCACTTACCCGCAGGGCTGGATATTTAGTCTGAGTTGGGGAGGGCAGGTGGCAACCGGCCTGGAGCTCCCTGGGGGCCTGGAAGCACAGCTTAGCTGCAGCCCCTCCCCAGCTCGTGTCCCCTTCAGGGTGACATCTCCCTCTGCCTCCTGGCCCAGACCCCCCACCCCCCAACTCCAGCAGTAGTTGAGAGGTGGCACAGCCAGGTGCCAGGGTCGCTGTCTCCCCCCACCCAGGACACAGACCCAGGTGAGGGGCAGGCAGGACCGGATGTGGTGGGCTTGGTACCCCTCAGTGCTCTCCCAAGATCTGGGAGCAACATGTCCCTCTCAACCCCAGCAGGGCCTCAGATAGTCTCCAAAGGCCAATGTGCTTTTCCTTTGGCTTGTGTGCCGTCTAAATACTTTATCCAATTGCTATGGCTCCACCTCCAGCTGCCTCATTTTCCTTTATGGGCTGTCCACAGCCCTCTGAGCTCTCAGGCAGGACCTTGGGACCAATGGGGGCACATTACAGAGACCACTCGTGAGCTCCCACCCTGATGTTAAAAACTCACATACTGGCTGATGCTACGAGTGGTTTGGTGGGAGCTGGAGGGACGTGTTGAAAACCATCCCCAAATAGGCCACTGTTGATCCCAGGAGACCGGGCTGGTTAGAGGGCAATTTCACAAACGCCCTACGGGATGTGAATGAGGGTGCTGTCAGAATATAGCTGGGGCCTGTCCCCCATCGGAGGCATTCTCCAAGCCTCTGATCAGGGAACTGAGTGACTTCACTTTGTCTTTCTTTTGCAGGGGTTCCCTGTCATCCCTAGGCCAGCGCTGAGGGGCATCGCCATGGTCCCATATCAGGAGGCAGTCCCAAGAGGCCTTGCATTTAGTGAGATGGCCGAGCCCTTGATTCTGGAACCCTTTATGAACTGGGTGCCTATTTTGCGCCCACGCTGTGCTAGGCAGTCGGTAGGAGAAGTGGGGGCAATATGGAGCTGTTTTGAGGAGTCACTGAGATAATCAGTACATGGTGACTGGTCGTGATAAACCGCAAGTAAGGACCAGGCAGCTAGAGGGGTTAGCAGCAGCAGCAGACGGGGCGGGGCACGGCGTGTGCTGTCAGTGCCCTGTCCGCGGGTCCTGGGACCCCGAGTCACTCCAGGACCCCTGTCAGCACTGGTCCCCGGCTGCTGCAACCTGTCCCCAGCTGCCTGCGTGAGGTCAGGGAAGTGCCTCGGTCTCTGTTGCCATGTGCTAGGTTTTCCAGTTGTGTCTGACTCTTCGCGACCCCATGGACTGTAGCCCCCCAGGTTCCTCTGTGGCATTCTCCAGGCAAGAATCATGGAGTGGGTTGCCATGCCCTCCTCTAGGGGATCTTCCAGACTCAAGGATGGAACCCGTGTCTCTTGCGTCTCCTGCACTGGCAGGCGGGTTCTTTACCCCCTGGGAAGGCCCTCAGTCCCTGTGGACAGCCCCGAACCCCCAGCTGCGGTGAGGGCTACAAACACCTCCCTCTCCCAAGCTCCCTGCACGCTGGGCCATTGCCCTCCCACCTCCCGTGGCCTCTTGCTTGGCCTCCCATCCCCGCTTACTCGGCCTCTCTCTCTTCTCAATCTCCCTCCCCCACTCCTGGGAAGATCGGGAAGAATTCCACTTTCACACAAATCCTTGTTGCGGGGCCTGCATCTGGGGAAGCAGGGTGCAGTAAACACCCAAGTGCCAAGTAAACATTAGGAGGTGTCCCCTGCACTGTGGAAGCCAGTCTTCCTGCAGGGCCTCCCTCTGGCCCAAGGGGGTCCTCCAGAGTTCCTAAGGATCAGTCCCAGTAGCCTTCTGACTCTGAGGAGATCTCTGCTCCCTCTATGTGAGCTCGGCAAAGGCCAGGGCTGTGGGAAGCGTGCCTATAGCTCTTAGCCCTCAGTTCAGGAAACTGTCTGAGCTCCTGGCTTCAGGAGTATCTGTGTCCAACTCCAGGGGCCTGCACAGGGTGCCAAAAGATGGCTAAAATTCATATTTGATTATTGCCACCTTTCTCTCCTGGGAACCCCAAATGGGTAAGCTGAAGTTAGATCTTGTTTTTTTTTAATGTTTATTTTTTTAAAATTTATTTGGGTGAACCAGGTCTTAGCTGAGGCCCACAGGATCATCTGCCTTCACTGTGGAATGCGGATCTTTAGTTGTGGTATGTGGGATCTAGCTCAACAGATGGAACCCAGGGATGGAACCCAGGCCCTTGTGCATGGGGAGCACTGACCCTTAGCCACTGGACCACCAGGGAAGTCCTGCTGAAGTTAAATAACTTTATTGTCCCTCTGCTCACATCCCATCAGAGGAGAAACAACAGACCTACATGCAGTGCTGGCAGGGGCGGATCCAGATGCTGGTCTGGATTATTTTTCTGGACGTTGTGATGTTTGTGGTATTTGCTAGCTTCTTAACACTTTGTGACTTGTGATATTTTTTTCCTAGTCTCAGTAAATGTTCTCCTTTGTGCCTAATTTTTTATTGTTTTTCTTAAAGTGGGCTCCTCAAATTTTACAAGCTGCAGACAACAGAAAGTCTCAGTGCGCTCTGACCATCTGTCATGTGGAAGAATGTCTCCCAGACAGGCTCCTGGCCCCGTTGTTCCTCCGCCTGCACACTTCTGGGGCCGGATGTGATAAGGTTCTGCCCCTGCACCTGTCACTGCGTTAGGTGAGTTCTCACAGTGTGTGATGGGAATATTCTAGAAAAGCCATTTATTTCTTCTATTTGGTCACACTGAGCGGCATACAGTAACTTAGTTCCTGGACCAGGGATCAAATTTGTGCCCCCTGCAGAGTCTTAACCGCCGGCCTGCAGGACGAGCTCCCCAAGAAAGCCATTTCCAACCAAACTGGCTGGCAATAAATACATTACATGACATAAATGCATTACACATGACCCAAATGGATATTTTCCCAGCATAACCAATGAGTATATGCAAGTGAACCCAACTGGATGTAGTCCCAACTCAAATTCCCTTAGTCACACCTCCAAATGCTACAGCCACATCCCCTCACCTGACATGAAAGGAGGTGTGACAGATGAGAAACTGGGCTGGAGACAATGGTCTAAACCTACTACAGTATAAAAACCTTACTTTCCAAGTGTTATAAAAGTTATGACCTTGAAAAACTACATAATCTTGGAAGGGACTCATACAAGTGAAGGCCCTAAGTATAAGCCTCATTAGCTTCTCAAGACATCTGGCCTTGGTGGCCAGACTCTTGTAACACTGTAAAGTCTGTAGGTTTCAGCCCCACCCCAAGTGGGTGTGTGTGTAAGGAGCTTGGCTTGCTGTTGTTCTGGGCTCTCCTTTCTTTGCTGCTTCTCAACCCCAAATCCACCAGGCAAGGTTGAGGCCTGTGGTCAGGGCTCACAGTAAATTTGACCCCTGACTTTGGACTTCATAGCAGGAGACATCAATATTAGTAAGTCCACTTACTCCTCTTCTTTTGCATTTTCTTCATTTACCTCCATTTTTTAAAATTAATCTTTACTGGAGTACAGTTGTCTTACAATGTGGTGTTAGTTTCTGTTGAACAGCAAAATGAATCAGCTATGTACCGCCTTCATTTTTTAAACCAAAGCTTCTTCTGGAAAAAATTTCATGCTTGTTTTTGCTGACTAGAAAGACCAAGGGACTTAGCCATCCCCAGGCTAGGCCCCAAGAGGACTACCACCCTTCTCGTCCCATTCAGCGTCCCTGTCCTTCAAACCCGCCCATGTCCAAGAATGCGAGGCTTCGTGAAGATTTGTGAAAAGCACTAGCACAGCCTGACACATATTTAGCGAGGCATCAACGTCATCGTTATTATTAACAATGGTAAACAGATCTCCACAGCTATCTTTGGCTTTATTGTAGATTTGAATTTGGAAGATCTGGGTTCAAATTCTGACCTTGCCAGTTCTATTCTGGATAAACTGCTCAGTCTCTCCTAACTTGAAAAGATAGGTTCTAACAAACACACAGTGCACCCCACAGAGGGAGTGTGAACCTCAAATGAGATAAAGGCTGTGAAGACTATTTTGTGAATCACAGAAGCTGCTGCAAACGCTGGCACCGCCATTCCTGCCTTCCAGCCTCCGCTCTCGGGGGGCTTTGGTGCTGGTTGAACCCCCTGCCTGCACTACACCTGGCCCTTGGGATGACCTCATCCCTGCCACTGGCCTAGCAGGGGGAGACCCCATTACCACGGCTGCAGAGCCGCTGTCCTCAGGCCTCCAGCCCGGTCAGGTGGGCCTCCTCAGACAGCTCAGCAGCTGGAAGAGGCCTGAGGCCTGTCATAAGCAAAACGGAGGCCTACCAGGGCGAGCTGGATTTCAGTGAGGCCCTGAACTCTCCAGTCAAGCGATGGGCCTGGCGCCCACTCCGGGGCTTTGGAGTTTAATGGGCCTCCTGGTCCTCGGGCGGTGGCCAGCTCCTTGCCTGTAGGTAGCTCCTCTTCTACTCCCTGCTAGGGGCCGGGAGCCCGGGCAACTCCTGGAGGAAACTCCTGCAGCTGGTTTGGGTCTGGAGGTGGAAGAGTGCCACCTGCCCTGCAGGCAGAGGTGGAGAGTGAAGGTTCCAAGGGCAGCAGAAGCCTGAGAAGGCCCAGAACTGGGAGGAAGCAGAGCACTGGCTGGAGAAGACCCGCCAGACAGGCTCTCTGTGGCCCCAGAAGTCAGAGGCCCGCACACTCTGTCTCTGGTTTTCAGGATGAACAGAAAACTCTGGATTTGACTGTCCTGCCCCCAAACTCCACTTTCATTGACCTTGTGTGATGTAAGGCATCAGGGCCCACTTGACACCTTAGACTCATCACTGGACATGTACCCTTGGTGAGTCATTTTTCTGTGCCTCAGTTTCCTCATCTCTAAAATGGGGATGGTAATTGGCTTTACCTTATAGACTGAGGTGAAGATTAAATGAGTTCATACAGGCAGTGCTTAGGCATAGCAGGCAGGGCTAGGCATAGCATTAGATGCTGGCTATTATTATTTTTTTAATAAGTTTTGAGATTACTCCCCTAGACGCCCCAGTGTTTTCTCTTGGGGTGTTTCTGTCACCTAAAATGGATTGGGATTTTAGGGCAAATACCAGACACACTGAAATCCCTTCTAGTGTGATTCTGAGGCTGCTGGGGCTGGCTGCTAGCACTGGCTCATTTCTCTTCTGCCACCTCCAGTCCTAAGCTTCTGGTTCCACTGCTCTGGTTCCCGGGCTGTCATCACCGCTGCTAGCTGGAGAAGTGTTTAATACCTCGTTAGCACCTCCCCACGGCTCGGCTCGTTGTGGGCACTAATCACTTGTTCCTTCTGGAGTGACTCTGAGCTACCTTTGAAAACTGTCCATGTGATCCTCAGAGACTTCCCCAGCTGGTCCTAATTCCCGCCCTGGGTTGCTCCATCTACCCCGAGAGGAAGACAACTAACTGGTTAGATCTGGTGATACATAGGCACGTTAAACAAACAAAAAGTCAGACCCTTCTACGGCACCTGAAGCAAAACCTTTCAGCAGCTTTCCCCAGAGTTCTCCTTGTCTTCTGCCCCGCCCCACACCTGCAGACCTGCCCCCTCGGCCCTGCCCCCCTTAGTTTGGTACAGCAATGGCAATAAGGCAAGGGCCCAAATCTGAAGCAGATGTCTGGGACGAGGAGTGAGGCTGGGGTGGAGACAATAGGAAGGATGTGGACCCCGCTAGAACTGCTTGTTGCCCTGACCTACTGCCAAGGCTGAGAAAAATAGAACGACTGTTCCTGGTTAAATACCCAGCATCTATTGGTGCCAGACTTTCCTGGGCCTCAATCCTCAGTCTCTGGCTCTGCTTCCAGAGTTCTCCATAACCTTGTGCCAACTACTCTCTTGGCCCCCTTTTCCCACCACACCAAGCCCCTGAGCCCAGTTTGACCCCCCAAAAGTCAGGACTGGAGTT
Source organism: Aepyceros melampus (assembly GCA_006408695.1). Classification (NCBI taxonomy): domain Eukaryota; kingdom Metazoa; phylum Chordata; class Mammalia; order Artiodactyla; family Bovidae; genus Aepyceros; species Aepyceros melampus. The sequence continues at coordinate 192,471 of SJXQ01005937.1, read as the reverse complement.
TGGCTCTATTTTCATTTTTTTTCATCTTCCCATGGTTGGATGACATTTTTTGGAGCCCAAACTCAAGATACGATCTGACAAGAGTTTCATGCTGCTTCCAGGTGTGACAGGCCGTCTGGAAGACACAGCTTGCATGTTAAAACAATAGAACTTTCAAGGTGGAGGGGGATCTCAGTCAGAATTGTTGAAACCAGGCCTTTATGGAGCAAGCAAATGCCTGGCTGCAGTATCCACACCCAGTCTGGCCATCTCCAAGAGAGGCACACATGATCCTGCCAGGGTCCAGCAACATGTGTCTACCCTGACTGGGGTAGCGAGTGCAGACCTGGAGGGGAACATCTAAGGGTATTTCTGCAGCTTTGACTTGAGGAGACGTGGGCTGGCACCATCACGACAAGGTGTCAGGGAAATCCCTCTGGGGAAAGGAGCTGAAATTTTTCCTCAAGGCAATGGCCCATCTAGCTGTGATCCAGCCCAGAAGCTTGGGGGATCCACTTTAAAGAGCAACTCAATCCCCAGAAAGAACTAAGCATCAGCTGCAGCTCACTACAAAGAGATGACCAAGGACTCCAATGTCCTGGGTTTGATAAGCATCAAGGGAAATCGGAGTGAAGCCATGTTTCCATCTGTTGTGGCCACAGCCAACTCCATGGCAACTCATGAAGCCTCTGGGTTCCTGGAAAATAACAACTGTCTTTCCTCCACCACCCCCTAGTTATTCTGACCATAGCAGGAACCCTTTGATTGCTGTTAGTGTTGGAGATACATCCTTCTTCCCATTCACTCAAGATTTTAATTTCATTCACTGATCTGCAGGCCAGCCCCGGGCTGCCAAAATCAACACCTCAGGTCTGCTTTGTCCCTGAGAGTAAGTTAAAGGGGGAGCTGGTCCCAAGATGACGGACTTCCCTTTCCCAGCCTTTCCCTGGATCTGCTCAGGTGCGATGGCTTGTTTATGGCACAATGAGGGGCTTGCTCCTTGGCTCACAGTTTGGAATCCAAGTTGCAAGCATTCTTGCTTTTTTGAAAATCAATAGGGAGATGAATTTCCCTCCCTTTGGGTATGTGTAAAAAGAGCTCAACAAATTTCACTTATAGCTGTTATTCGACACTTAAAGTAAGACCTCCAAATGCATAAGCAGAAATATCCCCCCTCCCCACTTAAATTAAACAGGAATCACAGAAACTATGGGAGTGAGTGGTGATGGTTTGGGGTGCTTAAGCCTGGAAGGAAGGAAACGCTCAGGAGAACGAATTGTTTATATGTCTGTCTCCCCCCCGAGACTGTGAGCTGTTCAGAAGCAATGATCATATTCTGTCGTGTGTCCCTAGCTCCCTGCCCGTGCCTGATCCACAGCTGTTTACTGAAATGCAGAAATGCAAAGAACTGAAGGGAAAAGCAAAGCTATAAAACCAGGGAAGGAACAGAAACATCAGATTCATTTTTGATAGTGGCGGCAAGGGAGGCACATTTAGAGGAAATTAAGTGACAACTTAAGAGTAGAATTAGACCCAGGATTTATGAGAACTAGCATAAAATGACGACACACATAACCTTCCTCTCACACAATAACACAACATTTTGTTTTCAACATAACATAAAAACCATCCAAGGATCTCCAGCTGGCTTGCAGATACTGCTATCCCTGACTCTGTCCCAAAACATTCTATGGGCAAACAGAAGAATGTCTTGGCAACTCTTTGGAGTGGGAGTTCTGAGTAGACAGCGAGCATTGTTGTTCCATCAAAAGATGAGAAGATTCAGAAACTTCTCCATGTGCAAATCCATAATGCAGATGAAGTGGCAGTGGCTGAAAACAGTGACCTCACCCTAGAGGTAGAGGACCCCTCACCCTGCAGAAAATACTATGCTTATAGTCCCAATAGAATCAGTCTTGTTTGAGGTGTCTCCCTTTAACTCTGGCATTCTTGAAAATGTTTGCTTCCTCAGCAAGATAACCACCAGAGATTTGGCCTTTGCTGAACAGTGCTGTGTTTCATGTAAGGGGAGTTTAGAGACAAAAGATTTAGATGAGACTTTTTCTGCAGACTTTGTTACCAAGAGATAAACATCAGGGTATTGTGCACCATGTCTGACCTCATTCTAACATTTCATTTGCGTGCAATCGATGGATTTTCATCCAAACTGGGGATATTAAAATTTGAGGCTTTTCTTCTTCAGTTATAGCCTCGTGAATGTCATGTATATTTTATGCAAGATTCATTTAAACTTGGAAGTCAATTCATTCAAGTCATTAGTTGGTATTCTATGTAACTTTCAAACACAAAAGATTTTAAAGCTACTGCCGATAGTGGAGTCTCTTAGAAGTTCTGCTGAATCAATAGGGCCTTCTCCTCAGAAATCCAAATCCTCAAACAACTGACAAGTAAACAAAGTGTTCATCAGTCACACAGTGTCACCAAGTGTATGTGAGACAGAATCAGTGAACACAGACAAGGGGGCCCAGTTGCCTGGGTTGTTTCTCAGTCTAAGCTAACCTTAGTGTAAGCTTGACACAAACCAGCCACGTGGAAAGAGTCTGGGCTTTGACATGGAAGACTCATGTTCAAATACCACTCTGCCACGTACTACTAAGGAACCCTGGCAGCTGCTTGTCTTCTCTGAGCCTCAACTGCTGCACGTAGAGTGGAGAAAACCACTTACCTTGCAGGGTCATTGTCGACATGAGACAAGATATGTTAAAGCTCCGAGTGTCAGGGAAGAGCTCAAAATATGGACGCTGCCTTCATGACTCAGTCATCAGAGAGTTAAAGAAAGCCAAAGGGTTAGGTTGCCTACCACAGAATGTGGTTCGAGATGCAGTCCCCTCAGGTACCTCCTCTGGCCTTTGGAGGCTCCTATGAAGGAGAGACAGGAGGTCTCCTGTGACCCAGGGTCGTCGTCCCTGAACCCTCACTCTCTGGCCTGCCTGGACATGGCAAGGCGGGGAAAGAACCCCACCCATACCACTCATCCACTTTAGCATCCCCTGCTGCCCCCAGATCAGTATCCTCTCCTACTCTGGCAATTACAAGGGCCTGAGCTATAATCAAACCTGAAGAATTGATGCTTTTGAACTGTGGTGTTGGAGAAGTCTCTTGACAGTCCCTTGGATGACAGGGAGATTCAACCAGTCAATCCTAAAGGAAATCAATCCTGAATATTGATTGGAAGGACTGATGCTGAAGCTAAACTCCAATATTTTGGTCACCTGATGCGAAGAACTGACTCAATGGAAAAGACCCTGATGCTGGGAAAGATTGAAGGCAGAAGGAAAAGGGGATGATGGAGGATGAGATGGGTTGGATGGCATCACCAACTCAATAGACATGAGTTTGAGCAAGCTCCGGGAGTTGGTGATGGACAGGGAAGCCTGGCGTGCTGCGTCCATGGGGTTGCAAAGAGTCGGACGTGACTGAGCAACTGAACTGAACTGAGCTATGATCAATAAGGTATGACACACACCTATGTAGGAAAACTTTTTTCCAAGGGCTCCAAGTTATTAGCCAATTTCCTTTAGTTAACAGTATCATTTTGCAGGTCAGAAAACTAATGTTAAAAGATTGTCTTGCTCAAAGTTGAACCATGAAGAGTTTAAATCAATTCATGGCTCTCTATTCTTTTGAGAGTTCCATTCTGCACACTTGATGCAAAAGGATTCATGGGCATCTTCATTGAGAAAAGGCCAAATGACAGGAGAGGCCTCTCCCACAGGGGAGGCTGGAGGCCCAGGAGCGCTGGAGTCAGAAACATAGAATACAAGTAGGTTCCCAGCATCAGGAAGAGCCACTTGGTCTAGGACACAACAACATTTAGAAAAGAAATCTGTATCTTTGCCTAGCTCCTTGAGTAGTCCAAGACTGACTTCTTCCTATAATCACCCCTAAGAAATGAAGTCCTAAGACCTTGCTCACTCAGAGAGTTGCCTAGTTGGCCAGCCGAACATAGTTTAAGGCATTCACGGCCATCAAAGACCACAAAGGCCATACTGGCCTGCTAACAGGGGACTCCAAGGAAGCAGCAACCACATACACAGGCTTCATCCTGAATAAATTATCCAGTTTAGAATGTCTAGGGGAACCTTTGCAGAGACTTGATGGTCTCTGAAATGATCAAATTTCTAGAAATTTGGATGGTCAAATATCTGGAAACGATCAGTTTTCATTCCAATCCCAAAGAAAGGCAATGTCAAAGAATGCTCAAACTACCGCACAATTGCACTCATCTCACACACTAGCAAAGTAATGCTCAAAACTCTCCAAGCCAGGATTCAACAGTACATGAACTGTAAACTTCCAGATGTTAAAGCTGGATTTAGAAAAGGCAGAGGAACCAGAGATCAAATTGCCAACATCTGCTGGATCATCAAAAAAGCAAGAGAATACCAGAAAAACATCTACTTCTGCTTATTGACTATGCCAAAGCCTTTGACTGTGTGGATCACAACAAGCTGTGGAAAATTCTTCATGAGATGGGAATACCAGACCATCTGACCTGACTCCTGAGAAATCTGTATGCAGGTCAAGAAGCAACAGTTAGAACTGGGCATGGAACAACAGAGTGGTTCCAAATTGGGAAAGAAATACATCAAGGCTGTATATTGTCAACCTGTTTATTTAACTTATATGCAGAATACATCATGAGAAATGCTGGACTGGATGAAGCACAAGCTGGATTAAAATTGCTGAGACACATATCAATAACCTCACACATACAGATGACACTACTCTTATGGCAGTAAGCGAAGAACCACCTCTTGATGAAAGTGAAAGAGAGTAAAAAAAGTTGGCTTAAAACTCAGCATTCAGAAAACTAAGATCATGGTATCCGGTCCCATCACTTCACGGCAAGTAGATGGGGAAACAATGGAAACAGTGACAGACTTGATTTTGGGGAGCTCCAAAGTCACTGCAGATGGTGACTGCAGCCATGAAATTAAAAGACACTTGTTCCTTGGAAAAAGTTATGAGCAATCTAGACAGCATATTAAAAAGCAGAGACATTACTTTGCCAACAAAGATCCATCTAGTCAAAGCTATGGTTTTTCCAGTTGTCATGTATGGACGTGAGAGTTGGACTATAAAGCTGAGTGCTGAAGAATTGATGCATCGTATCTGGAAATTTGGATGGTCAGATGGAATGAAAATGGGTCTTTTCCAGATGTCTTTTCCAATACTTTGGCCAGCTGATGTGAAGAACTGACTTATTTGAAAAGACCCTGATCCTGGGAAAGATTGTAGGCGGGAGAAGAGGACGAAAGAGGTGAGATGGTTGGATGGCATCATCGACTCAATGGACGTAAGTTTGAGTAAACTCTCGGAGTTGGTGATGGACAGGGAAGCCTGGCATGCTGCAGTCCATGGGGTCTGCAGAGAGTCAGACACAACTGAGTGACTGAACTGTACTGATAAGTCTTTGAGGATGACTGATCATCAGATTCAGCATCAGGAATCTGAACTAGATTCTCATGGGGCAATGATGATTTCAGATGACTTTTAAAATGAAGTGTGGAGAAACTGACCTTGGTTAGCATCTTATCAAGAGACCACATGGACTCATTTCCCACCCTCCTCTCCACTGTGATTTCTGGGACAGGCTCATTGAAAAGGGAATTGGTGAAAAAATTATCCCAAAAGTCAGGAAAACAGCTACCTCCAGAAGGGTGAGGTAATTGCTTTGCAGTACTGTAATGCACTTTCTTTCTTTCCTTCCTGGATGATGGTTGCATATGCACTACCCTTATAATTATTTGTTAAAGTCTATATGCTGCATGCCTTTCTGGTATATATGTTCACCTCCAAATAAAAGAGGAATTATTCATTTTTAAATGAAAGTATATTACAGGATACCTGGAGCTGGTCTGTTATGCTTAAGGGTCTAAGTGAAATCAAAGCAGAGGTAAGGAGCCCTCTGGTCAAGCCACCTGCTGGAGAACCTCCACTGTTTAAGAAAAGCGTGGCTGGGCAGAGGTCTAAGAGCTTGAGCTGCTGTGGCTCAGAGGTAACACTGCAAGAGAAGCTGGAGGCAGCATTTTATTGTGTTAATTCAAGAACAATTCTACCAGCCTCTTGAGTCTTATGAATAACTTCACGAAGGGAGGAAATCACTCAGTGATGAATGTTCATAGTGACCCAGTCAAAGCGACAAAAGCAGCAAGTGTAAAAGATTTAAGACTGTTAAATAACCTGAAAGTGTAAAGCTAGAGGGAGAGAATTTTGTTTTGTGTGCTTAAGACATCTCATACCACTCAGGAGAGCTTGATGAGGTGGGAATGGATTGAATGCACTCTAAAGGAGTAATTTTCAAGTTAAGATTCCAATTCACTGAGTCTGGGAGGTGGAGGCAGAAAGGAAAAAAAAATCTGTCTTTTTAAAAACAATTACAGGGGAATTCCCTAGCAGTCCAGTGGTTAAGCCTTGGTGCTTTTACTGCTGGGTCTTGGGTTCTATCCTGCTTGAGTAACTGAGATCCTACAAGGTATGCAGTGTGGCCAAAAAGATAAAACAAGCAAAACACGACAAAAGCACAACAAGACACAATTACAAAGGGGAATTTGTTTTGATTTTCCAGAATGGGAACCAATGTCAAAGACAACATGCTCACTTCCGCAAGAAAGCCAGGGTCCCTAACACTTCTACAAGGCCTGTATCAGAGGTTTGGTTTTCTCTGCCAAGCTTATCTATGGTTGGAAGAAGAACTCATCCCACCTGCTACCCCAACATTTTTGAGGAGCAGGTTTTATGTTTTTTTTTTCCCCATACTCAAAGCACTTGTGGGAGAGTCAAGGGTTGAGAGGACATTGAAAAAACATGTGGGATATGCAAATAAGACCACCTACCAAAGTGTTCTTCCCTCTGGATGGCAAGTAACTTATTTTCTTGTACTTTTTTTTTAATTTCCAAATTTTCTACACTGAGGTTCTTATGTAGCAAAACAATAACGAATTAACATTTAAAAGACTGATGAGAACAGACATCCTGTTTTTGCCAAACTGGTCTCTCCCTCTGAAGCTGAGTACAAGCACTTGTCCCAGCTGTTAGCTCTCTGTGCAAGGAGGCATCGAGGCCCTGCCTGGCACCACGGACAGCAATCAGGGAAGGGTGAGAAGGCAAGCAGGTCTGGACCAGGCCAGGGCTCCGGGAGTCCATTCTACCCCAAGTTGACTGCTTCTGAAGGGTTACTGGGGAAATGCAAAAACATTTCTACATTTTTCTTTTCCTTCCCCACCTCCAGTTTAAGCCCTGAGTCATCACATAAAGCAGTCACTTGCTTCTTAGTCCTTTTAAACATTCATTTATTCACTGTACAAAATATTTACACTACTGCGCAACTGTGTGGCCCTTTGGTCTGGCCTGACAAATTTGCAGCAGGGCTTGGTCTCTGCTGGAGTTCTAGAAACACGCTGACACCTTCCTTGGGGTTCACTTGGTGCCTGGTCTCCTTCACTAGCCAGGAGGTTAGCTGGCCGCCCAATACCCGGGCCACAAGTGCATAAATAAAAGAACTGAGCAAAATAAGAAACATGAATAGGAAACACTTCCAGTAACAGGCACTCTTTCTTCTCTCCAACCTGGTATACCTCTCCCCACACCGGCTAATTCCAAAGCAGGATTAGAACAGAAGGTCAAAAGAAAGGACAAAAGAGCAAAGATACTTTTGAATAGTTAGGAGAGACAGAGAGAGAACACTGGAAGAATACAAAACCACAACAGTACCAAAGGGTTTTGTGAAACTAAGACCCTGGGGCTAAGGACCACCGCAGGCTGCAGCTGCAGTGCCATGGTACCCAGGATGCTCTGAAAAGTGCTATGACTAGAGCTGAGAAAGGACAGATCGAGCCAAGAAAATCAACTCACGCTCCAGCATCAGTCTCTGGAGGGGCGGCAGGGAGGGGAGGGGATTGGGGGGGGACACAGGACTTAGAAGAGGAACAACGGCCAAAGACAGCAGAGCCAGCCCACGTGCCCCCAGCTGGAATCCCTCTCTGGGCCCAAAGGGCAGCACTGTGCTTCCCAGGGGATGACGACACTTGCCTGTACATATCCCACAGGGCAGCACCTTGTCCTGGTCCCTGAGGAGAGCAGTGACCATGTGGCGTGGAGGACCCTGGGGTATAGAGGGCCCCGATGCTGGACCCTGGACCCCAAGGGTGAGTGAGGTCAGCACCCATGCCGAGGACAAATGACAACTGTGAAGGAGTGAGGTCAGGCAGGAACTGTAGCAGCTCAGGAAGGCTTGTTCCTCATGATCCCTGGGAACAGGAGGGCTCAGACGTGCTTCAAGCAGGCCAAGGCACGGCCTCAAGTCCTGCCTCATCTCTGGACTCTTTGTACTTGCTGGTTTTGGCAATAAAGATGGCTTGTTAATATTCTCAGAGTCAAATGCCCCCTTGGGAATGGTCACTTGCAGCAAAGCCTTCTTAGAAACACAAACTTCGGAAATCGATGAGATTCTGAGTCTCGAAAATGTTTTCATTCAAATCGTTAATGGAAAAGTTGTCACCATCTTCCAAGGAACAGCTGCAGGCTCTCTTCAGTCATGCCACAGTGAACCCAGTTGTCTTCCTCCCTCCTGAGGTGCCCTTGCTGGTAACTGAGGGAGTGACAGGAAGTCACTGGGACAGCAAGGCGTTTCTTGTCTGACACAGCTGCTCGCCTCAATGTGTGTCTCTTGTGTCCTGATCCTAAGGACCTCTGAGAAGCAATTAAATTACGGATCCCTTCTCCCTTGCCTTAGTGCTGCCAGGGAACACCAGGCAGAGAATCAGGGACCAGTGGCATGCTATTGAACTGTCCTAATTTCTTGCTCCAAAATTTTCTTCAGTGGAAACCTAAAGAATGCCCAGCTCTTAGCAGACAGCACAGGTTGGAGGTAAGGAGCCAGGGCCAGCCACATCTCAGTGTAAAGAACAAACTCAGGGACAAGCATCAGTAGTCTTCAAGCCAGTCACATGCCAAGAAATGCCCCACAACTCTAAAGGAGAATCGCCTTCAGCACTGGAGGCCACAGCCCGGCTAAGCTTTCACATTCTTAGGTCTGTCTCACAGGTTTATTGTACTCAAAAAATAAAAAAAAAAAAAGCTTACTAGGGAGTTCTTCTTTATGAATGATATGATCATTTCCAGAAATGCTTGCATGGAAAAGCTCTGACACCACATAAAAAAAAAGACCCATCGATGCTATCAGTAACCACGCAAGCTAGTCCCGTGCCTGCACCAGCCGTTGTGCAGACAGACAAAACTCAAGGCTGTCTGTCACTGTGGGCCATCTCGGGTCTGTGCTCCTGCTGGCTAGCAGATGCAGGCACCTGTCCCCAAGAAGGACTCACAGACCCCAGGTCAAGGGGGCACGGAGGGAACCCCTACGGAGCGTCGGCAGAGGTGGCTGGGCAAGGCGAGGACCCCAGTGCTCCCAGAAAGGCGAGCCTCCATGTCGTTTCCCCTCAACGGCTGGGGCAGCTCCCGCCACTGAGCTCCTCTGAGAACGGAGGGCGAGCGCAGTGGAACCCCCACCCTCCCTGCGACTGAGCGAGCTGCTCAGGGTAGGGGCCTGCCAAAGGGGCCTGTCGGGGGAAGGCAGGAAGGGAGGGGGCGAGGGAAGGACGAGGCTGAGGGGTGACCGACTCCTCCACATGCTGGGTGGGGGGCACGTGGCAGCTTCTGGCTGATGGTTCTGTGTCAGGGTCAACGGTCCCGTCTGTGGTGCGCGCCGCCTGGAGGTTTTGGAAAGCCACGGGAGCCAAGCAGACGTCAGGGACAGCGGTCAGAACATGCCGAAGCCCTCGCAGCCCTCGCTGATGGCCAGCTGCAGCATCCTGTGCACCTCTTCGTAGGAGTCATACGTAGGGAGGCACAGCTGGTTGAAACTGCAAGGCCGAAGGGAGGGGAGTGATTAACTCACACGAACAGACCATGTCAGCGAGGCCTGCAAAGATAACCCTCTGTGACAGCCTGCGCCGGGCCGTCGGATACCCACCACGTGTGTGCAGTTGGGAGCGTGCTGTGGGTCGGGGCCGCGATAATCTGGAAGGAGGGACAGAGGGCAGCAAAGCCTCCGGGTGGCAGCTGAGAGGAGCCTGTGGTAAACTGCAGTAGCCGAGCCAATTCTTCCTGCGTCAGACTGGAAACCACAGTCCAAAACCACCTCATGACCTGTGAGGAGAGCACGAGGCTGGGGTCACACCCAGGTGTCACTGTGGATCTGACCACTGGGGGAAGGAACAGGATGCTCTGAAGTGGGAGGAGGAGGGCCCGGTTACTTGCACGCAGCTAGAATCAACAACCTCTCTAAAAGGGAGTGATGCGGACACAGCCAGGAGGGCAGTCCCTGACTGCTTGGTTCTCTCTCTCCGCCTTTTCAACGTTACTGCCTCTGTGGACACAGCATGCTAAGTCGCTTCAGTCATGTCTGACTCTGTATGACCCCACAGATGGCAGCCCACCAGGCTCTCCCATCCCTGGGATTCTCCAAGCAAGAACACTGAAGCGGGTTGCCATTTCCTTCTCCAATGCATGAAAGTGAAAAGTGAAAGTGAAGGTGTGAGTCGTGTCCAACTCTTAGTGACCCCATGGACTACAACCTACCAGGCTCCTCTGTCCATGGGATTTTTCCAGACAAGAATACTGGGGTGGGGCGCCATTGCCTTCTCCACTTCTATAACTATTTGTATATAAAAATAAATATATATTTAAGTACACACTGCTGCCGCTAAGTCGCTTCAGTCGTGTCCGACTCTGTGTGACCCCACAGTTGGTAGCCACCAGGCTCCACTGTCCCTGGGATTCTCCAGGCAAAAACACTGGAGTGGGCTGCCATTTCCATCTCCAGAGGAAGCAGCATGAATAACCCTTAAGGACGAGGGTTCCCGTCTATCTGGATGGCCATCTGCCTTTCTCTGCCATGTATTGCTTTTTCCAGTTGACATGTCTGCTTCTCAGCTTTTTCCCTCTGAAACTTTTTCTGTATAATATGGTACAAATTCAACTGAAAGAATTTTGGCTCACTTACCTTTTCTCTGAAATGCCAGGAGCCACCAATGACGACTGCGTGGGCTTTGAAGTCAGACACACTGATGTCCCCAGTCCCACACATCAGCAGCTGGAGAAGACAGTCAGGTGTTTACTGGGACAGTCAGAGGGGTGAAGTCCCATCATAAGGTCAAAATATGTTAACACACAAAATGTGGAATACAGAAACATTAATAAAAAGATGTATGGTGAGGTCATAATCCAAGAATATACTACTTTAGGAAAATCGATTATAATAGGTCAATGGTTCCTAACCAGTGCAGTAAAACTCACAGAGCTTTAATATATATAGAGAGATAGACAGATGCCTGTGGCCTCACCCCACACCTAGTGAATCAGAATCTCTAGGGACAGGTTACAAGCTTCTGTACTTTGAAAAAGTTTCCCAGGTGTTTCTGATGGGCACCCCTCATTAAGAATTGCTGCTATATATATTATTTTGATGAAACAAAGGACAAAAAGGGAACCAAGTGTTTACTGACTGCTCTGGATGTGGCCTGGGAATACCAGGGGGGAAAGCAGGCCCTTTCCCTTGATGAAGACCCCCAGCTCCATTTACGAATTTGTTAGGTGGCCTTTCCTTTCCCCCAAATCCACCCTTTCTTTTATGGACTGAACTTTTACTACTGTGCCTTCAGCTCCACCTCTACTTGATCAGATAAATGAAAAAGAATGCCAAAAAATGAGAACATTAATGACATCAGAGCCCTAAACATCTTGTTGATGTCCTAATTTGGTTCAGGATCCAGCAAGTTACTTAGCAGACTGTGAGTACTCATCCAATAGCTGTAAAGGCAGTCCTAATCAAGAGACAAGAGAAGCCCAAATGAAGCCTAAGAAGCTTGGTTCCTTTAAAAAGAACTTGCTAACAAGTAACTAAGAGCAGGATGGGGAGCAATCCTGAGAGTCTGCGCCTTCTTCCTACGCACTTTACCAACTGTTAACAAATGTTTTGCTTCAGGATAAAATCCACCAGTAGCTGTTTATCAGCCTGGAAAATGCTGGCACTAGGTGACAGGCCTGCCGGAAACTTCAGGACTGCGTTATTTGGATTTTATACCTAAAGGTACAACATGTGCTGAAAATTATGTAAGACGTTGATTCTTGTTCTCAAAGCCAGTTCAGTTAATAAGAATAAAAATGGTGCAAGACTACTGGAAACTCCTGTTTCCTTTTTTTGGGGGGGAGGCGGGGAGGGGCCATACTTCTGCTGCCTGCCTTGGGAGCACAGAGTTGTAACCACTAGACCACCAAGGAAGTCCCCTGTCTCCCCATTTTTAAAGAACTTCCTCACTGCAGCAAACAGTTTAGAGAAACTTTAATAAAGGCTATGGGACTGGTTCCAAATAGGAAAAGGAGTCCATCAAGGCTGCATATTGTCACCCTGCTTATTTAACTTATATGCAGAGTACATCGTGAGAAACGCCAGAATGGAAGAAACACAAGCTGGAATCAAGATTGCCGAGAGAAATATCAATAACCTCAGATATGCAGATGACACCACCCTTATGGCAGAAAGTGAAGAGGAACTAAAAAGCCTCTTGATGAAAGTGAAAAAGAGAGTGACAAAGTTGGCTTAAAGCTCAACATTCAGAAAATGAAGATCATGGCATCCAGTCCCATCACTTCATGGGAAATAGATGGGGAAACAGTGGAAACAGTGTCAGACTTTATTTTTTTAGGCTCCAAAATCACTGCAGATGGTGACTGCAGCCATGAAATTAAAAGACGCTTACTCCTTGGAAGAAAAGTTATGATCAACCTAGATAGCATATTCAAAAGCAGAGAGACATTACTTTGCCGACTAAGGTCCACCTAGTCAAGGCTATGGTTTTTCCTGTGGTCATGTATGGATGTGAGAGTTGGACTGTGAAGAAGGCTGAGCGGCAAAGAATTGATGCTTTTGAACTGTGGTGTTGGAGAAGACTCTTGAGAGTCCCTTGGACTGCAAGGAGATCCAACCAGTCCATTCTGAAGGAGATCAGCCCTGGAATTTCTTTGGAAGGAATGATGCTAAAGCTGAAACTCCAGTACTTTGGCCACCTCATGGGAAGAGATGACTCATTGGAAAAGACTCTGATGCTGGGAGGGATTGGGGGCAGGAGGAGAAGGGGATGACAGAGGATAAGATGGCTGGATGGCATCACTGACTCGATGGATGTGGGTCTGAGTGAACTCCGGGAGTTGGTGATGGACAGGGAGGCCTGGCATGCGGCTATTCATGGGGTTGCAAAGAGTCGGACACAACTGAGCAAATGAACTGAACTGAACTGATGGGACGTTAAAGCTAATAACTTGCATTATATGTATCATGTGTGACCAGCAGGTAAAAACAAACTGGTTTTACTTTTTGCCTATACTCGAAGTTCATGGAACTTCAAGTCTGCTCACTATAGCAAGGTATTTACTATCTTACAGTGCATTTCGGTTGTCACGGGATCTAAAGGAAGAATATATCAACTCTGTAGTGTTGCCGCCCAAAGCTATGACAGGCCTCACATCTTGTGGATAGTCTCCTTCACTAGAATGTGGCTCCACGAGCCCTCCAGTTCCTCAAAAGCACATGCCATATAACGAGTACTTGATATAAATAGTCTTTGAACAAATAAATGCTTCTAACACCTTAAATCAACTTAAAAGGTCATAGGATTTAAAAAGACTATACAAGATACCAAAATTCTTTACTACTCAACCAGTATCAATAATATTTGATGAATAAATAGTCATTATTACTATTCATCAATAGTTATTCCACATTCGAATTTTTTTAAAAGCTGGACAAAGAGTCCATGCATGGAAGAGTAACAAAAGTGAAACCAACTCTCAAAGGGCTTTCCTACTGCATCTCTAACAGAAGGTGCAAGAAGCTGGTTCCTGTGGGCATAACCAGATAGCAAGCCAGGGACAGCGAGTTCCAATTGTAAGCACTTACCTCAAGCTCATTCTCATCAAAAATAGCCAAGAGATTTTCAGGGACTAATTCATTCAGGCCTGAAACAAAATATCCAAGTTAAAGCTATAGCCACACTATGTGATACAGGTATTTACACCTCAAAGCCAAGAGTCAACAGAATCCCACCTTTCAGGAAATGTTCCACCTCCTCTTTCACTTGGCTGGCCAGTCGATACTGGGCCAGCAAATTTAAATAGAAGATTTTATTCGCATTGGTGACAGGGGTTTGAGCTCCACCTGTCATAAGTTCTACAACCTGGAAGAAGAAGCAAAAGACAGGAAGAGCGTGTGGATGGGAGTTTAAAAGACGACAGCTACCTGGCATGTCCCACAAGCGGCACATTACTGAACTGCACCACGGTCACACGTTCCTGCTCTGCATTCAGGTTCTCAACACACTCGGTTTTACTCAGTAACTAAACTTCAAGGTTCCTACCACTATTGCTGTATTCTACTCACTACTGTTTCTGAAGCGGGTCTCTCAGGGAGTCTTCTCTGACCTGGTCAAATAGTGGGGATGCAATAGGAAGATATGTATGTTTCCTTGTTAGCAACATTTTAACATTCCTCTGATCCAAAATTAAACCATTACTGACTCTTCTCTTAAACCCCTGAGACAATTGAGACTCTATAAAGCCAGATAAATATAAAGAAGCATATTCTCAGAAATTCCAAGACGTGCACAGATGTTCCCCTACATTCGTGAGGCAATAGAAAAAGCCATGGCTTGATATTTGGAGACTAACTTGCTATGGGGTTTTAGTCACTTAGTTATTTGGACTCCCGGTTTTTCTATCTGTGAAGAAAAGACTGAACTGCATGATTTTCAAATAGAACTGGCACCCTCCTCCAATAAGCAACTCCTAAGGGAGCTTTGAGGAAGCCCTGAAACACAGTTTAAAGCTACCCTGGAAAACCTATGCACAACGAGCAAGATTGTCTTCACAGGCGAATGAAGGCCTCCATTTAGTTACGAGACCAGATTTTAAGGTCCTGACCATGGCATGGGAGGGACTCAACTTTGGTCCAGACCAAAGATTCTCAATGGATCTAAACATGTAAGACTTTTTCTATTATTGTGCACAGTTCTGGTTCTTTTTATTTTACGTGTATAAGCACTTCTATTAGCCTAAGTAGTAAATGACTAAGATTTAATATTCATATCAAATCCAATTAAAATCAGTATTCCCCTAGGCCTGCAGACCCAAATTCAGTCTTCTGTTGACTGGATTGACCTTTGCAGTGCTGGGTCAAAACGAGCTCCATCCACATAAGCGTGAAGGCCAGCAGCTAAGACCCTCACAGGGCTCACAAGGCTATCTGACTATCAGTTCAGTGCTATCAGTGATCACAGACTTTTAGCCACTGCTATTTGCTTTCAATTATTTATAACTGCAACTTCAGGTCTGTCATGATCATTTGATATTATTTAACCCCAGAATGCAAACAAAATCACATGTGCATCAGAAATACTTTTGGCCGTTTTCTAATAAAAACCTTAAAAATAAACAGGCACAGTGTTAAAATGGGAGTCAATTACCTCCCTGCCCCTAATGTTGAAATAGACACTGTCATCTCTTCCAAAACTGCCTGTGCAGTGACACTTCACTATCACTTTGTTCTTTTTCTACTGGAAAGGAGGGACTAGGGGGAAGGATGGTATATGTGTTCTGGCTCCATTTAAACAGGCCAAGGCCATACAATGTGGGATACACTGCCCCAAAGCTATGCTGTCCAATACAGCTGTCACTAGTCACAGGTAGTTAATTTAGAAATTCAGGTATTTGGTCATACCAGACACATTTTGGGTGTTCAAAAGTACAAACAGAGAACACCTCCATCATTGCAAAAGCTCTACGAGACAGCCCTGATACAGAGGAGGCTGAGAAATGGGACCCACAGGCTTCCGTTCTCTGTCTCACCTTATCCAATTGACCTGATTTATTATATTTCTCTTCTGCAAAGACCAGCTCCATCTCACTCATGTCATTGTTGAGGATGAAACAAACTTTAGATTTGTAGAATTCTGGGTCATCTGTTTCAAAGTACTGAGGAGACAGAAAGACACAACACAGCATGACCACTCTCACCCAGAAATAAAATTTGTAACTGCTTAGAACCACTCACCCCTTCAAACCTCAAAAATAATAAACAGAGGGTGGAGAGATTCCAGAGTTAATGGCCAGGGGATTTAGCAGAAAACACATACCCAAGACCTTACCTTGTAATGCATACGTAGTCCTATGATTTGGGCCAAGAAAGAACGGGTGAAGCGAGCTCGGACCAACTGCTTGTAGGCTCCTCCTAGAGAGGACTCATAGAGACACTTGCCCACCAGGCGCCCTGCAAACTCATACATCTTTAGGCGCAGATGAGTGGGGCGATTAGGGTTAGGGTGCACCTGTCAAAGAGAGAGATTAAAAGGTCCTGGGTTGTTTTTCTTCAAGCCTAGTTCTGGAAAGATTCTCCCTCTACAACTCTATTCCAAAGGAGCAAGAATTTCAGTGTTAGGATCAAGGAACCCATCCAAATGGCACTGTTTGGTAGCCACCACTGAGTAATTCAAAGTGACTGGAGGGTAAAGGACAAAGATGGACTTACAATAAACTGAAGAATCTTCTATTGATTTTGTGGTCCCTGGCTACAAACAGAAGTCAATCAGTGGATGATATAATGCCTCTTCCCTAAACCGAACCTCTTTCAGCCAGAATCTACTTTCTTACTCCCCTAGTCAAAGACCTTGTACAGAGTTCAATTGCTTCAGGGATGTTCTGAAAAAAGTGGCTTAATTATGAAAATACTAAGGAGTAGAACAGCCACTGCACTATAATTCTTTTTATTCATCTGTCTGCATTTTCTCTTAGAGATGAAATAAGGAAGGCAAAGAGGAGGGAGGTAATCTGATTAGTTTAAATTCTTACTAGTCTCTCCATCATAACACAATCCAAATTTTGCTCCCACCCTCGAGGAAGTCACAGACTCACTAATGCTTGGTTGGTGTCACTGAATCGGGTGAAGAGCTGATTGGTGGTGTCAAATAGTGCTTTGCAGATTAACTCAAACCATTCCCGACGAGGCCCTCCCCAGTCCAGAGCTGGAAAGTATAATAAAAATAAAAAGTAATGCTGGCTTATCACTTTTTATCATTTTTGTTCATTTATTCATCATTTTATACTCTCTGATCCTTCCTCCCTCCATTCCACCACCTTGGTGTCCCATATTCCAACCCACCTTAACTGTGGACATTTTTTTTTTTTTAATCCCACCTCATTCTATAGGATTAAAGGTATTCTGATCACTAAGCTGATGCACTGTAGCATAGGAACACAGATCAGAGATCCCAGGAACTGCTGCTTCTCTTGGTACTACAAAGGTTACTCTGCCCTTCTGCTTCAAGCTCATAAGAGTTCACCCTCCAAATCCTTGTCCGTCTGTACTCTACAAGCTCAACCAAGCCATCTAGCCAGTAAACACCACCCTTTTGGTCTTGACTCATGACTTCTTTTTCCCAGGGCTGGAGCAGGGCTGGCAAGCATGTGTAGGAGGGTTGTTTTCAGTTTCTGTGGATGTACTACAAGGAGACAGGGAGGAGTGGGAAGGAGAGTTTAAAAAGATGAGTGGGAAATTTCAAAACTGACCTTCTTCATCCTGAAAAACCACTTCAAAGTTCTTGCTCCAATCTGAGATGGAAAAATTCCGAGTGGCTTTCAGAGCTGAAAAGCAGTAAAAGAAAAGAAATTGTCAGAACACTGGCCAGTACCTCTGGGTGTTAAAGACAAAAACACAAGAACATTACCACTGTCCATTTAATAGTCCCAAGTTTTTGAGGCAATATAATACTCAAAAATAAGCTTTAATAATACCATCTTAAATTAAAAATGCACATATCTCCAGAAGAAATCTAAGATAAAAAAAATCAAATTCATATTTATACCATTGCCTGGCTGGAAAGTTGAAACTTTATTTTTTAACAGTCCTCATTTTATTAATGAGAAAACTCTTAAAAGAAATAAAAATGGCTCAAATCAGTAAGCTGTCAGCAAGAAAACCAAGGAGTCTTGGTTTTCAGTAAAGTACAGTCTACCCACTAGACATCTTAATCCACAAGGCTAGGTGCAGACAGGGAGCCATGCCACAAGGAGAAAGTGGCTGAGAAAAGGGGTTTCCAGTCACACCTGCCAGAGCCAAACATCACAAACACTTTCTGGACAGGGACCAAAGCCTTCTCATTGTCAAGGAATGTGAGAACTATGCCAGTGTCTGTGTAGTGGAGACAGAAACACATCAGGTGTTCCTTTTCCATCAGACCAGAGTGACAACAAAAATCATTTCCTTTTAATCCCGTAAGAGCTCTTCTTAATCCTGGGATTCAATAATAGGAAGTTTCTTCTATAACAACAACTTAATACTTGCCTTCCATAGGAAGTCCATGAGATTGTTCAGGAACTAGTCAAGAACAGATTTTACAGCCAATGTGCCAACTAGTCTTTCCCCTCAATTAACATACCTCCAACAAATCTGCCCCAAATTCAGTATAGCCAAACACAAAGAACAGCGCTTAACATGTTTAAAGAAGACAGAGATGTGTGTTTCATAAAAACAATAACCTATAGGATATAACCAAATAGCACAGAGGTTTCTAACTGGAAAATTTTGATAACTGTTCAACTGCTAATATGAAAGAAACTTTACTCACCGATTCCAACAAGGCATGTCTGCTGACCTTCAGGGTGACTTAGAATGTGGTCTTTTCATATGTACCTGCCGAAGCTCTCGATGGAAAAAGTTCACCTTGTCCTGAAAGGTCTCGGAGCCTCCTGAGGAGCAGCAGGATCCGTCATGGTTACAGCCTCCTTACAAGTCCTCTGTGCAGGCCACCCCTACACCCTCAGGCATTCAGGGTATCTGGGGTCGCTGCCTTCCCCATCAGACTCCCTGCCCAACCTCACCTATGTTCTTATGGAGCGAGCGGATAAACGTGGCCGCCAAGATGTTCCTCTCCTTACAGCTGAGCTCCACAGGAGGCTGAATGCCGTCATCCACCACAAGGGTGAGCAGCTTATGGACAGGGTCAGGGCCAAGGTATGAAAACTAACAAAAGGGAAAAAAAAGAAAGAGTTAACTCTATGAAGCCCTCAAATCCACCAAAAACCCTTCACATCCCCACCCTTCTGCACCCACCAACAAAAACAAGTTAAGCCTATTTTCTCCAAGTAAGTAACTACCAGGAATACATTTCCTTGCTTTTCACTTCAGGTGGGGGGTGCAGCTCAGCGGTAGAGCGCATGCATTGCATATTATGAGGCCTGGGTTTCATCCCCGGAACTTCCAGGCATTGATTCCATTTTGACGCTCTGTCCTCTACCACTGTGCCAGTGGTAAACCCACCTGCCAATGCAGGAGACACAAAAGATGTGGGCTCGATCCCTGGCCTGGGAGGATCCCCTGAAGAAGGAAATGGCAACCCACTCCAGTATTCTTGCCTGGAAAAGTTCATGGACAGAGGAGCCTGATGGGCTAGAGTCCATGGAGTCACAAAGAGTCCCACACGACTGAGTGACTGAGTATGCTCTATGATTCAGATTTTATTTTAAACTGAGTCATAGAGACCACCTGTAAGGATCACAGGCAAGGTAAGTAAGGATCACAGGTAATACTACAGACTTTCAAACATAAAATATAAGAAGTGTGAAAACTGTAAGGATATGTAAAACAGCAAATGAATACCTGAATAGGTTGGGCAAACTAGCTGGATGAAATGATTTGCCAGTAGATTTCAAAAGTTAAAAAAAAAAAAAATTTTTTTTTTAATAGATGAGACTAAGCTAAGCTAAGCTAAGTCACTTCAGTCGTGTCCGACTCTGTGCAACCCCATAGACGGCAGCCCACCAGGCTCCCCTGTCCCTGGGATTCTCCAGGCAAGAACACTGGAGTGGGTTAATAGATGAGACTACTGGTGCTGAAACAGTTTTGGCACATTAGGAAGCCAAGTTCAGGTCAGAGCTCCAATACCCTCTCCATTAGCTTAGTCTTAGGGGCAAGAGAGAACTGTTGAAGTATTTTGACTTCTACTAACTACTGTTTCTGCAAGCATGTGTCTTCCTACAACTATAGCCTTCATGAGGAGGTAGCATCTGCTTCTTTATTTGGCAATGAATCCTGTGTGCACAATGAGAATTTCCAGAAACACCAAAAACCCTTCTGGGAAAAAATAAAAGGTTGAGACGTTGGAGGCTGAAGCCTGTTCTACATGAACCAGATGTAAGGTTCAACTTACTTTGGTTCCAGGGCATACCCGGAAGGTGTAAAGGCGCCAGGGAATGATTTTCAGGTAGAACTCCTTCACTGAGAATTGCTGGAGGACCAACATACAGAAAATGAAATGAATGATTAAGAGGTTCTGTTTGGGTATTGTATTTCAAATACCTGTGCCCATCTGTATTTTCCATGATAGCCCTTTTCCTCTCTAAACAAGGAGGATAATTAGTCAGGACCGAAATCAAATAGAAAACATCAATTCTACCTTAAAACAGGCAAATTTAAAATATTGTTGTCACACTGCAATTTCACAAAGATGTCTCATAACCTTAATACTCAGGTCTTACGACCATTTCCAAATATCTGAGATCAGGTTTTCACTTTATAAGTGGAGAACATTTCACAATCAACATTTCATTTCACTACAAACAATCAGACTCTCCTCTTGCTTAGCCAGATACTTCTCAGAGAGACTTCTTTCAAATCAGTGGGGAATACCAGTGGCCCCTGCCCACTGCTTTTCCCTATCAGAGTGCCACCAAGGATGTGCTGAAGATGATGGTGTGGGAGGCTGGGAGGAGTCGCATATAGAAGAGTTCACAAAACCCTATATGTAAGAATAAAAAAAAGTCTCTTGCCATTTACAAAAAAAGAAAAGACAATGCAGTAACTTTTTAATCTGAAAAGACCCCTCTGTTATCTGAACAAATAGTAGGTCAGGTTTTTTTCTTGATTTTTTAAAAAAATTCTTCATTAAAGAACATTTCAAACACATACTAAAGAAAACAGTACACTGAATTATCACCAGCTTCAACAATAATCAATTCATAGCCAATCTCACTTCATCTCTACCTTACCATTTCCCTCATCGCCATTCTCCAGGACAAATGAAGGCTGGATGTTTAAATGATGAATGGTACACAGTGAAGTGTTCTTAAGTAGAACAGAATTAGAACTCAGTTTTTGCTATGAGATTAAAGGAATGTAATGGGATGGTTCGAGTCTCGTTTTTCTGAGGTCTGTATAAATAAGCAAAATACAAACACTAAAAAAGAAACTCCCTAACACAAAGCGTCTCTCAGCTCAGGGGCCTTGGGAAGTTCACCTCCCTTGTCTCTGCCAAAATTTCTCTATTCTAACCCTGTACCCCAATGATGACATCTCTTGTGATTTCACAAATCACAGCATGAAAGATCAAATTGTTCCCAAACGGCACAAAGGGCCAACAGTAATTTTACACTAGTGAGAAATTATTAATGGTTAAAAGTAGCTTTCTTTAAAACTCTAGAGCCATGCCTTGAAAAATCCTCCCAGGAGCAATCAAACAGCAGAACGCCCCAGGTGCTTGAAAGTACCAAGGCACAGATTCTCTGGACAGAGGTGTAATCCAGTCCAAACCAGAAAGAGGCAGCAGAAGAGGCGGTACAGCCTTTTGCTCAACAGGAAGCCGTCTCTTAGTATCCCTGAACCCCAACAAGGTGATGATCGCACCCTGATTCTCAGACCATTGCTGGGTGGGTTTTGTTACCAAATGTGAGCAGGCCGGGCAGGGGACAAGAGTGGGAGTGCCAACCTTGGGCGATACGTAGCAGTACACCTTCTTCGGTTTCTTCACCTTCTCAGGGGTGTGACACTCAGAGGGTGAGTCTTCATCTTCCTCCTCCAGTGCTGTGGAGGGCCGGCGCTGGGCAGAGCTCATGTGCATGGGTGGGAGGTGCCATGGCGTGCTGGTGCAGTTGGCAGCATTATACAGATAAGCTTCAAAGTAAATGCTCACTCCTGAGGTGGACACGTTGCGTTCAACAATATTCCTCTCGTTCTCTGAAGTACAACAAGGAATAAGGTTTAAAGTGCAAGACAGGAGAGGAAAGTGCCCATCACCAGACCTTCAGTCCACAGGTCTCTAAACCATGTTTTGGTCCAAACACCAAATATTTGAGGGGGGGGCGTTGGTCAGATGACTGCGGATGTGCAAAGGACAAGCGGCTTGGGAAGAGGACTAATTCACAGCTCTCCTCTTGACTCACCACTTAGGACAATGATGTCAAATTCACCATTGTTGATTGGCTGGTTTTGGTATGAGATGCAGGCATGGAAGCAGCCTCGAGAATGCAGGGTGAGCCGCAGGAATACCTGGCAGGTCTGCCGGTTGGACGTCACTGACTTCTCAAATAAGACACCGGTACTCTCCTCTTCCGGAGGACCAAGCTACAGAAGGGAAACAAAGCCATCACTAACCACACAAAATTTTCCCTGCTTGCACAGAAATTTACAAAGAATTTTCCTACCTTGAGCTAATCTAAGTCTCAGAAGGCTGGCACCATAGTCAGGGAGAAGGAGGCTGACTGAAGTGATCTAGATGGGAGCCTGCTCACCTCATGAATAGACAGGCTGTAGTTGTGCTCATCTCTCAAGGACGTGGAATTGTTGGTAGGGTTGTCATACTCATCTCGGGGCACTATTTGAAGAGTGTGCGGCTGCCCACAGGTCAACACCAGGGTAGAAAAATGGCACACAATTTTGGTCTTGGAAGGAACCACCATTCCTGGGATAAAGACAAGGGAAGTAACGTCAGAGAGGTGATTTTCAGGACACAGAGATCTACTCAGTCAGTGAGTCCTAGAAAGCTGGGTGCCCGCCCAATTCCTAGGGATAAACAATACCATTATGAGCCAGAGAGAAAGAAAACAGAGAGATTAACGCGAATGAACTTTTGGGAACTCATTTTTACAAATTCCTAACCACTGCAAGCACTAACCACAATGACAGAATAAATTGGAGGAAACAGAACTGAGAGTTACAGATATAGTGCCTAGAATCCCATTGGGAACCGACAAGTGAAACCGGCCTTAAAAATAAGTGAATAAGTATAAGACAAACAAATTCGAAATATTTAGGGGCAAATCTAACAAAACCTGTGGAGTTGGTGATGGACAGGGAGGCCTGGCATGCTGCAAATTCATGGGGTCACAGAGTCAGACACAACTGAGCAACTGAACTGAACTGAACTGAAGAAGCAATAGCAACAGTTGGATCAAGGGGAAGACAAAACACGTGTATACTGTAACTGAATCCCTAAATGTAGTACTTTAAGATGACGATTTGCCTTTAAGTGTTCAGTTTGGAGCATATGATGATGAGATTGGGAAACCTCCTTTCCTTTTTGTTTCTTCCCAGCGGTACAGGACTGTGAGAGGGGCAGAGAGGAGCCCTTCCCTGCCGGCTGCCGGCTCACCTCCATGACCTGAGCTCTGCCGCGGCTGCCCTCAGTGTAGGGCAGGTGGCACTTTAGGCGGAGGGCGCTGGGCTGCGCAGAAGAGTCTGGGGAAGGGCGGGACAGGTATCCATAGGGACTTGCAGGGAGGAATCTGGTGTTGAACAGTTTGGCCAAACTGAGCTTCCCCACAACGGCTGGCAGTGGCACTTGGAGCCTGTAGCCCACCCAGTTTGGCCACCAGGAGCTCACCACGGCTCCTAGGGCAGGGAGGGGGGACGCGAGGCAGACTGACAGACTGCAGACTGGCAGAACGTGGAGCCTCCTCCCCTGGGGCTGCTTCTTGTTGGGCTTAGAATTTGGCCGTGCGTTTACTTGGAAGAACTCATTTTAAATGAAGTTCCTGAGAGTTGAGAGTTCTGGGTTTGGGGTCAGCTCCTTCCAGGGTTCTCACCCCAAGGGCAAGCCCCTCCTTCTCCGAGACTGGCCACGTGTCTTGTCTTGTGTGGTATCAGGCGCTGGGCTAGGTGAGAGGGACCCCTGTGGCCTCGAGGCCTGGGCACTGCTTCTCTGGGCCGCCGTTTTGAGCCAGACTCTGACGTGGCTCTGCCCAGGCCGGTTCAGAGAGGCTCTCAGGGGCACCCTTTTGTGATGGGCATGGTGCTTTCACATGGGAACCTGAGGAGTCGTGTGTCTTCCAGCTGCCCAGGGCTCTCGTGTCAAGGCCCTGCTGTAGGGTCAGTGGAGTGGCCAGACCCCAGTGCTCCTCCTGCTGTCCTGGGGCGCATCCTGCCTCTCATCCCTCATCCCTTGTAATTACCAGACTGTTTACCTCCCAGAATGTTGGGCTTAAAGTTACATTAAAGTGAAGATATTTGAGAGAGAAAAGGAAAAACAAAACCCTCATCATTTCCAAGGATGGCTTAGTTATGGTGCCTTTTCCTTTCACAGCCTTCTGTCCGTAGGGTGAATTTCCAGTATTAAATATTCACTTCAAGTATACTGGGGGCTTCCCTGGTGACTCAGATGGTAAAGAACCCAGCTGCAATGCAGGAGACCTGGGTTCAATCCCTGGGTTGGGAAGATCTCCTGAAGAAGGGAATGGCAATCCATTCCAGTATTCTTGCCTTGGAGAACCCCCACGGACAGAGGAGCCTTGGCAGGCCACTGTCCACGGAGTTGCAAAGAGGCGGACATGACTGAGTGCCTGACGCTCAAACACACTGTCTGTGGCATTAGTTGTAAACCGCGTGGCATGCTGGCAAAGCAGCACTCCGTGTGACCTGATGGAAAGCCCAGGACCTCTCTTTTCTGACCATAAAGCAGCAGGTGGTGGTGTCACTCCAGAGCACCGCCTCCCGCTGTCGCCCGCAGAGTAACCACAGCTGACCAGAGGCGGACACGGTCTGTGCCGAGCAAAGGCGGAAACGGTGCTACGTCCTTCCAGGGGTTCTGAGCCAGGGTTCCGGGAGCAGCAGCACAGCTCCCCGCGGGGGAACCCGCTGGCCCTTCAGGGACTTGGGCCCGCCCAGGCCTTGGACACGCGGGGCGGGGCCTCACAGGTCACTGGGACGCAGGCCGAAGTCTGAGAACTACCGGCTTTAGCTGTTCCGGTGTCACCAATTTTCTACATCAGATTCCTAGTTTGGTGAGGTTTTAAATTTAAGTCTTATTTTTATACAAAATGATTGGCAGACTTTCACTAAGCTTGAAAAGCAAAAGCTCCCTGTAAAATGTACGTGGCCCCGGCCAAGAGCTGTCAAACGAAAAGTTCTGTACTTAAGCAGGTTTTCAGCGTGTGTATCTTTTCTCGATGGTATGAAGAATTTATTTAAGCTTGACTATTTTTAAAAACCATAATGAATGTATAATTTATGTTCAAAGTGTGAACCTTTTGTTACAAAGGAAAAGTAATTTTATGATTGGTTGCCTCTTGCCCCATCAACTCTATCTATTACTGTCACATTAGTCCCACCCCGGCTGTTTGCTCGGAGCCTTTAAATTTCTGTATTTAATTCTTATGATAAATGAGTCACCATAATCCCATGGAATTAGGTCTTTTCAAAACTGAAACTCTCCAGTCACAGAAGATAATCAGCTGTTTAGAATGATGCTCTGGATGGCCAGCATGCCGAGAATGTATCAGACCGAAACTCTGCCTACTTCCTCTTTTTCCCCCTTTTACACATTAAACAGGTTGAGAACTAAAAAAAATAAAATAAAATGTATATAGAAAGGCAAAAGTTCTGGAAGAGCTAAAACAATTCTAAAACAGAAAAGTGGAAAGAGTCAGTTTACCCAATTTCAAGACTTATTACATAGCTACATCATTAAGACTCTGGTATTGGTGGAAGGATAGACACATAGACCAAAGGAACAGAATGAGAACTCAGAAACAGGTCACCACAAATATGTCCACAGATCCCTGACAAAGGTGCAAAACCAATGTAACAGGGGAAAGATAGCCTTTCCAATAAATGATGCTGGAGCAACTGGACATTTATAAGAAAAATACTGACCTAAATTACAAAAGTTAACTAAAAATGAACTACAATCTTAAATACTAAAACTGGAAGATTAAAAAAAAAAAAAAACCACAGGAGAATATCTTCAGAACCTAGGACTAGTCAAAGAGTTCTCAGATACCAAAACATGATCCATAAAATGAAAAATTAATAAATTGACTTCATCAAAATTAAAACTTGTTTTGTGAGAGACCCCATTAAGGAGATGAAAAGAAAAGCTAAGAAAAGAAAAGATTGAGAGACAATATTTAAAACCACATCTGTAACAAAGGACTTAAAGAACTCTCAAAATTCAATAGTAAAAAAAAACAAAAAATCCCATTAGAAAGTGGACAAAAGACATTTCATCGAAAAGGACACACAGATGGCAATTAAGCACATGAAAAGATGTTCGACACTGTTAACCACTAGGGACATGCAGACTGAAATCACTATTCATAATGGCCACGAACTGGAAAATAACCCAGATGTTCTTTAACTGGTGAAAGATTAAATCAAGTATGGTATACTCACACCAGGCAATAATACCACCCAGCAGTACATTTTAAAACCATTAAATTGTGTATTTTAAATGAATGAATTATAAAGCATGTGAATTAAATTTCAATAAAGGCACTATTTAAAAAGCAAAGGAGAAAAAAGGAAAAGAAAAAGGAAGGAAGGAATGGAGGGAGGGAGAAACAAAAAACCTACCAGGCTGAAAAATCTTGTAGTAGGGACTATAGGCCACGTTTAACCCACCAAGCTTCACTGAGATTTCATACCGCCCAGCTTTGCGCACAGTGAAGGCCACCTTGACCACATTGGAACTGGGCTCCTGGAGGACCTCCTGGGTCACTGGGATTTCCACTGCCAGCTCAACATGAGAGATGTGGACTTTTAGTCCCACAGGCCGGTGTGCAGGGAAGGGCTGTCGTTCTTATAGAATAACTGTGGTGGGGAGAAGAGGGACACCCAATGGTGAGCAGAGGGACAACAGCTGTGCAGCTTTAGAGTGTGGGGTGGGAGCGGGTGGCTGGTAAATCCCCATACCCACTGAATCCTACACTCCTGCTCACACAAGGAGAAACAAATTCCCTCCATGCTTCAAAGAAAACCATTAAATCACAGACGAATTCTTAACCATTTCAGAGGAAAGGGGTGAAATATACCATTGAATCCACTTCAACCTGACACTTAATGAACCACAGAGGCCGCCTCCCCTGTCTTACTCGCCCTTTTTTCTTCCATTTATCACTGCTAGCTCAAACATAAAGGGAAGTCAGTGGGTATCACTGGCACTGAGTGAACAAAAGCTCTAGGCAAGGCTGAGGGTTTTGGACTATGAAACCAAGATGAAGGCTGCAGTGCAGAAGTCACTGCAGAGGCAGCAAACTTTCTGCAAAAGGCCAGAGAGTAACACTGTCAGTTAGCAGGTCATACACAGTTACTCAACTGTGATTAACGTCTCAAATGTGACAGCGTCTATAGGCAGTACAGGAAGATGAATGGGTGCAACTGTGTTCCAATAAGCCTGTATTTATAGAAGCAGGAAGTGGGCTTGATTTAACCCTTGGGCCATCATGGTTTGCCAGCCCCTAATCTACAACACCTACCCTCTTCAGTAGCATTTTTCTCATTGTGAAAATGTAACATTAAGCTTTATACTTCTTCTAAGCTGAGCACATGGACTCTTTAGATGTTAACAATTCCCAAGTTCCTGGGGCCAGGGGTAGGGGGGCAAGGTGGGGGGAATTGAAAAACAAGGGAAAATATTAACAGTCCAGGCCATACTGGACTGGGCTCTGGAAGGCAACTGACTCAGAAACCCCAGTGCGTACAGAGACAGAAACATTCCCTTACATGCACTCGGAAGGCCATGCTGTGGCCCACCTCATAGGGGTCCTTCCAATCCCAGGAGACTTTGCAAGACCGGGGATCCAGGTAATTTCCCCGCCGTAGTCATATATAGTCCGGTCCCCTCGGCGCTCGCGGTCCTCATTCTGAAGGAAGCTGACTACACGTGCGGCAAGCTCAAAGAGGAACTTAATTGTGAAGAAGAATGCAACCACAGACACTGTGATGCCACCTATGTGAAAGAGAGAACACACACCACCTTCCAGTTACACATTACAGCTCCTCCTTACGGAACAGGCCAGCCATCAGTCAGGGGAGAAGTCCAAAGACCCACTCTACCGGGTCACCACCTCTGTGGGTGAAGACAGGAACTTCCTTCCATACCAGGGTCAAAAACAAAGGTCCTTGGGCCAAATTCCACCCACTGCCTGTTTTTGCAAATAAAATTCTACTGAAACACAGCCCCACCCACTCATTTACTACTGTCTAGGGCTGGTTTTGCCCTAAAACCACAGAGTTCAGCAGTGGTGACACAGAGTGTATGGCCTGGGAAGCTGAAAATATTTACTCTTTGGCCCTTCACAGAAGAAGTCTGCCAACCCTTGCTCTATACCAGGGACCATATACAATGCCTACCCCCAAGCTCCCTGCCTGTGCTGGGCCCTGACAAGAGTAGTAAAAAGAATATGTGTTCTGCTCTCTCCAGTTGGAAGCCCTTCCCTTCCTTGTCCACTTGGCAAAAGCCCCCCCACAGTCCCTACCACAGTTAGGGGTTCCTTCTTCCAGGCTCCCTCAAACTCCTGTACATCCATTCATCTACTCAACATTTCTCCCCCTTTGTGTTACAAACTTCATGGAGGCAGATTTTTGCCTTATTTGACTTTGACTCGACAGGAAACACTGTCTGGCACCAGCTATAATTACTCAATAAATATTTCTCAAATGAATGAATTCGGCTGCTAACTCTGTGAAGGTACATTCTGGCATGATTGGAAATATTTCTAAGTCTCTTTTCAAGGACAAAGAGGGAGGCAGAAAAGGATATCAGCAACCCTAACCAAAAAAATGAGAGAGGGCTCTCTCCGTGACGTACCAATAACGTAAAACATCAGGTCCCTTCAGGCCAACAGACAGCCGAGGATCACAGCTGTAGCTGCAAAAGAAAACTTGTTTAGTTTTTCCTGACTCTTCGCTGCAGCCGTCTCAGGGAGAGACAAAGCAGAGCCTGTGGCTTAAGCCAACCATCTCTGGCCTTCCTGTCCCTGCTCTCTCTCTAGTTTGACAGGTGCCCTACAACACTGCAGAGAAACAGACTGCATCATTGCCCCGAATGATTTCCAATCTACCGACCACCCTAGGAATACCACAAACAGCCGCTTCTAATTAAGAAATGCAGTAACATGGCTTTCATCTTCCTGGATCCAGGGCCCCAAGACAGTTTCCCTCCCCCATGCAAAGTAGTGCTAATTAACACAAGCAAAGAGGATAATGGAGTCACTTTCCCCTTACATTTGCCTTCTGGAAGTAATTCATCTAAGTAGAAATAGTTATATAAAATGTGGATTTTGTTTTTTAAAGCAAGGATTATAATCATCATGTTGGCATTATGTAATTAAAATGAACTCTGGGTCATCTCAATAATAAGCAGTGGGCATGTAAGAGAAGCTGGCTTTTTTTTTTTTTTTTTTTGCTGTTACCAATCAGACAAACTAATGGGCCTTGTGAAAGATGAGCCCAGCAGAGGCCAAGGAGAGGAACCAGAGAAGGGGAGTGGACTTCTCATCCCAAGTGACGTCTGCCAAGGTCAGAACAATTCAGACAGGGGCCAGAGTCTGAGGGAAACTTTCACTATTAGTAGACTTATTCCAGAGTAAGACCTCAATCTTATTACTCATTTGAACCACCCAAGGTACTGCCAAGGAAAAATGCAATGCACACTAACATTTCTATCTCATCCTTGAGTTCTCACCTTAGCAGGCTATACATGCTTTCCAGTTCACAGTGCACTAAAGTCACTCTTTAAAGTCAATAGATATTAAGGTTATCAATGTGATCTCAAGCCAGCACCTTTCGTCACCACTAATATATAACTTAGAGACAAGACATATGAAAATTTCTATGCTCAGATTTGAGAAGAACCAAATACTTTTATTTTGAACAGCTTGTGCTTTGTCTAACTGTGCTGGGAAAATTTAAGAGAAAGAGTGGCTGAAAACCGCCATTAGATCCTTTGATAACAATATATCCAATGGAAACCACAGGAAGTAGGTAATCTGAAGAGTGACCATGTCAAGTTTCTTAGAAATCACTATTGAGACTGGTGTCTCAAGTCCTACCAGAAAAGAAATCCACATATGGAACATTAGCGGTATCAATACACAGGGGTTACACTGCTCTCCAAAGGGTTTACAGAGACAATACACTAACTCAAAATTTGAGATCACAGCTAGCGAGTCTCCTTCGCAAACAAGTATCTCATCTCCGAGGCAGAAAAGCTGTTATCATCTCTCTAAAAGCATCTGTCTGTGCCTTACCGGATGTACTAGGCGACCTGGTGGAACCAAAACCAGCAGTCTAATTGTCTCAGACACTCTCTCAGTTGGATGTCATTCAATCTGATCCTGGATGTGAACACTTAGTCCTCAGCAAAGTTACAGCACTCAGTAGAAAATGAAGTGTCTGTAGGTGATGCTACAGACTTGTGTCTTAAGTCTCTGACTCCCTGGAGGAATAAAAGCAACACTAAATTTATGGCACACATCATGAGGACTGGGGAGATTCCTATGTGCTATCTCTCTGACGACTGCAACCACATTTCTGTGAGAGGCAGGTGACAAGCAGAGCCGAGAGACCAGTTCCAGGCTGCAATCGTATGACCTGTCTAGGTTTCGGAGTTCTCACTGCTGTAAAGAGTTGAGGTTTAGTAATTCCTATGGTACCATCTCCTTTAGTGTGATAGGACTTCAGTATAACTCTCCACAACTATCAAGACTCTTAAAAAGTATAGAAAAAAAAATAATACAGAGAATGAGGGCATAACTAGACTAAAGCTAGACTACCCGCGTTCAAATCCATTCTCTGCCACCCACAACTTATTTAATCTCTCTATAATTTGCCAGTTTCCTAATCTATCAAATGGGGCTAATATCTCTGTGTACTTCTTGGGTACTGTGAGGATGAAAAGGGTTAATACATGTAAAAGGTTAATACCTGTAAACAACCAAGAATGGGGCCAGTGAGTTCTCAGTTTTAAAACTATTACTATAACTATTATCAATAATAGTAGCAGCATCACCACTTCTTTGCCAGAGCCAATAAGAAACTGAGGGAACCCCTCTATAGGGTCACACTTCATTCAAAGAGAAATACAAAAAGAAAGGCCTCCTTAAGCCTTCCTAACCATACTTAAATCCTCTGCCTACACTGGCATCCTTTATACTGTTCTACTTTCACGTTTGAAAATTTTTATAATCAAGAGTTTAAAAAAATTCATACTAAAATCATTCATCCAACAAATATTGAGTATCTACTTCATACGCCAGATACTGGGGGAATGGTATTATACAACAGCCATACAGTCTCAGTCCTCATGGCTGATAATAATAAACTTGACTTTGTTAAGACCTTGTCCATCTTCTCCCTGTTCACTTATTGCTTAACCAAATCACCACCACTGATCTAGGTCACCTACACCTTTTCCAATACATCAATTCTACGTTTCTATTCCAATTTCCTCTAATATTTAAAACTTAGCAGATCAATTTTTTTTTTTTAAACTCTCTTCCCCATGAAGCCGCCTTGTGACCAGGGAATTAGCTCTGTCAATTCATCATCATTAATGTGATCTTTATGAACTATCCCACTTTTCTACAATACCATTCCAAAAAACCCCCCAACAATACTTTAGTCAGCTCTCAGTTTTGCCCATGGTCACATTCTAAACTTGCCTTCTGCATCTTCTCCCTCTGGATGCTATCACAAAGCCTCCATGCCTTTGGTACAGGGTTTCCTTTTAGGGTGACCCCTCAAACCACTTTTATTCCAGATTCACTTCTTCTGTGGCAGTTTCTGTCCTCTTACTATACCTGTGGTGTGCACTCTGTTCCATCTCTCCTCCTGTCCCACCTCACAGTAGTAAACCCATAACTTGCAACTCCCCTTATTGAGTCATTACCACAGGCTGACAGTTACTAAGTGTTTCACAAGTTAGCCTAAATAATTGTCACCAATACCACTTGGTAAAATGAGCATTATTATTCTCATTCTACAGACTTGAAAAAAAAAAAGCTAGGGTTGGAAAAGTTGACTTGCTGAACATCTCCCAGCAGGATAAGTGACTCAAGCCCATGTCTAACTCTGAAGCCCAATGTTCTTAACCTCATATAACTGTAATCATGAATCATGAAAAAAGAGTGGAGTCATACGGATAGTGAAGTATTTGGGGAGAGAAAATATTTAAGAAAACAGGTAAAAGAAAGTATGAAAAACATTACCCAATCTTACCGAGGCTAAAATTAGAAAGATAAATGTTTATGGCCTCCTTTTTAATCTTTTGAAATAAAAATACAGCATTACAAAGGAAAATGGAATGTAGTACCGATTATCTAATGCAGAAATACCGCTTGCTTACTAAAAGATCCCGGGCAAGCTGCTTAATACTACAGCACTTTGGCTCACATTATCTACAAAAGAGGGAAAGGGGAAATACTTGAAGCTATTTGTCTCAGAGGAATGTTAGAAAGTTGACTGACATACATATTCTAAAACTCTTTGCCTTTTTTTAGTACAAAGATTTATAATTACAGTATCAAATAAATTTTAGCCCTAACATTGAAGATCCAGTGTGAAAAAGTCAGTTCCCAGAAATGGAGAATTGATTTCTTCATACTTGAATAAGCCCTGCTGGGAGTAAAGTCAATTCTGACTGCAACTGTGCACGTCAATGCTAGCTAGCCCTTGCTGAGAGAACTCAGAAACTGGTCGATGAGTCCATATTCTCCCTCCTAATAATAAGTGAACCTTAACTAGTCTATCACCTTACCTTTAAACGAGGGCCCATGTTCTAAGAACTGAGGGGAGCACGTCTATTCACCAAAGCAGGTACCTTTCGGCCACTTTCACCTTGTCTTCCAACTTCCACATGAAAAAACAGCTGCAAGGTCAACAGAAAGTGTCCATCAGATCTTCAGGAAGGGTGTGTCACACAAGCAAGGGTCAATGTTTCTGGAATGAACTGCATGAATTCCTGGGTAGAGAAACATAATCCCCAAATACATCATCCCTGGACCTCTTTCTAATGCAGGGTGCAGTCAGCTGCAGAAGGGTACATCGGGTCTGCTGTCTTAGGATCCTATCCTACAAAGAAAAAAAAAAAGAGTCAGTGGGATAGGTTTTCATTTCTCAAGGAGAACTCCCAGCAAACAACAAAGAAGAGGCACAGAATAGGCAGTGGAAACCCTGTGGCACTAAAAATAACCAAAGGCAGGTGAACTCTGACCAAGCTTTTCCCAATTAAAATCACGAGAAAAGCCAAGAAGCGATCTCACCGCCTTAGCTGGTCACTTCCCAGAAAGGAGCTCTGGCACTTCAGTTGATTCCAACTCTTCAGCACAAGCAAACCAGAGCACAGACTTAAGAGTGAGTCTCCTCCCAACCACACAACCAGTTTCACTTTAATGGGACTGGGAACAAGGTGAAGAGAAATGGAAGGAGACGATACGTGGGGCTGGGTTGCAGGGGGCCTTACAAGCCATGAATAAGGAACCAAGGTAACACTCAGCTGGAAAGGGGAAACCACCCAAGAGCTTGAAAACCTAATCATCCAACTAAAAAGTAAATTAAAAAATAACCTGATCAGTCAGCTTACATAGAGTTTGCTCCCTTTGTGCCTATGTATGCATTTCCAAGACAGGGTTAAACAATACTGACTTTATCTTTAAAATTTTAGTAAAATTTGCTACTACGAGTGAGGGGAAGTTTTCTGTGAACATTCAAGATAAAGACATGGAGTAATAAAGATAAGTAAAGTCAATCTTTACTGACCAAAGATATTCATGAACTAAATGTAGCAGAAATGGGGTTCTTGCTAGAACAAGAAACTACTGACCACTAAGTGAAAAGAGACAGTCCCTTTCCACATGGCAGAAGCTGTTCTCAGTCCTTCCCATGTATTAACTCCCAACCCTCAGACATAGATACAACTATCTCTGTTTTACCAATTAGGAAATTGAGGATTTTCTCAAGGAACTTTCTCAAGATTACCACAGTACATAGTAGACTTGAGTCAAACCCAGACAACCTGGACTCAGATGCCATGCTTTGGATGACCACTCTACTGCCTTTTTTATAATAGGAAACTAAGAAACAAAATTAAAAAATGCTAACAAGAGCCAAAGAACAGAATGGGTGAAAGCCACCAGATCAAACAAGTTGGCAAACTTTTATAATGAAAAATAAATAAGCATGTGTTATTATTTTAAAATATGGTGACAGACTTGCCAAGTACATCAGCCAAAACCTGGGTCAGCTAGCAATTGGAACCAGTTCAAACGAGCCACAAACAAGAATTACATAAACTATAAGAGATCCATCAGAATGTAATATAAGCATTTTAAAAATGACACTTTTAAGGAATAACAACACAATGAATCACTCACAAATAAAATGTTAAATAAAAAAGCAAGCACAAAATTATTTACATGAGTCCAATTGTTAAAATATTACATTATATTAAGAAGACTGGGAAGAACAACATAAAAATATTCATAGTGGTCATTTCTTGGTGTCTGGAATTACAGACATTTTTTTTCTAACTGTACCTTTTAGTGTTTTCCAAATTCTTTTTTTTTTTTTTGGTCTCACCGTGTGGCATGTGGGATGGATTGAATCCGTGCCCCCTGCAGTGGAAGCAGAGTCCTAACCACTGGACTGCCAGGGAAGTCCCCCAAATTCTTAATGATAGGAAAACATATAAAAAGTTTCTATTTCTGAACAAATACTGTTGGTTTGTTTTGTTTTGTTTTCTAAAAAAGGGAGAGAACAGGCAAGAGATCTTTATTTTTAAAGCAAGGAAACAGTATTTTAAAACTAGTTAGATAGAATGTACTGAACTTTTATTTCTACTCATAATGATCTCAGTGGGTCTCCAACCCTGTGATCAGCTATTTGATTATTAAATCAAGTAACTCCTAGATCTTACATCATCTTTATGGTGCCCCACAATGAACTGCCACATTTACCTCTGTTCCCCATGCTCAGTGCTTCTAGTGAGCCTCAAAACTCAATTCAAGCCCCCAGCCCCTTTCCTGGTCCAATTCCTAAGACCCTCTGAGGACTCCCCATACCAGGCAGAACCAATCACTTCCTCCTTTGTGATACTCCTATGCTGAAGATACCTCTACTGAGGCATTTATTAGTCTGTATTATAATTATTTGTTTATACAGTAGTCTCTCCTAATGAACTGTAGACTCCCTGAGGACACTTACTGGGTCTTACTCATCTTTGCCTCCCAGTGACCAACATGGTGTTCAAAGTCATCTCAGAGTCCATACTTTTACAAGTTCCCCAGGTGATTCCTATGCGTGTTAAAATTCAGGAAGCATGGCCTCGACTCTAGAGCAACCAGCCTGAGAAGGCGCCTGCTATTCTGTACCTCTCTATGAGGTTCACGGGTAATGCTGACGCTGCTGGTCTGCAGACCATGCTATCAGGAGCAGCAAGGGTCTACAGCAGGAAGAGTTGGCAAACTACAGTCTGCAGGCCGAATCCAGATAGTCACTGGGTTTTGTTTAAAAAAAAAAAAAAAAAGTTTTGTCAGAAAGAATGAATGCAGCCAAGTTCCTTCGTTTACATTCTATCTTTGACTGCCTTTGAACTACAACACAGAGTTGAGTAGTTGCAGCAGAGATGTATGGTCTACAAAGCTTTCCTATCTGACTGTCTACAGAAAAAGTTTTCTGGTATACATGACTTAGTTTTAAAGTTACATAAATGTGTACTATTAATAAACTCATTTTTATGTATCAGAAAAAAGCATAAAAATCACCTTCCAGTTCTACTGTCCCCTCTTAAGAAAATAGCTATAAAATTGGCAATTTTATGCAAATGTGTCTCCTGGCTAATTTCAACTGTCATTTAAAGGTTTTATGCCTTCCATACCCCAAACAGGCATTGTATACAACCATTTCCCAAAGTATGTGCTTCATACAATCATGCTTAGATTCCATCAAGGCTACAATTTCCTAAAACCAATGAATACCTCAGGGACCAAATACTAACCTGGATTTCTAAAATTATTGCCATACATACTGACTCTGTCGCTACTTTTAAAGTGCTGTTCTAAAAAGCTGTGATCCCTATATAGCACAGGGAACTCCATACACAGGACTCAGTAATGACCTACATGGGAAAAAAATCTAAAACAGTGGATAGATATATAGCTGATCCACTCTGCTGTACACCTGAAACTAACACAATATCATAAATCAACTATAATCCAATAAAAAATTAATTAAAAAAAAGTAAAATGTGAAAGTCCACTTCAGAATTCTGGTTCATAAAGGGATTAAGGGATAGGCCGCACATAGGAGTACCAAATAATAACCACTGAGTGCCACAGAATGAGTCAGGACAAGAGAAAGATGTGTGCTTCGTAAGATGTTAGTCTCCAGCATTCTCTACACAGAAAAGTGCCGACCTCAAGTCCACAGAAGTTGAATAAAAAACAAATCATTCAATTAGCCAAAGGCCCGCAAGTTAGAGTGGCCCAAGTGAGGATGTTCCAAGAAACAAAGTGCACTATCAGACACTTGAGATTATCAGTTTACCTTTTCCTTTGCTTAAATTTCACCCTTGGTTTATTCTCCCCACCACTAAGTCCCACCATAAAAGACCACCCTCTCCCATCAAGTTTATACTCTTGAGATATTTATACAGTTGTGTATTCCTGCAACCTTGGTTCAGCCAAGTTATAGTTTTCATCTGTATTCTTTCCTCATCCATCAGCCCCTCCAGTCTCTTAATCATTCCTGTGGGTCTTCTGTGAACTCTCTCCAGCTGCTCCCCAGCGATCTGGTAATGAGGTGCCTCCAAATGACTGCAGCCCTCCAGGAACAGCCTCGTTAGTCAGAACAGGGTGAGCTCACCCTCCTCGGTTCCATGACATAATACTCCCAAGCAGACGATCCCCCTAAACAGAAAGCTAGAATGCTGCTGTATTAGACTATCACCCATTCCGTGCTTCTTCGATCTGGGCACTGGGGCATGTCAGAATGTGGTAGGACACAGAGGATAAAGGGAACATTCCCACTTGCATCCAGCTATCAGAGGATGAGGTGGATGGGGAGAAAAAAGTATTTTCATGTTATAACAAACTCATTTAGATAATAAAATAGAATGCAAAATATGCATGAATTTCTAAAGATAAAACATGGACACGAACATGGACACGTTCAAAATATTCATATGCTTTTTGTCTCTGAAGCAGAAAGGTGACTTCAGGGTCTGTTCCCAGCCCCCAGAGGGTTCCACACCCACTGTCCTCTACCATTAGAGGTACCTGAGCTGAAAATTCTGAAAAGCACTACAACTCCCATTCAACTTACTGGTATACTACCCCATTACCACTCATTTCATATACTCACATTTTATTTTTTCTATGTTCTTCCATCCCTAGATATCTGTATTTTCTCTTACCTTAAACACAGTTTTAGCAAATTCATTACTAACATCTTTAAGTTCAGTTCAGTCATTCAGCCGTATCCGACTCTTCGAGATCCCATGGACTGCAGCACACCAGGCCTCCCTGTCCATCACCAAATCCCGGAGTTTACCCAAGCTGATGTCCACTGAGTTGGTGATGTTATCCAACCATCTCATCCTCTGTCGTCCCCTTCTCCTCCTGCCTTCTATCTTTCTCAGCATCAGGGTCTTTTCAAATGAGTCAGCTCTTTACATCAGGTGGCCAAAGTACTGGAGTTTCAGCTTCAACATCAGTCCTTCCAATGAACACCCAGGACTGATCACCTTTAGGATGGACTGGTTGGATCTCCTTGCAGTCCAAGGGACTCTCAAGAGTCTTCTCCAACACCACAGTTCAAAAGCATCAATTTTTTGGCGCTCAGCTTTCTTTACAGTCCAACTCTCACATCCATACATGACCACTGGAAAAACCATAGCCTTGACTAGCCGGAGCTTTGTTGGCAAACTAACATCTTTAGGTTCTTCTGTATCATTCATTCTTCAGTCATTTTTTTTTTTAAGACTGTGTGCTAAAAGCTTAAGGATAAGTAAGGATAGCTAAAAGCTAAAAGGATAAGTAAACAGTCTTTTCTTAACCTCCATTAACCCTGTCCAGTGTGGAAGACATATAATACAATGTAGCAAGTGTACAAAAGAGGAAAAAAACAATGTGTGGAAGGCAAAGGAAGGAGAGAGGTTATCTTGCTTGAGTGAGGAAGTCTTCACAGGAGTGGTAATGGGGCTGTTACCTAACAATGAGTAGGCCATTTGCAAGGCAGGGAAAAAACCACCACCACCAGGATCCTAGGTAGAGGGAACTGCCTAAGTACAAGTACCGAGTCAAGAGAGAGTGATGAAAAGCATTATGAAAGCAAAGTGTTTGGAAAACCATGGGGCTAAACCAGGGTGCCTGATACTAAGTACAGCACAGTGCAGTGGTTAAGAGCATGAATTTTACAATTAAGGGATCCTGAACAAGCTATTTAGCTTCTCTTCTGTTGCCTCGGGTATAACACAGAGATGCACTGAGAAAGGGAAGGAATTCAACTGCCCTTGGGAAGCAAGACTTGGAATGTAAGGGAAGGGAAGACCTGTTGAGACTGGAAACTAGGTCCAGGTGACTTGGCACCACAGGAGAGCCCCAGGGGATATGGCTCGACGTGCTACCCAGGATGGCGGTTTGTGCCCAAGCCACCCAACCCAAATAAATAAGGAAGATAGCACTGAGTGTACCTGAGGGAATTTGGTTCAGCCAAGTTACACAGCTTTCATTTCTATTCTCTCCTCATCAGGAAAGATGGAGAGATTCAGAGAAATCTCATTTTGAACCAATGACAGCAACAATCCAAAGCAGTAAGTTTTCTGAATTCTTTCTCCAGTATGATGATAAAAACAAGAATCCACCTCTATTGAGAGCTTACTACATGCCAGCACTGTTTGAAGTATTTCATGGATCATCATTTAACTCTCACAGCAACCGTATAAGGTAACCGTATTATGATGCCTATTTTATAGATTAGGGAACGGAGGTACAGACAGCTAAAATGACGTGTCTGTGGTCACTATGTTGACAACTGAAGGAACCAGGCAATGTGGTCCCAGACCTACCTTCTTATCCAGGAATACTGATGCATCAAGAACCTCCAAAAGGGGTGGGGAGGGATAGACATTCTTGGGATAGGAAGAACGAGAGCTCCAAAGTATTTAATTTGGAATTTTAAAGGAATATGACTTCATTTGATTAGACTCTAAGCAACAGCAACAAAGCCACAAGACAAGTTCTTTAACTAAGGGAGTAACAGGATCACACATTTAAAGAGAAGTAACTCTGGGGGCAATGTGAAAGAGACTCTGAAGAGAAAGATCAATGGCTGAGAGACAAGAGGATACTGTCCAAGGAAGCTTCTAGGCACTGGTCATGACATAGACAGAAAGAGAGTAGAGTGTGCTCTGTTTCTGTTAGAAGCAACAGGATCAGTGATCTTCGAGACAGAAAAGCCCAAGGGGAGCAAGAAGCCAAGGACAAGTCAGGATTTTCTATGCTTGGGAGCCTGGATGAATAATGACAGAGAATTAAGGAGATAGAGCAGATATGGAGGGAAGGTAATGAGTGCAGAAGTGAACTTAAGTTTAAAGTGTCTACAGGATATCCCCTGTCAATGCAGGAGATGTGGGCTTGATCCCTGGGTCGGGAAGATCCCCTGGAGGAGGAAATGACAACCCACTCCAGTATTCTTGCCTGGAGAATCCCATGGACAGAGGAGTCTGGTGGCCTTTAGTCCATGGGGTCCCAGGGTTGGACACGATTGAGCAAATGAGCAAGCACATAACAGAACACATCCAGATGAGAAAATCCACAAGAAGAGTGGAAATCAGCATCTGAAGCTAGAAATACCAGGATCCGGCGGGCAGTCAAAAGACATGGGAAATGGGGAAAGACTGCTAGAGGGGACCAACTTTAGATATATCCTGCCCTTGCCTCCTCAGTGGAGCTAGCAATCAAAATGAGAAGAAACTCAGAGGAGAAAAATTTTTAAGTAATTTACTGGAGGCAAAAGAAGTGACTATTCCTAGAAAGTGATGGTGAATTATATTAGACCAAGTAAAGATTTAGGCCAGAGCGGGAATTCAAAATCAGCCCTCAAGT
Source organism: Aepyceros melampus (assembly GCA_006408695.1). Taxonomy (NCBI): domain Eukaryota; kingdom Metazoa; phylum Chordata; class Mammalia; order Artiodactyla; family Bovidae; genus Aepyceros; species Aepyceros melampus. Next base: position 152,271 of record SJXQ01005937.1, on the reverse strand, counting down.
TTTTTTCCTTAGTTATTTGGAACTCTTATTCTCTGATACAGCAACTTCTTCACGTAAAATTTATATTTTATCTCCATCTATTTTTACGAAAAATATTAATTTAAACTTGACCCAACACATAACTAGTAAGCTCTTTGCAACTCAGTTCAGTGATATTATTATTTCAAAATTATTTTAATGTTTATAACAAATTCAGATCCAAACTTTAAACCCATTCTCTAATCCTATATAAATCACTAGTAAAAAAAAACAAAAACTCTTTGTCAAATCTCTTGTCAAAATCAGTTTCCCTAAAGTGTCATTTATATGTAGTAAGTCACCAATTTAAAGCATACAATTAAGAGTTTTGACAACTGTATAATGTAATGATATAAGATACAATCATGATCCAGAGCATTTCATAATTGCCCAAAGTTCCTCAAGACTCTTTGCAGTCAGCCCCCCTCCTCCACCCTGCTACACAACCACTGATGTACTGTACTTTGCTATAGTTTTGCCTTTTGCAAAATGCCTATAAATGACATCACATAGAAAATACAGTCCTTCGTGTGTGATGTAACACTTCTGAGCTCCGTACATGCTGTTGTTTGCATCGGTAGTTCACTCCCCTTTGTAGTAGTCACCCACTGTGTGGGCATAGTTTGTTTATCCATTCCCCAGGAAAGGACATTTGGATTCTATCCAGGTTGGGGCTATTATGGGTAAACATTCAAACACAAGTGTAATGTGGACATATGTTTTCATTTCTCTTGGATAAACAGCTAAAAGTGGGACTGCCAGGTCATGTAATAAGTATACATTTAATTTATAAGAAACTGCCAAACTATTTTCCAAAGTGGCTGTACTACCTTGCATTTTCCACCAACAGTGTATGAGAGCTCCAGTTACTGTATCTACCTATGCTTGGTATTATCAATCTTTTAAATTTTACCCATTTTAATAACTGTGAAGTGGTATCTCACTGTGGTTTTAATGTCCCTGAGAACTAACAATACTGAACTCTTTTCCTGGGCCTGTTGGCTATTTACAAAGCTTCTCTGGTATCCAAATCTTCTGTCATTTTTAAAAACTGAGCTGTCTTCTTACTATCGAGTTGTAAGAGTTCTTTTAAGTTATGAATACAAGTCCTTTATTAGATGCACATTCGGCAAATATTTTCTGTGACTTGTGTTTTCATTTTCTTAACAGTGCTGTTTAATGAGTAGAAGTTCCTAACTTTCCTAACTTGATGAAATCTAACTTATAAATTTTTTCTTCTATAGTTTGTCCTTTCTAGTATCTTAAACATTTCTTTAAAAATCTTTGCCTAACTCAAGGTCACAAAGATTTTCTTCTAGAAATTTTATCTAAAAGCTTCATCTAAGAAAATCTCGTCAAAGTTTTTAACAAGATTTTTCTTTAAAACGCCTGCATTCCATTTATCTCATAATTAGTCACACAATTTTATTATCCCTTTGTTTCTTTTAAAATCAACTTCCCACATTACCAAGCGCTATTGAAGTTATAGTCTATTTCAGAACTGGAAAGATTTTTATCTTTTAACAGATGTTCCCCTTCTTCAATCTAATAAATGGCATTTCTAAATGTAGGCAAGATTTTAGTCCCTCGGGTCTCTTCAAATTGACATAAAACTTCTGGACCCCTGACATTGGTTCTTAAAAGTTAACTTTACATTTCTTAATTCAATTTGGATTTCATTACATCAGTCTTTTTAAAATAAGCCAGAGTTCTTCAGATTCAAAATTAAATGAACAGGGTATACGAATTTCTATTCTGTGCCCCTTGGAATAAAATATAGTTCATAGAAAGGAGGAAATACAAAGCTAATGTGACTAAAACAGGGAGAAATGAAATGAGAAGTTATCATTGCTCATTTCCTAATTTCACAGGATGTCTGGAGAGAAACAAAATGGAAAACTGGCTCATCTAGGCCCGTCACAGACTTTAAATCAAGAAAACAGCAGCTCTGATTTACAACTCCCTCTCTTCACCAAGCTGGTCTACTGCGCCCGATCCAGATTTGAGTAGCCCCCTGTTCCCATGCCACGGCAGCGCTTATGCTCAGGTGACCTTGGGCCACTGAAGCTTGGTTGTAACAGGAAAAATTTTAAACTAATTCTCTGAATCTGACAAGCCGTCTCCCTCAATAAGTCTAGGAAGTTTTTATTTCATTAACTGTGCATGAAACGGCAGGCAAACAGCCAGATCTACAGCCCAGTGGGGTGAAACTGCAACTATCACACATATACTCAAAAGCTAACACAGTTTCTACCTCTACTACCCTCTGTGGGGCTTCCCGGGTGGTGCAGTGAAGAATCCACCTGTCAATGCAGGAGACCAAGAGACGTGGGTTTGATCCCTGGGTCGGGAAGATCCCCTGGAGAAGGAAAGGCAACCCACTCCAGTATTCTCGCCTGGGAAATCCAACAGACAGAGGAGCCTGGTGGGCTACAGTCCGTGGGGTCACAGAGTCAGACACACTGAGCGACTTAGCACATGCATGCATGCACACACACACACACACACACACACTGCTATTACTTTCAATTCAACTCTTATTTTTTTAAGGGAAATAAATTGTTTATATAATCAGAAGAGAGAGCAACCTTAAATGAGTATTTTATATTTCTCTGATTAAGATTCTGGGAAGAAAAACTCAACTAGCCACAGAAATGACCACTTAACAGGGCTCAGTTTGAAGGAGAAACTCAACACATGTGACATTCAAAACAAAACTTCTGTTGACCTAATAACTAATCAGTGTTACCAAATGAGGACTTATTAATTTCAAATGTGTATTAAGAACCTATTACATGACAAGCAATATGCTGGATGCTTATTGTTGTTGTTCAGTTGCCAAGTCGTGTCTGACTCTTTGCAATCCCATGGACTGCCGCAAGCCAGGCCTCCTAGATTCCAAAATAAGTAAGATAGTCCCTGACCCCTTGGAGACACACAGTTTAGTAAAGAGGAAGACAAGAAATACTTGGGGATAGTTCCATGTAGTAAAATCTATGAGGTAAACACACAGTTTTAGCAGAAGCAAGAAGGGACCCACAATCAGGATCAGCTCTTAAGCTTCTCAGGAAACGTCACACCACCCTCCTGGGAGCAAAGCCAACTCTTCCACTGGCTTAACAGTGCTTTGAGCATCAAAGGCTACAAAAACCACCTATGTGGTACTGTTTATTCTCAAGGTCAATGACTTTCCTCAGCACTGGTCAGAGAGGATTACTGGACCACATACATGGCACAGAAAAAGCTCACTGAAAACCCCCATCTATTTATCAAAATCATACATGATCTAAATGCAGTGTGGTATCTGGAACTGAAAAAGGATACTGGTGGGAAAGTTTTGTGAAATCCAAATAAAGTCTGCAGTTCAATTCATACCAATGTTAACTTCTTAGATGTGACAAAATGTTACCACAATTATGTAAGACATTAACATTAGGGAGAGATCTGGGTAAAAAGTACAACAGAAACTCCTTGTACTATTCTGCTTCTTTTCTATAAACCTAAAATGATTCCAAAACAAAATCTGGGTTTAAAAAAAGTACATACGGTTCCCCACTTTCCATTGACACTCCTCCTTAGGATTCTGATCATGCCTCCCAAGTCATTGCTCCAATTCAGGTAATGCTTGCTTAAAACGTTTTTCAAAACCTTATCTGTTTAAATGGTTTTCTATAAACCATTTATGTAGCCCAGCCAGGTTTCCTTCTTTACCAGGATATGAAAAACCAAATCACACTTGGAAGATTTTAACTGTTTTCCTAACAATTCTACCCCATACACCAAGGGGTATCCTTGGAGCTAATCCTGCAAGCTAGGCTTCAGCAGTACATGAACTGAGAACTTCCAGATGTACAAGCTGGGTTTAGAGAAGGCAGAGGAACCAGAGATCAAACTAACAACAAATTCTCTGTATCACAGAGAAAGCAACAGAATTCCAGAAAAACATCTACTTCTGCTTCACTGGCTACACTAAAGCCTTTGACTATGTGGATCACAAGCTGTGGAAAATTCTTAAAGAGATGGGAATACCAGACCACCTTACCTGCCTCTGAGAAATCTGTATGCAGGTCAAGAAGCAACAGACAGAACTTATGTGGAACGACCGACTGGTTCAAAATTGGGACAGAAGTAAGACAAGGCTGCATGCTGTCACCCTGTTTATTTAACTTATATGCAGAGTACATCATGTGAAATGCTGTGCTGGATGAATCACAGGCTGGAATCAGATTGTCGGGAGAAATATCAACAACCTCAGATATGCAGATGATACCACTCTAATGGCATAAAGTGAAGAAGAACTAAAGAGCTTTTTGATGAGGGTGAGAGTGAAAAAGCTGGCTTGAAGCTCAACATTAAAAAAACTAAGATTGTGGCATCTGGTCCCACCACTTCATGGCAAATAGAAGAGGAAAAAGTAGAAGCAGTGACAAATTTTCTTTTCTCAGGTTCCAAAATCACTGAGGATGGTGACGGCAGCCATGAAATTAAAAGACCCTTACTTGCTTCTTGGGAGCAAAATTATGACAAACCCAGACAGCGTATTAAAAAGCAAAGAGACATCACTGTGACAACAAAGGTCCTTAGAGTCAAAGCTATGGTTTTTCCAGTAGTCATGTACAGATGTGAGTTGGACCATGAAGAAGGCTAAATGCTGAAGAATTGATGCTCTCAAATTACGTGTTGGAAAAGACTCTTAAGAGTCCCCTGGACAGCAAGGAGAGCAAACAAAGTCAATCCTAAAAGAAATCAACCCTGAATATTCATTGGAAGGACTGATGCTGATGCTGATGCTGAAGCTGAAGCTCCAATACCTTGGCCACCTGATGCAAAGAGCCAATTCACTGGAAAAGACTGATGCTGCGAAAGACTGAAGGCAAAAGGAGAAGAGGGCAGCAGAGGATGAGATGGTTAGATAGCAGCACTGACTCAATGGCCATGAGTTTGAACAAACTCCAAGAGATACTGAAGGACAGAGAAGCCTGGTGTGCTGCAGTCCATGGGGTCGCAAAGAGTCAGACATGACTTAGCAACTCAACAACAACAACAATCCTTGGAGTTAAACTTTCCTAATGGACAAGCCAGGGGTTTTGAATAACCTGAGCTAGATCTCTGGATAAAAACAAAGGGAGGGACAAAATAGTAAATGTTGTGTTTTATTAAGTTATCTTTACCTAATCTCTGACCAAAAAGAATAATGAATAGAAAACACAATGAAAGCATGAGGAAGGACTTTTAAAGAAGCCAAGAGCACACTTAAATCTCTCATTGACCAAAACTGAATCGCATTTCTTCTCCTAAATTAGAGACTGGTAAAGATGGATGGAATTATTCTTAGCCAACCAGGCCCATTCTTTGGCATGAAGATGTGGTTGGCTTTCCCTAAAGCACATGGCTGCAAGGGAGGAGAGAGAATACATGGAAGAAAATCTGTTGGGAGGAAATGGATGCTAGGGGTAGAAAGGTAGAGGAATCAACAAAAAGAATCCTCTGCACTTTATAACCACAGTACGCTAGCAACTGAGGAATTTTAAATGTAAAAGCAATTTTTACAATGCAATTACTTTTGCTAGCATGTGTATTTTTTCTTGCTTTGTCAAAGTTCTTGGGGTGGACAAGGGAGCTTATATAAGTGCAAAAAAAAAAAAAAAAGAAAGAAAGAAAGAAAAAAACCCCAGAAGTATGGCTAGTAGATATCTAAGAGTAGTGGGCTTCATGGTTGGTGGGTAGGATATGTGGGCCACCAAATTCAGGTTCCTTGTATGATTCAGGTGGAATCAGATGGCCTTGAAGACATACAGAAGCATAGAGACAAGTCATCTAGTTAAGCCAATCCCAATTTTTCAAGGTAGAAATATATTTTAAATGCTTTTTAAAGTGTTTTATTTCATTCTTTGTTTTTAAGGCTAATCCAAAAAGGACTACCATTTGCTAAAAGATAAAAATAGATGGATATGCATTGGGAAGAGAAGGTAGAAATCACACAGGAACACAGTGTAAGATCTTAAAAGTACCTAAGTGAGAAGGAATCTCAAAACCATTAGTTGAGTGAATACACTAGACCATTTAATCTTTTAATAAAATGTATTGTGTCATATTTTAAAAAATACAACGAACAGATGTTGACAATTAGCATATCAACATCAAAATGCAAACTGCAGTGACATGAATGCTTCAGCTAAAAGCTCTGAAAAACATGGTACAAATTCCTCAACTTCTCAAGGTAACAAAAATACATATTAAAATCATATGATACTGTTCCAATTCAGGCTAAATGGCAAGCCATACACCTACCATAACTGGTTTCTAATAACTAGATAAATACTTATCTCCTTCTGTTAAAACACATTTTGTAGTACAGGCTTCAAGAGTCCCATCAGGAAAATGTCATGGAGGCATAACACCATATCAAGCCTCAGGCATGCTCACATACACACACACACACACACACACACACGCTACAATAAGGTTAAACAACCTCAGAACTTTGGAAACTACTATGCAAAAGAACATTACTGAAGCGTAAACAAAGAAACAAAAGAAAGAGAACTGAAATTTACATCTAAACTATTTAATGACTAAAGTCATTTAAAAGATCAATTGATATACTAGAATCCATTATGGTCATAAAATCCGATCTGTTATATGTTACAGCTCTAAATAAATATTACACAACTCAGTCGTGTCCGACTCTTTGTGACCCCATGGACTGCAGGCTCCTCAGTCCATGAGATTCTCCAAGCAAGAATACTGGAGTGGGTTGCCATTTCCTTCTCCAGGGGATCTTCCCGACACAGGGATCGAACCCGGGTCTCCCACATTGGAGGCAGACGCTTTAACCTCTGAGCCACCAGGGAAGCCCAAATAAATATTACACAACAGTACTCTGACCTGGTCCATTTCCAGAAAGAAGAACAGGTAGAATAAATTCTCTAAAATATTTCAGTTTGCTACCCCCATTACAAAATAAGAAGATTTTTTAAATAAAAAGTTTTATAGTTTAAAAAAATAAAATATTTCAATTTGCAAACCTTGGTTCAACCACCTACCATAATTTATCTGTTCACAACTCTTTCCGTAATACAGGCCTGAGTTCTTGACAAATAACCAGCATACTCCGCCCCCTCCAATAAATGCCTCTGAATGAATGAACATGCAGCAGTAACGTACTTCTCAGGGATCCTGCCAAATCAGTTCAATATCGATATCTTACAACAGGGACTGCTGTACATATACCATGCTACCACATTTAGATGCAGTCAAGCTAACTGAAAAATAACAAACAGCAACTAATGTCTGTTGGGGAAAAAACTCCTATCACATGAGACATAAAAGTTAGTATAAAGGGACTTTCCTGGTGGTCCAGTGGCTAAGAATCCACCTTGCAACGCCTGGGACACAGGTTCAATCCTTGGTCAGGGAATTAAGATCTCACATGCTTTAGAGCAACTAAGCCCTCACAGCTCAACTAGAAAGTCTGTTTACACAACAAAAGATCTCACATGACATGACGAAGACCCTGAATGCCACAACTAAGACCTGATGCAGTCAAATAAGTAAGTAAAGAAATAGACACATCTTCTTTAAAAAATGTAAAAACTAACCTGAAACAGAAGAAAATACATGTGATTTTTTTTTTCTTAATGGCCACAAAGTGAATATCGAACTTTCTAACACTGACATACAAGATTCATCATCCAAAATTTTAAAAAGCAATTTGTTAACAACTTACATTAGTAAGTTAGGTCAATTAGTGAATGGAATGAAGTCCAAGCCCAATTATGTGTTCAAACTGTGGGTCTAATGCCTTGAGCAATTCTTTCTCTTCAAGACTGCAGAAAAGAACCAAACAACCCTCTTGACTGCTGAGAAGGACTAAATTCACTTATTTTTCTCACAAGTATGTAATCAAAATCAATTACTTTCTGCTCCCACCTAACACAAAGCAACACCATCCGTCCCTCCCATCACTCCAAAATATGCTATAGGATATCCTGGTACTTTATAATCTTAGAACATAAGAATCTTGGATTGAAACAAAATTACAAAGCAAAAAAAAAAACACAAAACCATATTTTCCTAAGTATGTTCTCATCCTCCATAGTGTTCCCACACTAATTTAGCTCCCTACCAAGCTTTACAATCAAGGAAATCAGAAAAGTCTCAGAATAGATATTACACACTGCTTGTTTTTTTTTAATTTGTTATTGTTCATGGAATTCAAAATTCAGGGTACACATTACCAAGAGAGTGTTTTTCTGTCGATGCCTGAATTTAAATGCAAATTACTATTTAATTATATGCAGTTTTCTCTCTAAACCTATATATAATACTAATCAGTCTCCAAATGTTCAAAATAAACACACGGATCATGTTTACTTAAAAAGCTTATTGCCTAATCACCATGAGGTTCTAATGCATCAAAAAAGTTGCGGCTATCATGTCACCATGACAGCTTGGCAGAAAGGCTGTTCCCTAAAGATTAGGAACTTCTAGTAAACCACAAATGGGGTAAAGCAGGAGGCATACACAGTATCTGTAGAAGCTTCCATAACAAAATTATTTCAATGTCAAAAATTCAGAGCCTACAAGGTCAAATAGGTGCCCTACAAAGCTATCTACATACATGCATGCCTAAAAGGGAAAGTAAGAAGAAAACTGGGTACTCAAATCAACTCAAGAAATCACCCTGCAAATGAGCTTTCCAAGAACTGAAAATGTAATAAAGTTCTTGAAGTTATAACACACTCAAGTTCCAAAACTGAGCAACTATATTAAAATACCACTGGCATACTTTGACAGAAGACATACAATGATAACAGAAAATACTTTAATACGGTTTACTCGTGGTGAACACTCTTCTAGGGACTTCACGGTTTAACTCACTTAGTCTTGATTACTGACAGACATTCCTGTAAGATAGATACTATTCATTTTACAAATATACTGAAGCACAGATAAAATCACCCAATAACATACAAGTAATTAGAGGGCAGAACAGGGATTTTTAAAACCCCATCAGTCAGACTCCAAAGTCCCCGTTAATACACTATGTTTCATAATAAGGCTTATGCTGCTATGGTCAGCTTTTTTTTTTTTCTTTAACCTCATAACCTTTTTGGATTTCAAACATCAGGACAGCTTTGTGAAATAAGTACAGATGTGGAATTAGACCCAAACAAACCCCTGAACAAAGTCTAGGCTTCAGCTTCCCATTATGTAAAATGGGGCTACTGAAGTCACTGTGAAGGTCAAAGAAGGTAATATAGTTAAAATGCCTAATACAATATAGAGGATCGGGGTTCTTAACGTCAAGCGCAGAGACCTAGAGGGTTCACAGATGGGCTTTGAGGTCACCAGTCTCATAATCATGTGACAAATGTTGAAACGTGTACCCATTTATTAAAGAACTGTCCCTGGATCTTCGAAAGGTTAAGAACCACCAGAGTACCTAAACAAGTACTCAAAAAAAAAAAAAAAAAGGAAGTTATCTTACCTTCTTGTTCTCAAAAACTCTCATCTTTCCCATGAGAGATAACACACCAAGGCTTCAGAATACAATGCTAATTATTTCCCAACATTTTACTGGCTTGGTAACTAGTAACACAGGCAAGCGTCTGTCTCGATTTTTCTAGAGATAGTCCAAAGAAAGCCCTCAAATGCTTTTCCATCCCTCATCCCTCCTTCCCTCATCCCTCATGGCTTCACCAAGACGAATACACGGTATGTGCACTCGGAGGAAATCACGAGAATCGTCCACTCAGCTACCCCAAGCACAATGCCAGTTGGCAGAACCAAGGAGGAACCAGAGCCTCCGCGGAGCACGATAGAGACCTGATGCCCGCCGCTGAAGGATGAGGAGAACGTGTTTTCCCCAAACCTACTGGGCAATCCAGAACGTCGTCCCCTCTACCCTGGTCCTCCCTCTCTCTAGAACACTATATAATGCAGGCAGGTCCTCCGCCTCGTGCTGGAGTGATGCAAAGGGAAACATTACCCAAACTGTGGGTGCAGCAAGGCGAAGTCGCAGCTCTGCTACCCGGGGAGGCGGTGGCAGCACCAGCAGAAAATACGGCCCTAGACCCTCCCACTCAAGAGAACCCAGTACAGATTCCCCAGCCCGGCGGCTGGGAACTCGCAGCTGGGCTTTTCCGTTTCCCAAAGCGTCTTCCGCTTCCGGGCTGCCTTTGCCGGAAGTGCCGTACGGATGACGCAAACGAGCTGCGCCGCCGGTGATTCCGGAAGAAACAAGAACGCGGCGTGAACATGGTGAGGTCCCGGGGAGTCCAAGAATGGGCATTGTTAGACCACGTCTGAGAGGACATTGAGGGAGTGGCTTTTGGCCAAACTTCCACGAAAGTCTCCTTGCTTATTTTCATTCCGATCTCACCTTTTAAACTGCGGGAGTAGTGCTTCTTATGTTTTAGCGAGTTGGGAGGATGGGTTGAGGCAGTTCAGTTCAGTCGCTCAGTCGTGTACGGCTCTGCGACCCCATGGACTGCAGTACGCCAGGCCTCTCTGTCCATCACCAACTCCCGAAGTTCACTCAAACTCACGTCCATCGAGTCAGTGATGCCATCCAACCATCTCATCCTCTTTCGTCCCCTTCTCCTCCTGCCTTCGATCTTTCCCAGCATCAGAGTCTTTTCAAATTGAGTCAGTTCTTCGCATCAGGTGGCCAAAGTATTGGAGTTTCAGCTTCAGCATCAGTCCTTCCAATGAATATTCAGGACTGATTTCCTTTAGGATGGACTGTTTGGGTCTCCTTGCAGTCCAAGGGACTCTCAAGAGTCTTCTCCAACACCACAGTTCCAAAGCATCAATTCTTCCGCGCTAGTCCAACTCTCACAGCCATACCTGACTACTGGAAAAGCCATAGCTTTGACTAGAGGAACTTTTGTTGGCAAAGTAATGTTTCTGCTTTTTAATATGCTGTCTAGGTTGTCATAACTTTTCTTCCAAGGAGCAAGCGTCTTTTAATTTCATGGCTGCAGTCACCATCTGCAGTGATTTTGGAGCCCAAGAAAATAAAGTCTGGCTGAGGCAGATAGGAGGAATTGGGTATTTGAGGGAAGAAGGGTGTGGACAAAAGAAAAGGAACTCAGGAATATGCGGTGTGTTTCCAACTCCTTTTAACTCTAGAATTTTTGTTTCAAGGGGAAGCAAAAGAAAACACGGAAGTATGCGACCATGAAGCGAATGCTTGTCTCAGAGATCAGAGGCTGTGAGTGTCTGGAATCACCTGGGTTCCTAGACTGCCCAGAGCTATAGAAATCACGAGAGGATAAGTAGTAAAAGTTTCTGTTGTTATTTTTGTTGTTTTGTTTACTTTTGGTGTTACTATGTCTTGGATTATTATAGAGTAATAAAGTACAACAGTGACTTAGCTGCTGAGCAGGGACACTGGTGAAATGGGTTGGGAACTCAGCATCTCATAAGTGTTCAATTTGTATCACTGTTTCTATATACTGTATGTGCCATATCACTTTTAAGCCTCCTGACTGTTCTGTGAGGGAGGTAGAGTTTTCTTTAGGTTTTTGTCATTACACTGCTACATTCCCCGGGCGGTGGGGGGGGTTTGTTATAGTTTTTGAAAGTCAGAGATTATCATTGTCTTGTGTACCAGCACCTGATAACTCAAGTATTTTTGAAAGAAAAAATGGGAAAACACCTAGGCATCTCCATTTGATAAATCTTACAAGATTTATGACTGTGGAGGAAGAGAGTAGAATGATATTCCCTAGTATAAGGAGGAACTAAACAGCTTGCCAGCTTGGTTAAGAATGGATGGAGTTATTAAATAACGACTAGGCTTCATTGTGTTTAAGAGTCTCAGTACAAAGGAGTAGTCCTTAGAGCCTTCATTGTGATTAAATTGTATTCTTGACTTTTAGTATGTATGTATTATGTAATTTTAAGGAAAGTTGACCCACTAATAATATTTTGTTTCTAGTTAAGGTTAAATTCTGTATATATATTGTCACATTTTAGTCTTTTATAAGAGACATGTGGGAGAACCCTTTTCTTCCTGCTGTTGAAGCATCTGAGTCTTCAGAGGATAAATGTCAGCCTGTTTACCCACTGCTTGGAAGTGGATTTTTATCCTTGATATGAGAGCTTCTGACAAGGAAAGAAGTAATATAACCAACATTTACTTATCCACTAATAATTTATATGGATTATTAGCTAATGATTTTAAAATTTAATTAGGTTTTACTGATTAACTGGCTAATTCCAGGCTACTTCCTACACAGTTATTTGTGCACAAGAAGCCTATGCTGATATTAATATGATGATCTCACAAAATAGGATTTCCTTTGTAGACAAAAAAGAAACTTTTAATAATAATCACTGCTGTGGATTTTTTTCTCTCCTACATTGAATTTTCTTTTTTGTTTTCTAGTAAAGAAAAGGATAGATTAAAACCGAAAAAGAAAGAAAAGAAAGATCCCAGTGCACTCAAGGAAAGAGAAGTGTGAGTAATAAAAATTTCAAGTTTTCCTTTAAAACTAGAAGAAAGATTCTAAAACTATAGACCTCTGAGAAATTCAGGCATCCCCTGAACTGATTTGCTCAGTCATTTGTAAGTCTGGCACAGCTGTGCAAATGAAGTGATATTGATGAGCATAAACCAATTCTAACGGTTCAAAGGTTTTTGGACTTCATGGAGCAGTAAAAATTTCCCTAAAATCCTGGGGATTAAATCTAATATCTTTTTTTTTTCTTTGCCAAGAAACTTTCAAAAGAAAGAGACAGCATATCACCAAAAAGTAGTAAGGGCATAGTTTCAGGATAAAGTTATTCCTTTTAAGTAAGTACATTTAACTTTATGAAACCTCATCACATTTTTCTTATTTTTCTCATTTTGCCCTAGATTGGTGATGGATATATCATCACAGGATTTACTTCCAATGAACAGGGGGGAAGGAACAAACTATTCCAAGCAGAGACTTCTTTTTTGTTTGTTTATACCAGAATATCAGTGTAGACATTACTTTGTGTTTTTTTTCTTTTTCTTCCAGCCCCCAACACCCTTCCTGCTTATTCTTCCAATATAACACACAGCTGGGCCCACCTTACCACATTCTGGTTGATACCAACTTTATCAACTTTTCCATTAAAGCCAAACTGGACTTAGTGCAGTCAATGATGGACTGTCTGTATGCCAAGTGTGAGTATCAGACTTTTTCATTTCTGTGACATTTGTAAAGAATAATCATACTAACCCAAATACATGAAAAGAGGGAAACGGGTTCTATTTTACTGAATTGCTGGCCATTTAATTTGCTCACCATAGTGAGGACCCTTTTCTATGAATTGAAATATAATGCAAACTTGACTGGGAATAATTAAACTTTCACAGTTGAGAAAACAGTATGTTTGACCATCGTTACAGACATCAACTTAGAAAATAAGTGAGGAATTTTCTGTTTTAGGATTTTGGATTTTAAAATTCTAGATAAAATTTATTTCATTTCTCACTGTGTATATTATTTACATTAACTGGGAAACATTCTCCTATCCACTTCAGTGTGGAAAAGCTAAATAAGACATTTTGCCATTTACAATCACAGAACTAGAAATGCTTATCGTCAACTATTCCGAAGTTTATTCAGTCTGGTGTTTATTTGTGCCACAAAGGATCTGAGGTAGTTTATTTACACCTAGATATGTAGTTTACCATTAATAGATTTCCCTTGTGTGTTTGGGTCTCCTTCAAATGGTCTTCTTTTCCTACCATGAGGAGGAAGAAGATAGTTTAGGACAAGTACAGGGGAATAACTTTCTGATAGTGAGATCTGTTGTATTTTGTGGTGGGTTTATATTCACCAGGGCTTCCCTGGTGGCTCAGAGGTTAAAGCATCTGCCTCCAATGCGGGAGACCTCGGTTCAATCCTCGGGTCGGGAAGATCCCCTGGAGAAGGAAATGGCAACCCACTCCAGTATTCTTGCTTGGAGAATCTCATGGACTGAGGAGCCTGGTGGGCTGCAGTCCATGGGGTCACAAAGAGTCGGATACGACTGAGTGACTTTACTTTTACTTAACTTATATTCACACATTTTCCAGTTAAAGGTACAAATTGAAACAAAGGTACAAAAAAACATCTAGTTAAAGGTACAAATGAAAATTAAACTTACACTTTGCCATAAAGAATAAATTATTGGAATCAAAGGAAAAACTTCATACTTCCTTTAATATATATAGAAGATACTACATAGTGAACATTTACAGAGTGATAGTAATGTGAATGCTGTTTATTGATTTATTAAATTAGCAAGATGGGATAAGGGATGTGTGATGGGTAAGAGAGGTCAATTCTTTAAATGCCTAAAATTAATATAAATTAACTGCATAAGTTTATTATATCAAGTTATGCATGTAACCACCAAGTGAGAAAAACAGCCAATGAAATTAAAATAGTCATCTCTAAGGATCAGAATTTGTTCAGTCACTCAGTCATGTCTGACTCTTTGCTACCCCACATATTGCCACACACCAGGCTTTTGTGTCCTTCACTATTTCCCAGAGTTTGCTCAAACTCATGTCCATTGAGTCAGTGATGCCATCCAACCATCTCATCCTCTGTCTCCCTGTTCTCCTACCCTCAGCCTTTCCTATCAGGCTCTTTTCCAATGAGTTGGCTCTTCCACCATGTGACCAAAGTTTTGGAGCTTCAGTTTCAGCATCAGTTCTTCCAATGATACTCATGGTTGATTCCTTTAGAATTGACTGGTTTAATCTCCTTGCTGTCCAGACAACTCTCAAGAATCTTCTCCAGCACCACAATTTGAAAGCATCAATTCTTCAGTGCTCAGCCTTCTTTATAGTCCAACTCTCAGAATTGGTGGAGTGGAAAAAGATCAAGGGATCATTATTTTTTCATAGAGGCCTTTTTGTATTTTTTTGAAGCTATGTACATGTAATATTTTTTTAAAAAAATTTCTTAAGTCTCTTAGGAATAATAAAGAGTAGTCTGAAGTTGGAGCACGACCATGCCTAAAAGTGGACTAGGGTGGCCTGTATGAGGGAAGAAACTAATTTTGGTAGATTTCTTCTATTCCCATGGTGTTTCTTATAGTTGTCTTAGCTGCTTCTCCAGGAATGCTGTGACCTATTTATGAACGAAATGGATGGAGGGTTTAAGCGTGGCCCCTTGGAGTTGCATTGCTTCCCTGGCTCTCTAGCTCCACTACTATTATCTAAATGGTTCAGGGAAAGTCCATGGTGGTCTAGTGGTTAGGACTCGGCACTTGCACTGTCAAGGATGCAGATTCAATCCCTGGTTGAAGAATAAAATCCTATAAGCTGCGTGGCATGGTCAAAAAAAATGATTGTTTGGGATAGCATTGGCATTATAGTTAGGTCTTTCTCCAGTTGTGGATACCATAGAGTACAGCTATAATGCGTACAGCTAATTGCCCTTACAGTGCCTTTTCTGAAAGAAAAAACTTACTAAGGAAAATACCACTTTTCTGTGTGACATAATATCTCAGAGCAAAGGCTGAAGAAACATTCAAGTACATTACAAGTTCAATTACCTAGGAGACTCCTTAACTGTTTTAAGCTCTGCTTATTTAATTTTTCTTTACTTTTATTCATAAAAGAAGGCCTTTATCTTCCTTTTGGCTTGGAGATGCCCCTTTACCTTTTCATAGCTCTTGGTCCCTTCCATTTCTGTTTGCCACTCCAAACAGAGGACGGTTAGCTACCTATGGGCTTTCTTTTCTACTGAGAGTCCTCTTTGTAGTGATCTTCCTGAACCCATTTCCCTGCTCCAGAGGCAAGCTCTTGCTTCAGTGCTTCCTGGCCCTGAAATTGACCCTTTTAAGGCATATATTGCCCTCTAATTCCATGACTATCTGCTCCTCCTATCTTCTTCCCTCCATTTTACAACTGCTTTTTCTTTTGCGCATTGTATTTTAGTTTAAGATATCTTAACTTTGTTCTCAAGAGTGTTAGTGTACTTGTGAAAAAAATTAATAATCTAGCATAAAGAAAATGAAAGTTCCCTGTTATGCCTTTCCTCAGAAAGGGGCAGTTTTAAAAAGTCATATACAGTTTCTATGGGGTATTTTTGTTCATAATAAATAAACCTCATTCTGTGAGGTTATTTTTGTTCATGAATAAGAATAGATCATGCATTATTTACTTTTTTATCTTCATGCTATTTAACAGCTTTAAGACTCAATCCACATACCATATAAGTCACTCATTTAAAGTATATAATTCAGGGAATTTCCTGGTAATCCAGTGGTAAGACTCTCAACAGGATATAATTCAGAGAGTAAAATCAGTTCCTTCACAATTTGTTACAATTTTATTTTTCCTGGCAGGTATCCCTTGTATAACTGACTGCGTAATGGCTGAAATTGAGAAATTGGGGCAGAAGTATAGAGTGGCTTTAAGGTAGGAAGGAGCTGATCTAGATTTGTTTTAGATGGTGCACTGAAGATTCTTCTGACCCTCCTTCTTCTGTTTGCTCTCCAAAGATTTCTTGTCTGGTTAGTTTAAATAAAAATCATACAGAACTAGTTAACTATTCATGACTTAGAAAGCAAACATTTGAAGGTTAGAGTTTTCCAGCTGAAGCTTTTTGAACGGAACTTCCTTAGTCACACAGGTCTCCTGGGCCTCCTTGTATGTTCCTCTGGATTTTCACTTAGAAAGCCTCTTTCTCTTAGTTTGTTATCTGGTTATCTTCTTCAGAATCTCACACTTAAACAGTTTTCAGTTTACTTACAAGAAGTTTTGAGTTTACTCTAGAAAGTGCCTTTCAGTTTAGTGGTTCCCAAAGTGTGGCAACCCTCCTCCACCCCCAGAGTCCCAGAGACCTTTGCAGGGAGTTTGCAAAACTATTTTCTTAATAATACCAAGGTGTTGCCTTTGTCACTGTGCTGATATTTGCACTGAATGCAAAAAAAAATGGCATTACCTCAGTACAAATCAAGACATTGGGCCCAAATAATGCTAGTAGTTTTTTTTATTCTTCACTGGCAGTTTTTTTTTTTTTTTTAATACCAGAGTCACTTAAGAATATCCTTAATAAAGCAGTAAAATCCATTAACAGTGTTAAATCTCAGCTCTGGAATACACATCAATGTTCCCTGTGGTGCAGTGAGAAGTACACACGAAGCATTTCTGCTGGTGGGTGCGCCTTAACCTTTCTACAGCGCTCATTTCATAATCTGTGTGAACCAAGTCAGCGTGCTGTGGACCTTCAACTCACACAGGGCTGAACGTCGCTTCCATCTCAGAAAAACTGGGAGGAGAAGGAAAACAGAGCAAAGGATGAACATTGTCTCAAGGAGAAGCATTTGTGAGCTGAACGAGCTGCTTTTCATGAAATACCATTTTCATGTGAAGAACAACTGACAGACACTGAGTTAGGGAAAATCATAAGCTAATCACATTCCCAATGCTAAGGACCTGTCTATTGAGACCAGTGAAAACATTGATGAATGTGGGTTTTTTAATGTTATATGCATGTGTGTGTGTGTGTGTGTGTGTCTGCTTTGTTTATTATATGTCCTCCCACCTTGGTACATACAGCTCAACCTCATTTTGTAAAATAGGCTAGAAGGACCAAAATGTATTTAACTTTTACCTTGCTGATGGATATTCAGATTATCTCCAGTTTTCCACTGATGTAAACTGCTTTGTAGTGACCATCTTTGCACCTGTATTCTTGTGTATTTGTGTAAGACAGCTTCCTAAAAGCAAAATGGTTAGGTTTAATTTGATGTAGTTTTGAATCCTGGCTTTTCCCAGCTGTATAGCTTTGAACAAATTAATCAAACTCTCTGAATCTTCTACTTTATCTGTAAAACGGAAATAGAGTAATTCAGATTTCTGTAACAAGTACATGATGTAAGGCTTGGCAGCTCTCAGTCAGTAAGCTTTAACTCCCTTTTCTATAAATTGCCTTTCCAATTATTATAGAAAATAAGCTTCAAGGGGAGAATGGTGTCTTGAAATCTCCACATAGATCACATTACTCTTATTTCACTGATTGAAAGTTGTAAAGTTACTCAGTTGCTTGAATGCTTTTATTAATCCACTTTTATAATCCTATAATCCGTATAGGATTGCCAAGGATCCAAGATTTGAACGATTACCGTGTACGCACAAAGGAACCTATGCAGATGACTGCTTAGTACAAAGAGTAACTCAGGTATCATCATTTTTTAATATTTACTCTGTTCTACTAAAAACAAGATAAGCTATTATTTCCTGAATGTTCATGCAAAGTATCTAGGAATATAAATGATTAAAAAAAAACTATGTAGAATCCCTTCATGGGACGTATCAGTGTCCTCATTTACTTGAGAGAGTGGAATGGAAGTGTATACTGTAACCAAATGGAAAGATCATGGGTTTGGGGAGGAGACATGGTTTCAGATCTTGGCATCTGCATTTATTGGAGGTGTAATTTGGAGCATTTATTGATTCTTTATTCCACAAATCTTTTCTATAATATGGTTTAAGCGGGTGAGTGCAGACATACTAATATATCAAGTTCCATCTCCCTGTGAATCTAAAATAAGGTTCCAGGGACTTGCCTGATGGTCTAGTGGTTGACTATGCACTTCCAATGCAGGGGGCACAGGTTTGATCCCTGACGGAGGAACTAAGATCCCACATGTCACGCAGTGCGGCCAAAAAATAAATAATTGAGTAAAGTTCCATTTACTCCCTATGTAGGAATTTTGTTACATCTGAGTCTCCCAGGGTGCTGTTTCACACATACCCTAGAATAAGTAAGTTTTTAATTCATCTGTTCTTCCTTGTCAGACACTGCAAGAACTTCTGTTGCTGATTGACCTTAAAAAGTCTGTCTCTGCTGAAAAGAATCATCTCTATGTAGTGACCACACTGCCATCCCTTGAGCCACTTCATCCCTTGGGTAGAGCCAGCATTTCCCTTAATTTCCCATAACATGGCTGGCCCCAATCTACAACTCTTTATAAAACTCAGCAAGAGATTTGGGTAGGATGGAAGTAAAGTATCAATATAATACAAATTAGTTCCAGACGGGTTGCTAAATGTTAGTGCTTTCAGAGCTCTTTGACTCCGCCTTGTCCTGGAGATCTTCCTGTTCTGGCTTCAGAACCCAGGAGATAGCCTACCTCCATCACGAGGAGGCCTCCAGAGTAGGACCAGCCCCGGAGATCCTTCTAAAATCAAAAGCTGTGCCTTCGGATCTAAGGCTGTAACTCTGCCTTTGCATTGTCTTTCTAAGGGTGTTTTCCGAAAACCAAGGAATTGTCTGCCCTAGGTATGAAAATCCCTTCCACTTATGAGACAAAAAACAATTTGCAGCTTTTAACTAGTTTTTCTGTCTTCTCCCCCTCAAGATTCTTAAAGCTACAATCAGCCCAACAACTTGTTATGTTTTATGTGATAAATATGAGCTCCTTGATCTAGAAACTACTCACCAATTTGTTTTAGCCTTTCCTTTCCTGTTTACTGTAAAAATGAGTGATTCTTCAGACTAACCAGTGATTGTATCCAATATCACTTAGTGAGCTCTGTGCGAACACCCAATCCTGTCTTTTCCAGCACAAGTGTTACATTGTGGCCACAGTTGACCGGGACCTTAAACGAAGAATCCGGAAGATCCCTGGAGTTCCCATCATGTACATTTCTAACCATAGGTGAGAAGTTTCTCTTAGAGAAGTCATTAATTGTATATAGTTGATGTCAAGATATAGAAGGATTTGGGGGGAAAAAATTGATGTACCAAATGTTTACATAGTTCTATTTGAATAAATGAGACAGTGTTAATGACAAGAACACAGACAAAAGATAAAGCTAGGATTTAGGAATGAGGCATACATTCACATTGTTACAGTAAGATCACTAGCAGGAATAGGGAAATGTGTGGCCTGAAATATTGATACAAAGCAGTAACTTATCTTTTCAGCTAGAAATACTTTTTTTTTTTTTAAACCTAGTGCAGGTGATTAGCATCTTATTTGGGAAACTGAAAGTTTATTAAAGAAAAAAAGAAAACAAAAGCTGCTTTTTATCCTTCTTTGATGTTCTGTGTCAGTCCTCAGACTATTATTGGCCAACTTTTTATCCTGCAACAAATACAACAAAATGGGAAGAATATGGGTGAGGGGCTTGGGCACACCCGGACTCCGTACCTGGCTCTCCAACTTGTTAACCGTCTCACTTTGAAGAATAAAGATAATATAGTCAGCATTTTGCTGTAAATTCATTCATTATGATAGGTCTTTAAAATGTTCCCACTGACAAAAAGGATTCACAGCAGGACGTGAGAGTGATATCAGTAAAGGATGGGCTTTTACGTGGGTTCTGGACACACGTTTCTAACCAGTGTTAATTTTTTGTCCTGATCAGGTACAACATTGAGCGGATGCCAGATGATTACGGAGCCCTCGGTTCTAATGAGAAGAGAAAATCTCTCCACCTTCCTTGACCCGTTTTCTCTCTTGCAAGTTCATTAAACATGCTATAGTGTGAATTACTATTGCACTCACCCACTTGCTCTATAATGAGCAATTTTTATAATGAGTATAGTTAAATATACTCACTTTTCAATGTTGTTTTTAAAATTATATTGTGTCATTTTAAAATTTGCTGCATCTTTTTATGGAGAAGGCAATGGCGCCCCACTTCAATACTCTTGCCTGGAAAACCCCATGGATGGAAGAGCCTGGAAGGCTGCAGTCCATGGGGTCGCTGAGGGTCTGACACGACTGAGCGACTTCACTTTCACTTTTCAGTTTCATTCATTGG
Organism: Aepyceros melampus; assembly: GCA_006408695.1. Taxonomy (NCBI): domain Eukaryota; kingdom Metazoa; phylum Chordata; class Mammalia; order Artiodactyla; family Bovidae; genus Aepyceros; species Aepyceros melampus. Next base: position 131,489 of record SJXQ01005937.1, on the reverse strand, counting down.
GGAAGGAAATGGCAACCCACTCCAGTGTTCTTGCCTGGGACTCAATCCCAGGGACTGGGGAACCTGGTGGGCTGCCGTCTATGGGGTCGCACAGAGTTGGACACGACTGAAGTGCAACAGCATCTTTTTATAAATCAGAAAATTGCTCACATGATATGATGGTCATTTTATATTGATTTACTCAAATATTTATTAAGGTTATGCTAGGCATTTAATAACATGTGGTCTTATCCTCAAGATATTCACATTATGGTAAAAGAAAGACATGTAGATGAAAAAATACAGTAAAATAGTGATGCTAGGATAAAAGTATGAGGGAGTACACAAACAGGTAGAAAGAATGATTTCTTTCTCCTTGGTTGGGATAGGGAGAAAAGAAGGACTGAAGGCAGTTAGTTTGAGTTAATCTTGAAAGAGCTAGTGGGGGGAGGTGGGGGTCAGGATTGAGAGTTCATGTACACTCGTGGCTGATTCATGTCGATGTGTAGCAAAACGAATACAGTATTGTAAAGCAAAACAAACTAAAAAATAAAAATTAATTAAAGAAAAAAAAAAGAGCTAGAACATAGAGGGGAGGAGTGTGTGCTCACATCTGAGACTCCAGAGGTAGGAGGTGGGAGGGAGGGAGCTTTATATGACAAGCTGAAGGGTTTGGACTAATCCTGAGGTCAACAGGGAGTCATTAAATTTTTAATTAGGATGGATAACATGATCAGATTAGATGTTTTACATGATCACAAGACAGTATAAGAACGAACAAATAGATCATTGAAACAGACTAGACTAGAAAGTCCATAAATAGACCTATGTATGGTAATTTAGTATGTTATAAAGCTGGTATTAAAAAAATTTTTTAATCTATGGGAAAAGGAAATTGCATTAGAAGGCCAAATATTGTAGGGTTTTCTCACTAGAGTTAGGATCCTGATTTCAGCAGTTAATATCTGTATGAATTGGGCAAATTACATAAGCATTTGATGCTTTCCTTGCTCCCCTTTAAAATGTTTTATTTAGCGACTTGCCTGGCAGTCCAGTAATTAGGACATTGCACTTTCACTGCAGGGGGCCTAGGTTCAATCCCTGGTTGAGGAACTAAGATCTTATATGCCAGAGATAGCCCAAAAATAGAAAAAAAATTTAAATGTTTTATTTACTCCTCAAAATAACCCCAATAAGATAGTATTGAATTGAACAGTACTTGATAGAATTGATAGAAGTGTTATTCAGTAAATGATAGTGATGATTGTATTATAATAACAAGTTGACTATCCACTTGAAAAAAGGTTTATATTTCTACCTCATGTCCTTCATGAGATCCTCATGTCCTTCGAGTGGATCAAAGTCTATTTTTTAAGCCATGGAAGTATTCAACTGAGTTCACTCGGTCTTGTCCAACTCTTTGCAACCCCGTAGACTGCAGTACTCCAGGCTTCCCTGTCCATCACCAACTCCCAGAGCTTGCTCAGACTCATGTCTGTCAAGTCGATGATACCATCCAACATGGAAGTATTAGGAAAAGAAAAAGGAAAATGTATATAAGCTCTAAGTAGAATTCTTAAAGAGGTCTAGTGGTGGCACTAGTGGTAAAGAACTCTCCTGCTAATGCAGGAGACATAAGAGACACAGGTTCAATCCCTGGGTTCAGAAGATCCCCTGGAGGAGAGCAATCTACTCCAGTATCTTGCCTGGAGAATCCCGTGGACAAAAGAGCTTGGCAGGCTACAGTCCATGGGGTCGCAGAGTCAGACATGACTGAAGTCGTGTCACTGAAGTGACTTAGCAGCAAAATTCTTGAAGAAGATGAAGAATGTAGAAGCCATAAAAGAAAAAATAAATGTGGATACATTAAAATTAGATTTATCTGCAAAAAAGAACTTCCCCCAAAATTAAGACAAATGACTGACAAAATTTTCCAATATATATAATAAATGTGTAAGGACATGGGTAGTCCTGTAGTGCTGACAAGAAGGCAAATAAGTAAAACCATTTTGAACAGCAGTTAGGATCCTTTGGGCTTCCCTGATAGTTCAGTTGGTAAAGAATCTGCCTGCAATGCAGGAGATCCTGGTTCAATTCCAGAATGGGGAAGATCCCCTGGAGATGGGATTGGCTACCCACTCCAGTGTTCTTGGGCTTCCCTTGTGGGAAGAATCCACCTGCAATGTGGGTGACCTGGATTTGATCCCTGAGTTGGGAAGATCCCCTGGAGAAAGGCTACCCACTCCAGTATTCTGGCTTAGAGAATTGTATGGAATACAGTCCATGGGGTCGCAAAGAGTTGGACATGACTGAGTGACTTTCACTTCACTAAGATCCATTAAAATAAAAATTACAGCTGTCCTATGAGCCTAATTCTACCTTTTAGTTTATAGGTATGATATAGATGATTTCAAAGGCTTCCCTGATGGCTCAGACAGTAAAGAATGGAATGAGGTTCGTGACATTGTACAGGAGATAGGGATCAAGACCATCCCCATGGAAAAGAAATGCAAAAAGGCAAAATGGCTGTCTGGGGAGGCCTTACAAATAGCTGTGAAAAGAAGAGAAGCAAAAAGCAAAGGAGAAAAGGAAAGATATAAGCATCTGAATGCAGAGTTCCAAAGAATAGCAAGAAGAGATAAGAAAGCCTTCTTCAGCGATCAATGCAAAGAAATAGAGGAAAAGAACAGAAGGGGAAAGACTAGAGATCTCTTCAAGAAAATCAGAGATACCAAGAGAACATTTCATGCAAAGATGGGCTCGATAAAGGACAGAAATGGTATGGACCTAACAGAAGCAGAAGATATTAAGAAGAGGTGGCAAGAATACACGGAAGAACTGTACAAAAAAGATCTTCATGACCCAGATAATCATGATGATGTGTTGACTAATCTAGAGCCAGACATCTTGGAATGTGAAGTCAAGTGGGCCTTAGAAAGCATCACTACGAACAAAGCTAGTGGAGGTGATGGAATTCCCGTTGAGCTGTTTCAAATCCTGAAAGATGATGCTGTGAAAGTGCTGCACTCAATTTGCCAGCAAATCTGGAAAACTCAGCAGTGGCCACAGGACTGGAAAAGGTCAGTTTTCATCCCAATTCCAAAGAAAGGCAATGCCAAAGAATGCTCCAACTACCGCACAATTGCACTCATCTCACATGCTAGTAAAGTAATGCTCAAAATTCTCCAAGCCAGACTTCAGCAATATGTGAACCGTGAACTCCCTGATGTTCAAGCTGGTTTTAGAAAAGGCAGAGGAACCAGAGATCAAATTGCCAACATCCGCTGGATCATGGAAAAAGCAAGAGAGTTCCAGAAAAACATCTATTTCTGCTTTATTGACTATGCCAAAGCCTTTGACTGTGTGGATCACAGTAAACTGTGGAAAATTCTGAAAGAGATGGGAATACCAGACCACCTGACCTGCCTCTTGAGAAATCTGTATGCAGGTCAGGAAGCAACAGTTAGAACTGGACATGGAACAACAGACTGGTTCCAAATAGGAAAAGGAGTACGTCAAGGCTGTATATTGTCACCCTGCTTATTTAACTTATATGCAGAGTACATCATGAGAAATGCTGGACTGGAAGAAACACAAGCTGGAATCAAGATTGCTGGGAGAAATATCAATAATCTCAGATATGCAGATGACACCACCCTTATGGCAGAAAGTGAGGAGGAGCTAAAAAGCCTCTTGTTGAAAGTGAAAGAGGAGAGTGGAAAAGTTGGCTTAAAGCTCAACATTCAGAAAACGAAGATCATGGCATCTGGCCCCATCACTTCATGGGAAATAGATGGGGAAACAGTAGAAACAGTGTCAGACTTTGTTTTTTTGGGCTCCAAAATCACTGCAGATGGTGACTGCAGCCATGAAATTAAAAGGCGCTTACTCTTTGGAAGAAAAGTTATGACCAACCTAGATAGTATATTCAAAAGCAGAGACATTACTTTGCCGACTAAGGTCCGTCTAGTCAAGGCTATGGTTTTTCCTGTGGTCATGTATGGATGTGAGAGTTGGACTGTGAAGAAGGCTGAGCGCTGAAGAATTGATGCTTTTGAACTGTGGTGTTGGAGAAGACTCTTGAGAGTCCCTTGGACTGCAAGGAGATCAGTCCTGTGTGTTCTTTGGAAAGACTGATGTTGAAGCTGAAACTCCAATACTTTGGCCACCTTATGCGAAGAGTTGACTTATTGGAAAAGACTCTGATGCTGGGAGGGATTGGGGCAGGAGGAGAAGGGGACGACCGAGGATGAAATGACTGGATGGCATCACTGACTCGATGGATGTGAGTCTGAGTGAACTCCAGGAGTTGGTGATGGACAGGGAGGTCTGGTGTGCTGCGATTCATGGGGTCGCAGAATCGGACACGACTGAGCGACTAAACTGAACTGAACTGAACTGAGGTTTGTCATAGCTTTCCTTCCAAGGAGCAAGTGTCCTTTAATTTCATGGCTACAGTCACTGGCAGCAGGTATTTGTAAATTACAAATTGTATTTGTAAATTACACCTCAGTAAATTAAAAGATGGGAAAAGTTATGTAAAAACAATATGCTGCTTAAATATACAATATGGAAAATAATAAGGTTTTCTTTGTAGCCTAATGTGGTCAATTTCATGAAAATTCCATGTATGCCTGAAAATGAGATGTATTCTGTATTACCTGGTATTATCAGGATAAAAAGGTTTGATATTTACCCATAAGATCAACCTGATTGTTTTAGTCTTCTGTATCTTTATATTTGTTTTTAACTCTTAGACCTGTCTCACACTGAGAAAATAAGTGTTCTAATATTAATATATTTTGTCTATTTCTCCTTGCACTTCTTAGAGTTTCCACTTGTTGGAAATTGCTACTGTGTTGTTTTGTGCTTGTATCCTCATTACTAATATACTTTTTTGTGAATTGTAGCCTTTAGCATTATAGTGTAACCTTTTAGTTTCATTTAATGCTCTTTACTCCAGTACTCTTGCCTGGAAAATCCATGGACAGAGGAGCCTGGTAGGCTGCAGTCCATGGGGTTGCTAAGAGTCAGACACGATTGTGCTACTTGACTTTCACTTTTCTCTTTCATGCATTGGAGAAGGAAATGGCAACCCACTCCAGTGTTCTTGCCTGGAGAATCCCAGGGACGGGGGAGCCTGGTGAGCTGCCGTCTCTGGGGTCGCACAGAGTCAGACACGACTGAAGCAACTTAGCAGCAGCAGCGAGAATTCGATGGCACCCCACTCCAGTACTCTTGCTGGAAAATCCTATGGACGGAGGAGCCTGGTGGGCTGCAGTCCATGGGGTCGCTAAGAGTCGGATATGACTGAGCGACTTCACTTTCACTTTTCACTTTCATGCATTGGAGAAGGAAGTGGCAACCCACTCCAGTGTTCTTGCCTGGAGAATCCCAAGGACAGGGGAGCCTGGTGGGCTGCCGTCTGTGGGGTCACACAGAGTCCGACACGACTGAAGGGACTTAGCAGCAGTAGCAGCAGCAGCCAGAATTCTATTCTTTCTAATATTAATAAGAATAGGATTTTTGCTTTCTTTTTCTTTTTTGTAATGCATTTGCCTTATGTACTTTAAATTTTTTTATTTTATTGTTTTAAAACTTTTTATTTTGTATGCCTTATATACTTTTGTCTGTCTTTCTATGTTTAGCTTTTCCAAAAAAGCTAAAGGTGCCCTTACATGGTTCATTTTGTAGTCAGAATTGCTAGAGACTAAATGGCAACCCACTCCAGTGTTCTTGCCTGGAGAATCCTAGGGATGGGGGAGCCTGGTGGGCTGCTGTCTCTGAGGTTGCACAGAGTCGGACACGACTGAAGCAACTTAGCAGCAGTCACTTCTGTGTGTTTTGTTTGATTTCCTTTTCTGAATAGGAGTGTTCACTGTGGTTGTCCTGTTAGTATTTCAGTTCAGTTCAGTTCAGTCGCGCAGTCGTGTCCGACTCTTTGCGACCCCATGAATCGCAGTACGCCAGGCCTCCCTGTCCATCACCAACTCCCTGAGTTCAGTCAGACTCACGTCCATTGAGTCTGTGATGCCATCCAGCCATCTCATCCTCGGTCGTCCCTTTCTCCTCCTGCCCCCAATCCCTCCCAGCATCAGGGTCTTTTCCAATGAGTCAACTCTTCGCATAAGGTGCCCAAAGTATTGGAGCTTCAGTTTTAGCATCATTCCTTCCAAAGAAATCCCAGGGTTGATCTCCTTCAGAATGGACTGGTTGGATCTCCTTGCAGTCCAAGGGACTCTCAAGAGTCTTCTCCAACAACACAGTTCAAAAGCATCAATTCTTCGGTTCAGTTCAGTCGCGCAGTCGTGTCCGACTCTTTGCGACCCCATGAATCGCAGCACGCCAGGCCTCCCTGTCCATCACCAACTCCCGGAGTTCACTCAGACTCACGTCCATTGAGTCTGTGATGCCATCCAGCCATCTCATCCTCGGTCGTCCCTTTCTCCTCCTGCCCCCAATCCCTCCCAGCATCAGGGTCTTTTCCAATGAGTCAACTCTTCGCATAAGGTGCCCAAAGTACTGGAGCTTCAGTTTTAGCATCATTCCTTCCAAAGAAATCCCAGGGTTGATCTCCTTCAGAATGGACTGGTTGGATCTCCTTGCAGTCCAAGGGACTCTCAAGAGTCTTCTCCAACACCACAGTTCAAAAGCATCAATTCTTCTGCGCTCAGCCTTCTTCACAGTCCAACTCTCACATCCATACATGACCACAGGAAAAACCATAGCCTTGACTAGACGGACCTTAGTCGGCAAAGTAATGTCTCTGCTTTTGAATATACTATCTAGGTTGGTCATAACTTTTCTTCCAAGGAGTAAGCGCCTTTTAATTTCATGGCTGCAGTCACCATCTGCAGTGACTTTGGAGCCCAAAAAAACAAAGTCTGACACTGTTTCTACTGTTTCCCCATCTATTTCCCATGAAGTGATGGGGCCAGATGCCATGATCTTTGTTTTCTGAATGTTGAGCTTTAAGCCAACTTTTCCACTCTCCTCTTTCACTTTCAACAAGAGGCTTTTTAGCTCCTCCTCACTTTCTGCCATAAGGATGGTGTCATCTGCATATCTGAGATTATTGATATTTCTCCCAGCAATCTTGATTCCAGCTTGTTAGTATTTCACCAACTGTATATTTGGTATATGTGTTTAGTCACTCAGTCACATTCAACTCTTTGCAACCCCATGGACTATAACCCACCAGGCTCCTCTCTCCATGGGGATTCTCTAGGCAAGAATATTGGAGTGGGTTGCCATGCCCTCCTCCAAGGGAACTTCCCAATCTTAAGGACTGAATCCAGGTCTCCTGCATTGCAGGTGGATTCTTTATCACCTGAGCCATCAGGGAAGCCCATATTTGGTGTATAGAAGCAGATAATTTGCCTTCTGGGTGCAGAAATCTCTTGATCAAAACAAGCCACAGCTCCCAATTCTGTTACTACTACATGCACCCCTTGCTGTAGAGACTGCTGTGCCACACACACCTCGATATCCTGGACTTTGAGCATGATGTTGTGATTGGACAGGACTGTGAGAGTGTCTGTGGCAGGGAGGGGGTTGTATGGTGTATACCTGACTTGTGGAAGAGAAAGTGAGATCAACATTTGGTAACTATAAGGGCAGGGTGTAGCCGTTTGTGCTGTTCACTGAATATTTCTGGCTTTCTGCTATTTATGAACCCAGGGTAGGAAGGCTTTTCTCTCTACCACCTTTGAAGTGAAGTGTGGCAAAGTGAGTGAAGATGACATATGTCATTTAGGTAGAAGTTTTAAAAGTCATCATGTGGGGCTTCCCCAGTGGCTCAGTGCTGGAGGATCCACCTGCCAGTGCCGGAGACACAGGTTCAATCCCTAATCCAGGAAGATCCCACATGCCTCACAGCAACTAAGCCCCTGCACCACAGCTATTGAACCTGCGCTCTAGAGCCCAGGAACCACAACTACTGAAGCCCACACACCCTAGAGCCCAAGCTCAGTAACAGGAGAAGCCACCACAATGAGGAGGCCACACACAACTAGAGAGTAGACCCCTCTTGCTGCAAAAAGAGGAGAGCCCGCGCAGCAACAGAAATCCAGTACGGTAAAAACATAAATTATTGAAGCCTCACGTGTAATCAGAGGCTCATACTAGAAAATAACATTTTTTTTAAAAAGATCACTGTGTGTTGAGCTGTGCTCCCTTTGGCCTGCCTGGACAATCACAAAAACATAGAGATGCAACCTTGCTTTGCCTGAGTCCCACAGAACATCTCAACCAAATGATGGGAACACTAGGGTAAATGATAAACATTTTTCTTTTAGTCACTGAGATTTGGGTTGGTTTTTTGTTTGTTTGTTTTTTACTCCAGCATAACTTAGCCTACACTAACTGATTAAGCATATGTTGAAAAGTCTGGGTTAGAACAGTTGGAAAAGAAAAAGAAAGAAAAGGCATTCAAATTGGAAAAGAAGAAGTAAAATTATCTCACTTTATGCACCATGATCTTATTGGTAGAAAACCCTAAGGAAACCATTTGTAAAATGTGTTAACAACTAATTAATGATTTCAGCAAAATTTCAGGATACAAAATCAACATAGAAAAATCAGTTGCATTTCAGTACACTAACAAAGACCAAAAAAAAAAAGAGAAAAGAATCAAAGAAAGAATGAAACTAAGGAAAGAATCCAATTTGCTATAGCATCAAAAAGGATAAAATGCCTAGGAGTAAACCTAACTAAGGAGGTGAAAGACTTGTACACTGAAAATTACAAAATATTGCTAAAAGAAATCAGAGAAGATACAAAGGAATGAGAAGACTCAATAGCAATAAAATGTCCATACAACCCAGAGCAATTCAATGCAACTTAAAAAAATCCCAATGACATTTGTTGGCAGAAACAGAAAGGAAAAAAATGCTAAAACTGATATGGAATCTCAAGGGATACCAAACCGCCAAAACAATCTTGGAAAAGGAGAACAAACTTGGAGGCTTCAGGCTTACTGATTTCAAAACATACTACAAAGCCAAGAAGTAATCAAGACAGTGTTGTACTGACATAAAGACAGATATATAGACCAATGGAGCAATAAAGAGCCCAGAAATAAACCCACACACATGCAGCCATCCCTCTGTATTAGCAGGGGATTAGTTCCAGGACCCTTCAGGTGCCAAAATCTGTGGATGCTGAAGTCCCTTATATAAACGGGTGATCTGTGTATAACCTATGCACATCCTCCTGTATACGTCAAATCATCTCTAGATTACTTATAATACCTAATGCAATGTAAGTGCTATGTAAATAGTTGTCAGTTCAGTTCAGTCACTCAGTCGTGTCTGACTCTTTGTGACTCCATGGACCACAGCACACGAGGCTTCCCTGTCCATCACAGTTGTCAGTGCTTGGAAAATTCACATTTTACTCTTTGAAATTTTCTAGAACTTTTCTCCCAAATATTTTTATCCCCGATTGTTTGAATCTATAGGCAGAATACCTTCAGATGTGGAGGGCTGACCATATTGCCAGGTGATTCTCTATAAGGGTACCAAGACCACACACGGGAAGAGGACAGTCTCTTCAACAGATTCAAAAAACTGAATAACCACATAGAAAAGAATGAAGTTAGGCTCTTAGCTTATGCTTGACACAAAAATTAACTCAAAGTGGGTTAAAGATCTACACTATAAAACTAGAAGACAGGGAGAAAACTTCAGAAAATTGGATTTAACAATGATTTATTGGATGTGACACCAAAAGTGTAAACATAAAAAGCAAAACTAGACAAATGCGGCTACACCAAACTTAAAAAAGTTTTTGTGTATCAAAACAATGAAGAGAGTGAAAAGCAATCTATGGAAATGGAGAAAATATGTGGAAATCATATATCGGTTAGGGATTAATATCCAAAATTTATAAGGAACTTAAATTGCTCAACAACAATAAAAACCAACCTGATTTTTAAAATGGATAAAAGATTTGAACAGACAATTCTCTGAAGATACACAAATAGCCAACAAGCACATGAAAAGGATGCTTGATGTCATTAATCATGAGAGAAATGCAAATCAAAACCACAATGAGATATATATCCCATTAGGATAGTCACTGTCAAAAGAACAGAAAATGAACAAACAGTGAGGATATGGCCAACATCTTATTAACTGGAACACTCTGCACTAGAAATGTAAAATGGTACAGCTGCTATGGGAAATAGTCGTTTTCCCAAAAAAACTAAATTACAGAATTGCTGTATGATTTGGCAATCTTACTTCCATGTGTGTGCAATAGAATTCAAAGCAGAATCCCAGAGAGATATGTGCACACCTATGTTCATGATGGTGACTGCAGCCATGAAATTAAAAGACGCTTACTCCTTGGAAGAAAAGTTATCACCAACCTAGATAGTATATTCAAAAGCAGAGACATTACTTTGCCGACTAAGGTCTGTCTAGTCAAGGCTATGGTTTTTCCTGTGGTCATGTATGGATGTGAGAGTTGGACTGTGAAGAAGGCTGAGCGCTGAAGAATTGATGCTTTTGAACTGTGGTGTTGCAGAAGACTCTTGAGAGTCCCTTGGACTGCAAGGAGATCCAACCAGTCCATTCTGAAGGAGATCAGCCCTGGGATTTCTTTGGAAGGAATGATGCTAAAGCTCCAGTACTTTGGCCACCTTATGCGAAGAGTTGACTCATTGGAAAAGACCCTGATGCTGGGAGGGATTGGGGGCAGCAGGAGAAGGGGACGACCGAGGATGAGATGGCTGGATGGCATCATGGACTCAATGGACGTGATTCTGAGTGAACTCCGGGGGTTGGTGATGGACAGGGAGGCCTGGCGTGCTGCGATTCATGGGGTCGCAAAGAGTCGGACACGACTGAGCGACTGAACTGAACTGAACTGATGTTCATTCAGCATTACTCACAATAACCAAGAAGTGGAAGCAACTGAAATATCCACTTAAAAATTATAAAGATGGCAAATGTAATGTGATACACCTTTTACTACAATAAAAAAACACCACCACCTCATCACAAGATCAAAGCAATGCTCAGTGAGAAATGAAGGTTTAAGGATCAAATGAAGTCACATGCCCATTAAGAACTGTTTCTTTGTTTGCTATGGTCCTGTGGGACTCATGGACACAAGCTCTACTGGCTTTCAGAGCTATGTGTTTTAGGGACCCATCCCAGGGGATTGCTTAAAAGTTGGGGTCCAAAAGATGTGGGTCCAAACCCTTCACTCCTCAGGCAGAAGCTGGGAGCTGGGGGCTCCCCCCCAACTGTATGGCACTGGGCTAAGAGTGAGATTTATGGTGAGAGTGTATCGCAGCCTTTCCTACTCATTTTTGAGGTATTATGTACTTAGTATGCAGAAATCACTGGGCTAGTTTCTGGATTTTTCTCAGAGGGAATTGCTCTGTGTGTGGTTGTACATTCTGTGTGTCCAAGGGAGGAAGGAAGTTCAGGAGCCTTCTGTTACTCTCTTTGTCCCTTTTCATAATAAGGAAATTTTTAATTATAGAAAAATGCAAGGAAATACTCAAAAATTAATGGGGACTTGCCAAAAGAAAGAGGAACCAGCTTGAAAAGGCTCATGTTGGCCAAATTCAAGACAATCTAAGGATCAAAATTAATAATGATAATAGTGGATTATCATGACTTTTTAATTTTATTGATATGTATTTGATGTATAACATTGTATAAGTGTAAGGTATATGATACATTGATTTTTTAGTAAGGAATTCACATGTCCATAAGATATTAGAATAAATAAAGAAAATGGAAGAGATAGAGGAGTTTTTTTGTATAGGAATTTTACAACTAATAAATGTAGAAGGGATGATAGAAATATAAAATCATTTACAATAACCACTATTATAACTGATTCAGGCAAGAATCATCAGTGGATGCCAGAACCACTGATGAAAAACTTAGGGAACAAGGTATTTTCAGATCTTCAAAGTATTACCCCATAGGATTATTATAGGTAACAATAGAGAAATTTGACAAACACTTCTTTACCCAAATGATCAAACTTGATATCATTACTGATGGGACAAACTGACATAATGTACATCATGATGTAAGGTACAAAAGAATACATTAATTATGTGTATTTCCACACCCAAAGTTAAAAAAAGGAAATCTAATTGTGAGGAAACTGTGCAACCCAAAATTGAGGTACATTCTGCCAAATAGTTGGCTTGGAGTCTTCAAAAATGTCAGTGTCGTGAAAGAAAAAAAAGGGCTAGAGAACTGTTTTATATTAAAGGGACTAGGTAGGCATGAAAACTAAATGCAGTGTGTGATCCTTGATTATACTCTGAATTTAATAAGAAACTGTAAAGGATATTATTGGGACAATTAAGGAAATTTAAATAATGGGCTGATTGTTAGATAACATAATTGTATTTATGTTAAATTTATTTAGCATGAATATTATATTGGGGCTTCCCAGGTGGCACTAGTGGTAAAGAACCCACCTGCCAGTGCAGGAGATGCAAGAGATGTGGGTTTGATCTCTGGGTCAGGAAGACACCCTAGAGAAGGGAATGGCAACCCTCTCCAGTATTCTTGCCTGTAGAATTTCATGAGTGCTTAGTCACTAAGTCGTGACTCTTTGCAACCCCACGAACTGTAGCCCACCAAGCTCCTCTGTCCATGGAATTCTCCAGGCAAGAATACTGGATTGGGTAGCCTATCCCTTCTCCATGTGATCCTCCCAATGCAAGGAACGAACACACGTCCTTGCATTGCAGGTGGATTCTTTCCTGTCTGAGCCACCTGGGAAGCCCTGTGGTAATTGCATGTAAGGATAGCCTCCTTCCTAGGAAATACGCTGAACGTTTAGCTGTGAAGTGTCACAATATCTTCAAGTAACTGTTTAATGGTTTGGGGAAAAGCAGATAGATAGATGAAAGAGGGAGAGAAAGAGAGAATGCAGTGAAACATCACAAATGTTATGCCTAGATGAAGGGTATGGGGTGCTTTTTTTTTTTTGGCTGTACCTCACAGCTTGCAGGCTCTTAGTTCCCTGGCCATGGATCGAACGTGTGATCCTGTGGTGGAACTGTGGAGTCCTAACCACTGGATCATCAGAGAGTTACTGTATTTACTTATTCTGACAACTTTTCCACAGGGTTGGCATTTTTGAAAATAAAAAATTTGGTGAAAAAAATAAGTGAAAAATATAGTAGAGAGAAAAAGATAATTGACAAAGTAGGGTCATGAGATGGGATCTAGAGCATGAAGGCCAGGATTAACTTGGGACAGAAGAGCCACTCTGAAACTGGAGGCTAGGAGGCGGGAAAAATTAGTGTGTGTGAGAAGAAGTAGGAGTTTGTGCTTACTGATCTCAACTTCCTCCACTTTGTGATGTTGAAAACATCACATGTTGATCATGTTGATCTCAACTCTGTGATGTTGAAAACAAGGCCACTTAATTGAGGGACAAAGCTTTGGGGTAGTGGTGAAGGGTTGAAATAGCCATGCGGTGAATGAGAGATGCCAATGACATAAATAACAAAGTAATGTTGAATACCCAGGCAGAACTGCAGAACCTGAATTAGTAGTGGTGCCAACTGTGTGTTATGTAGTTTCCACAGACGTATTTAACAAAATCCTTCTGGATGGGTGGAATGAACTACACTTGAGAGTTTACAGGGCAAGCATGACAGTAGAAGAAAGAGTTGAGGATGCATGCAGGAGAGGTTGAATGGATATAACACAGGTTCCAGAATTGACTGGGGGCTTCCCTGGGGGCTCAGTGGTAAAGTCTGCCTGCCAGTGAGGGAGACACGGGTTCCATCCCTGGTCAGGGAGGATCCCACATGCGGCTAAGCATCTAAGGCAGTGCACGACAACTGTTGAGCCTGTGCTCTACAGCCCAGGAGTCATAGCTACTGAGCCCACATCCTGCAGCTACTGAAGCCTACACATCCTAGAGCCTGTGCTTGGCAACAAGAGAAGCCACTGCATGAGAGGCCTGAGCATTGCCACCGGAGAAGTAGCCCTCACTCGCTGCAACTAGGGAAGGCCCATGCACAGCAGTGAAGACCCAGCACAGGCAAAGCTAAATAAAATTTAAAATTATTAAAAAAAAAGAATAGGAAAGTGAAACTGTGAGAAGAATGTTGACTGGGAAAAGGGGAATCAGCCAAGGGACAAGAGGCTCAAGACGGTTGGTGTACAGATATATTAAAAATTAGGAAGTAAGAGGGCTACATAAATAAAAGATTGAGATAGGTCATTAGAATATAGGATAGTAGATGTGGAACTATTCCAGCAAAGATAAGGACTAATCCTGTATTATGGGTACCAATTGTGATAAAGATTTTGAGACTGACATGGTAAAAGAACTTTGAGCCTAAATTGTTCAGTGGGTTATCCATCTATGTATTGAACAGAAAGCTAGCATGAATAGTACACCTACAGAACAATCACCTTTAATATTAATTGCCAAATTGGTACTTCATGATGCTGGAGCTCTACACCAAGGTCACGGGTGTGGAGCCCTGTACCAAGGTCACAACAATAAAAATCTCTGGAACAGATCAAGCCCCATAGCAACTATTGCCATTATCCTTTGGATCTAAACCAGCCCATTTCCTGATCCCATACTATGTAAAATACTCACCCTATTATCCACCTTCTAGCATCCTAACTAATCACCTAATGCCACCATTCCAGTAAGAATTTTTTCTGTCTTGAGGCTATAAAAGTTGGCTGCTAGCCTGCAAGAGGGTTTGGCTCTCCCACTCTAATAAACTTTATTCTCCTCTCACTCTTCTTGGTGTCTGGAAATTCTCTTCCAACCCACACATGGACCACGACAAGAATCAGCAAACTCAACTACTATTAATTGAGCTGAGGGTAGGACATCTTACCCACAAACATCTAACATTGAGATTGGCAGGTGGTTCATGAGACAGTGTCTGTTAAGGAAACGGACACTATCTTTGGGGAACTTAGATCTCAAGACATGGAGAGTTGATAGCTTGGCAAGATTAGAAATCGTACATAAACACAAGCAGGGATACACTTGCCACAAGAGTAGCAAGATGGCAAAGTGCTGGGATAAGAAGTGATCAAGAACTTACTAATGCTGAGGGAGTGATAGCTAAGTATCTCTTCTGGATTATGACCTTAAGAGGCAAGCTCCTTAAAAGGTATGCACCCCTAACCCATTCTACCTCCCCATGGACTAGAGGCAGATTTGCTGGCAGGAGCCAGAGCAGCCACTTTGAACCCAGAGATGGAAGCTTTATGCTGAAGATGACAACTATGGACTGCTTACCTCTGAATTGTTCTATGAGTGAAAATGAACTTTGGTTTAACCTACGGTACTTCAGTTTCTCATTGCTACAAGATTTTAGACTACTTAATTAATATATTAATATTATACATATTTAAAAATCATTCCTGGTTTACCCTTGCTCAGAAAGCCTGAGTTTATTCTCTCTGAAGATCTTTTTGGCGGTGTTCTTTTTGCATTTGATTGATAATGCTAATATCCTTTTTTTGCCTGGACTTTGAGTCCATTAGCCTGAAAATGGAGGCCCTTCCCCCAGGGGAGTAGGTATTTCTTGCTTTTGTTTGCTCATATCCACTCCTCCTAACTGTACCTAGACTTTTTTTGGGGGGTGTTAACACTTTCCCAAATTGTGTGCAGTTGTATTAGGATTTATATCAGAATGCCCAATCTTCTCACCATAGAGGCTAAAGAGAGAACTGGAGGCTCCTTCTTCCAGATCCTTCCTTTCACCATCCCATAGATCTGAGAAGGCATTGAGTAGCTGAAGGGGGAAAAAAAAGAGCTTAACCTTGTTTTGTACAGTATCCAGCGCTTTAATAGTTGGATAGCTCCTGGCTTGGCTTTTTGCTCCTAGGCCTAGTTGTAATGGCCATCTTGTCTATTCTGTGCCTTCTACAATATCTTTCCAAACACATTTCTTTTCAAGTTTTAGCTGCTGTTATGGACAACATCCAAAGAACTGTAACAGATACAGGTTACAGGCTCTCTAAACTGTGCAGATCTATTAGAAATGGAGGGCTGATCACATGCAATAGAGACTATTTATGAACACTTATGGGGCTTGCCAGGTGGCACTAGTGGTAAAGAACCTGCCTGTCAAGGTAGGAAACATAAGAGACAGGGGTTTGATCACTGGGATGGGAAGATCCCCTGGAGGAGGGCCTGACAGCCCACTCCAGTATTCTTGCCTGGAGAATCCCACGGACAGAGGACCCTGGCAGGCAGAGTCAGACATGACTGAAGCATGCACACATGAACACCTATGGATTTTTTTTTTTTTAGAATAAAGTGAAAGTATAACATCATGGTTATAAGAAGGGGAAGTACTCAAATTGGCAAGGTTATGTATGACCAGGTTAACCTGAGTATACACACTATCCTTCCCAAATCTTAAGGGTGCATAGATCCAATAGCAGATAATTTGCCTTTAGATTCTGTTGTTTAGAATGGTACAAACTGCAAGGAGGGTAGCAGGGATTTCTATTCCACAAAATAAGATGCAAGTCACTAGCCAATCAGAATACAGCTTCAAACCACTAACCAATCGAATGTTATCTCCCCATCCCAGCCCTCACCCAAGACTCCCTAGTAACAGCAAGAATGAAACATAAGGAGAGAAGTGTAGCTGGATTATAAACCTAATCCAGAGAAGACTAATGCATTGATTTTGACAGCCTTGGCAATTAACAGCTGACTTCCTCTAGAGTCTCCCACACAGAACCTTCCATGTGATTTGTGCTTTAATTCATCCCTTACTTCATTTTGAATAAGATTATGTTTTTATGGTTCTCTTCAGTTCAGCTCAGTCATTCAGTTGTGTCTGACTCTTTGCAACCCCATGAACTCCTGCATGCCAGACCTCCCTGTCCATCACCAACTCCCAGAGTCCACCCAAACCCATGTCCATCAAGTTGGTGATGCCATTCAACCATCTCATCCTCTGTCGTCCCCTTCTCCTCCTGCTCTCAATCTTTCCCAGCATCAGGGTCTTTTCAAATGAGTCAACTCTCGCATCAGGTGGCCAAAGTATTGGAGTTTCAGCCTCAACATCAGTCCTTCCAGTGAACACCCAGGACTGATCTCCTTTAGGATGTACTGGTTGGATCTCCTTGTAGTCCAAGGGACTCTCAAGAGTCTTCTGCAACACCACAGTTCAAAAGCGTCAATTCTTCGGTGCTCAGCTTTCTTTATAGCCCATCTCTCACATCCATACATGACTACTGGAAAAACCATAGCCTTGACTAGAGGGACCTTTGCTGGCAAAGTAATGTCTCTGCTTTTGAATATGCTATCTAGGTTGGTGATAACTTTTCTTCCAAGGAGTAAGCGTCTTTTAATTTCATGGCTGCAGTCACCATCTGCAGTGATTTTGGAGCCCAGAAAAATAAAGTCAGCCACTGTTTCCACTGTTTCCCCATCTATTTCCCATGAAGTGATGGGACCGGATGCCATCATCTTAGTTTTCTGAATGTTGAGCTTTAAGCCAACTTTTTCACTCTCCTCTTTCATTTTCATCAAGAGGCTCTTTAGTTCTTCACTTTCTGCCATAAGGGTGGTGTCATCTGCATATCTGAGGTTGTTGATATTTCTCCCAGCAATCTTGATTCCAGCTTGTGCTTCCTCAGCCCATAGTTTCTCATGATGTACTCTGCATAGAAGTTAAATAAGCAGGGTGATGATATACAGCCTTGATGTACTCCTTTTCCTAGTTGGAATCAGTCTGTTGTTCCATGTCCAGTTCTAACTGTTGCTTCCTGACCTGCATATAGGTTTCTCAAGAGGCAGTTCAGGTGGTCTGGTATTCCCATCTCTTTTGGAATTTTCCATTCTGATCCACACAGTCAAAGGCTTTGACATAGTCAATAAAGCAGAAATAGATGTTTTTCTGTAACTCTCTTGCTTTTTCGATGATCTAGCACATGTTGGCAATATGGGTCTTTAGGTTTTGCATTCTAGATTAGAAAAATTAGTCTCTAAAAAATGGGCTTGGGGTTGGATTGCAGGAGGCCAGAGGTCAATCTCTGGGTCAGTGGTGATAACTTTTCTTCCAAGGAGTAAGCGTCTTTTAATTTCATGGCTGCAGTCACCATCTGCAGTGATTTTGGAGCCCAGAAAAATAAAGTCAGCCACTGTTTCCACTGTTTCCCCATCTATTTCCCATGAAGTGATGGGACCGGATGCCATCATCTTAGTTTTCTGAATGTTGAGCTTTAAGCCAACTTTTTCACTCTCCTCTTTCATTTTCATCAAGAGGCTCTTTAGTTCTTCACTTTCTGCCATAAGGGTGGTGTCATCTGCATATCTGAGGTTGTTGATATTTCTCCCAGCAATCTTGATTCCAGCTTGTGCTTCCTCAGCCCATAGTTTCTCATGATGTACTCTGCATAGAAGTTAAATAAGCAGGGTGATGATATACAGCCTTGATGTACTCCTTTTCCTAGTTGGAATCAGTCTGTTGTTCCATGTCCAGTTCTAACTGTTGCTCCTGACCTGCATATAGGTTTCTCAAGAGGCAGTTCAGGTGGTCTGGTATTCCCATCTCTTTTGGAATTTTCCATTCTGATCCACACAGTCAAAGGCTTTGACATAGTCAATAAAGCAGAAATAGATGTTTTTCTGTAACTCTCTTGCTTTTTCGATGATCTAGCACATGTTGGCAATATGGGTCTTTAGGTTTTGCATTCTAGATTAGAAAAATTAGTCTCTAAAAAATGGGCTTGGGGTTGGATTGCAGGAGGCCAGAGGTCAATCTCTGGGTCAGGAAGATCCCCTGGAGAAGGAAATAGCAACCCACTCCAACACTCTTGCCTGAAAAATGCCATGGACAGAGGAGCCTGGCGGGCTACAGCCCATGGGGTCATAAGAGTTGGACATGACCTAGCAACTAAACCACCACCACCACGTTTCTATTGCTCTTTACTCTTTGCATTCCAGATTAGTAAAACTAGTCTCTAAGAAATGGGCTCGAGGTAGGTCATATAATGTGAAATCAATGTTATTAAAACATCACAAGAAGAGTATCACACAAACAATGAGGCTTTCTTTAAAGAGTTTTCTGGAGACAGGGGTTCTGTATAAACAAGATTGCTGTGACTTCTGAAAATTAATTGTGCAAGCTACAAGACTGGAATGGCCAACTATATGTTAGTTCCCCTAGAGTAAGAATGTAGGGGATAAGATTTCCTTTAGCATCTAGAACAATGCTGAAATTTATCTCAAAACAATGAGGTAAATGTGGAAGGACCTATTTTAAACATCAGTGCTGTTTCCCCTTGTGGAAGAGATGAAAGATCCCTGTTGAGGGAGGGGTTCTGGATAGATGGCCTGAGAGCAAGAAGCTACCATGCCAGGTAGGAAAGGAAAAGGCCAAGAGAAAGGTTTCCACCTTTCGCCATCTAATCTCATCTTTCTCAGTTTACCACTATCATCACTTTTCTACTCCTTCCCACTCTTTTAAAAACTTAAAAATTGTGAGGTATAAAACACACAATCAGAAAGCAGCAAAGATAAATTTACAGCTCAGTAAGTTTCAACAAGGAAACATTTGCATAATTACCACTTGGTTCAAGAATCAGAACATTCTTAGCCCTTTAAAGCCTTATCCATGGGACTTCCCTGGCAGTCCAGTGGTTACCTTCCAATGCTTCCAATGCAGGGGACGTGGGTTTGATCCCTGGTTGGGGAACAAGATCCCACAAGTCACCCTGCAACTGGAGAAGCCCACATATTGCAACAAAAAGATTCTGCATGCAGCAAAGAAGATCCCACCTGCTGACCCTAAAACCAGATACAACCAACCAAACAAGTAAATATTAAATACGAAACAAAAAATCCTACTCGTGACCCATCCCAGTCACTAACATTTTCCTTCTCCCCAAAGAAGAGAAGGAAACATTCACTTCAACATTATGATTTAACTTTGCCTATTTTTGAACAATCTGTAAAGTCAATTTTACAGTAAATATTCTTTGGAACTTCTGTCTTTCATAGTCTTCCTGGAGGTACATTACTGAATTACACAAACAGTGAAGTGTTCAAATAAAAAATAGTGTAGCTTGATGAATTGCTCATAAACCCAGCCTAGATATGCAACCAGCACCCAGATGAAGAATCAGCATCAGCAAGTCCCTTTCTGCCCCCTTCAGTCACTGTCCCTCCACTGTCCTAAATTCCAACACTATATATCAATTTAACCTTTTTTTGAATGTATATATGTGCAAACATACAGTATATATTCTTTTCTGTCTAGCTTCTTTTGCTCAACATTGTGAGATTCATCTGAGTTTGTTTCATGTAGTTTTGGATCATTCTTTCTCTTTGGTATTTTGTATTTCCTTCTAAAATATACAAATTTGATTATCTATTCTAGTGCAAGTGGACATTTGTGTTGCTCTCCAGTTTTCAGTCATTACAAGTAATGTTTGCTATGAATATTCTTATACATGTCTTTTGGTGAACATATATATATATATTTATGTAGGCATTTCTGTTGGTTATATGCTTTGTTGGAGTGGGATTCCCAGGTCATGGCTCTGGGGCTGCTCAGCTTTACTAGATAGTGCCACAGTATTTCAGAGTGAAGTGAAGTGAAGTCGCTCAGTTGTGTCTGACTCTTTGCGACCCCATGGACACCAGGCTCCTCAGTCCATGGGATTTTCTAGGCAAGAGTACTGGAGTGGGTTGCCATTTCCTTCTCTAGGGAACTTCCCAACCCAGGGATCAAACCCAGGTCTCCCACATTGTAGACAGACACTTTACCATCTGAGCCACCAGAGTGGTCATCCCAATTTACACTCCCACCGGCATTGTTTGTTCCACCTGTTCCATCCCTTGGCTTGCAGCTGCATGACTCCATTTCTGCCTTCAGCATCACATGGCATTCTCTCTGTGTGCTGTCTTCAAATGGTCATCTTATAAGGCGACTAGTCACATTGGATAGGGGCCCATCCTACTCCTGTATGACCTCATCTTAATAAACGACACCTGGGACAACACTATTTCCAAATAAGGTCACATTCTGAGGTGCTGGAGATGAGGACCTAAAAATCTTTCGGGGGTGAGGGAAGAGGAACAAAATTCAACACATAACAGATGTGATACTAGTGAACATATGTTCTTGATCTCAGTGGGAAAATGTTCAACATTTCGGCATTGTGATGTCTGCTGTAGTTTTCTTAGTAAGTACTCTGTATATAAGATCAAGGAAGTTTCCTTTTATTTCTGACTTGCAAATCTTTTTAAAAATTAAAAGTGGATGGGACTTCTCTGGTGGTTCAATGGCTAAGATACCGTGCTCCCAACGCAGGGGGCCCACGTTCCATCTCTGATCAGGGAATTAGATTCCACATGCCACAGCTAAAGATCCTGCATGCCGCACCTATGACCCGACGCAGTCAAATTTATTAATTAAGAAATTAATTAAGAAAGTAAATAGTTAAAAAAAAATAAATGGAGAACTTCCCTGGTGGTTCAGTGGTTAAGAATCTGCCTGCCAATACAGGGGACACTGATTTGGTCCCTGGTCAGGGAAGATCCCACATGCAGTGCGGCACTAAGCCCGTGTGACACAACTGTGCATCTGCATGCCTAGAGTTCGGGCTCCACAACAAGGAGAAGCCTGTGCACGGCAACTAGAGAGTAGCCCCTGCTTGCAGCTAGAGAAAGCCTGCACACAGTGGGCCCCAAGGCAGCCAAAAAAAAAAAAAGAAAATGGATACTGAAATTTATCACATTCTTTTTCTGCATCTAATGAGATGATTTTCTCATTAATCATAAAAATCTTTCTCCTTAAGCCTGTTCTATAGGAAATTACATTTATTTTTATAGCTTTAAAGGAGAATTTCAATTGAAAATATTAAAATTACAAGTAAGTGGGTTTCTGAGTTGTCTTGATCTGAACACAAGAGTGATTGGTTTGTGAAAATTCACTTAGCTGTATGCATGATTTGTAATTTTAGGTATGCACTTTATATTTCAATAAAAATTAAAAGGCACACAACTAAATTTCTATTTGAGAATGAAAAGCTCTTCTGAAGGATATTTAGTTGCCCCACTTTCTACTCACATTCACCTCCTAAGAGAGGTGAAGATCTGGGTTGTTAGGATAGAAGCAAGGTCAAATCTTTAAGTGGTGCACGACTGACACATTGACACACTTAACAGTCACATAGTTTTTTGTTTTGTTTTTCAGAATTCAGTGTGTATCAGTTTTGTTTTTCAGCGATTCATTCAAGCCAAAGGAGTTCCTGTTTAGCCTTACATGAGACTGGATTATTTTCTAAATCCAACCTAGTCCTCTCTGGACAGTCTTGTTATTTGGCTTTTACTCTCTTCCCCTTGGGTGATATTCTCCAACGTAAATTTTTCTGCATTGAATTATTCTAAAGAATTCGCTTTCTCCGCTTTTACAAGACCTGCAGGAATTGGTGAAGATTTACATTCAGTCTTCAGAATACATCTTCACAGATTTGTTCCCATGTTAGAACTGACTGAAGCCTGTTCACTTAATTTGAGAACTGACATCTTCATACTTTTTCTTCTTTTCATTCAGAACCATGGTAAACATCTCCATTTTTCGAGCCTAATTTTATCCACTCGGATATGATTCGCTACGGTTCTGTAGTTTCCTTCCTATAGATTCTACATATTTCTTTTTAGTGTTAGTCCTACCTGCTTCACAGGTTTTTTTTAATTATTGTTGTTGTTGTTGCGTTCGTTGCTATTGTGAATGGAGCCTTTTTTTTTTTTTTCCTCCATTCAAAAATGAACCCGCAGAGCGATAGGATCTCTACCATCGTTTTCAGCGATGAGACTCTATGGTTCTACGGGAACTTTCTACTCGCCCCGACATTATCCTAACCGGAAGAAAGATGGCAACCGAGAGTCGCTGAGGACGGGGCCGCTCTATCTCGCCTTTGTTCTCCGGTCTGTGGCCACTGCGCAGGCGCAGTCGCGCTCGTACGTTCCCCCAACCTTCCCGGTCGCGGGCCCTGCTCGGTACGCCGGCGCACTGGCGCGCTTCGTTTACACGCTCCGGGGCCTGTAGGCGCCGCGAGTTCCGGCTGTCGCCGCCGCCGCCGCTGCAGCTCCTGGAGGGTCGGTTGCGACGAGTAACGGCGCCGGGACGAGCGCCGCGCCCTTCTTCTCCCGACATGTACCCGAATTGGGGCCGCTATGGCGGGAGCAGCCACTACCCGCCGCCGCCGCCGGTCCCGCCGCCGCCGCCAGTGGCGCTTCCTGAGGCCTCGCCGGGGCCCGGGTACTCGAGCTCGACGACTCCCGCCGCCCCCTCCTCCTCCGGCTTCATGAGCTTCCGCGAGCAGCACTTGGCTCAGCTCCAGCAGCTGCAGCAGATGCACCAGAAGCAGATGCAATGCGTGCTGCAGCCCCACCACCTCCCGCCGCCCCCGCTGCCGCCCCCGCCGGGGATGCCGGGGGGCGGCTACGGGGACTGGCAGCCGCCGCCGCCGCCGATGCCCCCGCCGCCCGGGCCGGCCCTCAGCTATCAGAAGCAGCAGCAGTACAAGCATCAGATGCTCCACCACCACCGAGACGGGCCTCCTGGTTTGGTTCCCATGGAGCTGGAGTCCCCCCCGAGTCGCCCCCGGTGCCGCCGGGGTCCTACATGCCTCCGTCTCAGTCCTACCTGCCCCCGCCGCAGCCGCCGCCCTCGTACTACCCTCCGGCCTCATCTCAGCCCTACCTGCCCCCCGCCCAGCCGTCCCCTTCCCAGTCCCCACCGTCCCAGTCCTACCTGGCGCCCACCCCGTCCTACTCCTCCTCTTCGTCCTCCTCGCAGTCATATATGAGCCATTCGCAGTCCTATTTGCCCTCTTCTCAGGCATCTCCTTCCCGCCCTTCCCAAGGCCATTCTAAACCCCAGCTGCTGGCTCCGCCACCGCCGTCCGCCCCTCCTGGGAATAAGACAACTGTCCAGCAAGAACCTTTGGAGAGTGGGGCCAAGAACAAGAGCGCTGAACAGCAGCAACCTGCCCCTGAGCCAGACCCCTCTACAATGACTCCACAGGTAAGAAAGCTCCTGCCCAGAGCTGAGTCTCTCACCTAGAGGGCCCTAAGTGAGCTGGCCCTGGAGGTTATACCTATTTCCTGGCCTGATTCCCTCCCCGCTCCCCCAACAATAAAGAGCAAATTTACACTCCAAAGGATTTCACAAAAGTCAGGGATCTGACACCGCAGCTTTTTAACCCGCTAAACGTGGATTATTAGAAGAACAGTGTTTGAGGATGTTTCTGGACACCAGGGTAGTTGGGTGGATCAAGAGTTAGTTACCAGATACATTGTTTGATTTCCTTTAACCAGCCTTTTAGGTTTTGTTGCTGTTGCAAAGGGCCTCTCTCTCCCCACCCCCTCCCCCCCCACCGCCACAATTGTAACTTAAAATTGTATTTGAGAGGCAGTGTAAAAAAAAAAAAGCTCAAAGGGCTGACACTTGAAATGATCATAAATCTTATGACCAGTTAGTTTCTTTAAAAGAAAGTTAAGGGCCACTAATTGCTGTCAGTTTCCTAAGTTAATCTCAGCAAATGAAGGATGGAAATCTTGTTCTAATCAGGAACATCCTAATTGTGTTTATAGATATATGTGCCATACCTAGGGAGTCTACATATGTGACCTTTTTGGGATTCTGTTGGTCATTTCAGGAATTGACCCCATACATCCCTTTTCTCACATCACTTAAAGGTAGTTTTAAGACATGACCAATTTGCTGCATTGCATTATTGTTACCATTTACTCCAGAGTAACAGCTTGGAATTTGGCCAAGCTGTAAAAAAAAAAAAAAAAAAAAAAAAATTCATGACATCTCTCCATTCATGAGAGAGCCCTTCTCAACTTCTGTTTGAAGTGATGCTTCCATGTCAAAGATTGATAGAGTAGCAGTAATAAATGAATTCATTCCTTAGGAAAGAAGATGAAGTGGAGGAAATCATTTGTTTTGATTTCTTAAAATGACACTTTTAGCAATTGCTAATTTATCTAGCTTCTCTAATGAAAAGAGAATCTTTAATCGACAAGCTCAGACTTACATATAAAAGATTTCCAAAAGATGGGAATGCAGTATTCTAATTTTACAGTGGTTTGGCTTCAGAAATTAAGAAAAGAAATGAGTTGTTTTAAGTAAGTAATATATTGTGCTTGGCTCATCATCAGGAGAAAATAGCTGAGATGCTAGGGTAAAACAGTACAGTGAGAGATTCTGTTAGCTTGTACCAAGTTAGTACCATCCCATCATGTTATTTCCTCAGATTCCTCTATTATAGACAGAATTTCTCCCCCTTTACCATCCTTCTCTGAAATTTCCAGGTTTTTTTGTTGTTATTCTTGTTGCCAAACATTCTCAGAGTTAGTCCAAGCCAAAATATGACATTTATATTCCCATCTCAACTAGACTTTTTCTGGCCTTTTAGAGAGACAGATGAATTGGGGGTTTTTTGGTTGTGGTGGGGGCAGATCAAGCCAGTCCTTAATGTAAACATGAATACTGCTTTTCTGCTTTTGTACCCTTGTCTATGGTGAGCATCTTCAGTGCTTCAACTGTTCAAAGCCTCAAATTCTTTGATGACAGCCAGAAAGAAAGTGGTGGAAGATGAGATTTGAGAGGTGTGAATGGGTCAGAACAAGAGGCCCTTGCTGAGCCTCTTAAAGTGTTGTTTTTTAAAAAACTCTGTCTAGAATTTGTCCCAACTTCCTCAACCCTCTGATATCAGCCTGTCTATGAAGCTATGCTTCAGCTTACCCATGTGGTTTGGTTCTTTTCTGTTCAGATTATAAGTCCCCTCGCAGAAAGAGACTGCCTCACCTTTTTTTTTAAAAAAAATTTATTTTTGATTGAAGGATAATTGCTTTATAATGTTGTGTTGGTTTCTGCCATACAGTAATGTGAATCAGCCATAAGGATACATATGTCCCCTCCCTCTTGAAATTCCCTCCCACCCCACACCCCAGCCCACCCCTCTAGGTTGTTACAGAACACTGGGTTGAGCTTCCTGTGTGATACGGTAACTTACCACTAGCTATCTGTTTTACATATGATAATGTGTATATGATAAAGAGTGCTACTCTCTCAATTCGCTTCCCATCCTCTCCTTCCCCCTCTGTGTCCAAAAGTCTCTTCTCTATGTTCACCTTTTTATCCGCTGTAGCACCTAGGACAGTGCCTTGCAAACTGTCGGCTTTCCACAAAGATGTGTTAAATAAAATACAAGATTTGTCATGTTCTAGACTTAGGATACTTTGGTTTATTATAATAAACATTTTCTTCATGACAGTGCCAATCCCTGACTTTGTTAACCCTTCTTTGTTGATTCATATTTTGTTTTTGGAGTATGTCATTAAATTTTTTTTTATGGTGAAAGATTTTAAATATGCACAAAAGTAGAGAAAATAGTATGATTCTCTCCCCCCCATACCCATCACTCAGATTCAACAAGCATCAAGATTTTGCCATGTATGCTTTACCTAGGTCTTTATTGTAGTTCTTGCTGAAATATTTTTACACGACTCTTAGATCTCACGTCATTTCATTCCTGCACTCTTAATTAGTTGACGTCTTTTTTTTTAAAAGGACTTTCTTCTAAGGTAAACATACATTATAACACCTGACAAAATTAACAGGTTTCTATGTATCATGTAATACTTGACCGTTTACATTTCCCCTATTGTCTCATCATACTAATCAAAATAATTCTTTGATATTTTCCGTGTTACAATTCCCAACTGGACTCAATAGTGTTTTGAGAGCTTGTTCAAACTGGGGTTTAGTCGAGGCATTTTGGGGCAGGATAATTT
This sequence comes from Aepyceros melampus, assembly GCA_006408695.1. Classification (NCBI taxonomy): domain Eukaryota; kingdom Metazoa; phylum Chordata; class Mammalia; order Artiodactyla; family Bovidae; genus Aepyceros; species Aepyceros melampus. The sequence continues at coordinate 104,696 of SJXQ01005937.1, read as the reverse complement.
TGTTGTAGCGCTCTGTTGTGCATTGCAGGATGTTTAGCAGCCTCTCCCTGCTAGAGGCCAGTAACAGCACCTGGTTGTGAAAACCAAAAATATTTCTAGACGTTGCCAAATGTCCTGGGGGCAAAATCACTCTCCCTTAAGAACACCTGATTTAGATCAGTCTCTCCTTTTCTTTTTCTGCTCCTGCCATTGATCTTGATGAAATATCTATGTTGGTTGTCCTAGAGAACGTCCCACGTTATGAATTTGTCTGTTGTCTGATGGTGGTGTTTGGCTTGTTCCTCTCTCCCATGTGTTTTGTAAACTCAACATTAACCATGAAACCCTCTTAGGTTTAAGTTCACCTTTTGGCAAGGGGACTTTGTAACCTAGGGAGCGCTGTGTACTTCTTTGGCATCCCATCAGGAGGCACTCAGTACCCGATTATCCCATAGTGGTGCCAAGATTGCTCAAGGGGTGACAGTCTGGTTCCTCCGCTGTAAAGCTTCCCATAAATACCGCATCTAGTGTTTCATTTAGTGTTCATCCATTGATGGTTTTTGAGTAAATCATTTCTGAGTTAGAGGTCACAATGTGGTGATTTTTTTCTGCCATTTCTTCTACATTTACCATTAGGCATGTCATAAAGAAAAACTTTATCGCTCATAAACTAGGGCTATTTGGTTGGAAATGCAGTTAGCATATAAAGGATAAATGCTTGATAGTCTTCCGTTTAATTTCTAGTTTTCATCGTAAAGTGTTGATTTAGTGGAATATGATTTTTGAAGAATTAACTTTTCTCTGAGTTTAAAGGACTGGCTAAGTAAAATGCATACTGGTCTTTTATTTTTTCATGAATTGTAATTTATTTTTTTATTCTCAAAACTTAAGTAAAGTGTTGACTTTGGTTAGAGTTTTTAGTCATTATTTAATATTCAGATATTTGTTAACAACAGTGTGCCAGGAACTGCGCTTAGTACTGGAGAAGAGATGGTGATCAAAATAGGCAAGGTACCTGCTCTCATTGGATTTGTTCCAATGGGAGGAAAAGACATTTAAAAAGTAAGAGAAGTGTAAAGTGCTGAGGAATTATAAAATAGAAAATATCACTAGACTGTGCCATAGGAATAGGAAAAGGGGAGCTTTTGTAAGTTCACCATTATAGTCACAGTGCCTTGCTCAGGATCTAACACATAGTAGATGAATAATAAATAGTTTTCAAATGATTGAATATAGCTTGGAGCGCTAAGCTCGTTGAAGAGATCTCCCTTTGCAAGTAGTATTTAAATGAAATCTGAAGAAGGGGTAAGAAATGACCAGATAGGAGTTCAAAGAATTAAGTTCAGTAAAGTTGACTGAAGGTCAAGGTGAGACTTTGTCTTAAGGGTAGTAGGAAGCCATTGAAGGGTTTTATATAGGCCTGTTGAATGTTCATTCTGCTTTGGGGAGAGTGGAGTCGAAAAGAGCAAGAGTGATCTAGAGAGTGATCCAGGCAGAAGTTAACAGTGGCTTGGACTTCGATGGTGATGCAAAGATGAAAAGAAGTGGAAAGACTGGAGAAATATTTAGGTGCTAGAATCCAGTTGGAGATTGAGTAGTAGTGGAGAGGGTAGCATCAGGGATGCTTCCTGTGTTTCTGAGATAGGAAACTGGATGGATGATGGTTCCATATATTAATAGCCTACAGGAGAGAGAACAGCTGGTCTGGGGATGAAAGGAAAATGATGAGTTTAAGTTTTAGATTTACTGAGTTTAAGATCCTTGAGATAAAAGATTCCAAATGGAGGTATCCAGTTGGAAGTAAGGTATGGGTTTGAATTCTAGAGAGACATGATGGACTTGTGAGTCATCTACATAAAAATGATATTTGAAGGCACAGAAATGGATGAAGTCTCCTGAGGAGTGTGTGTAGAGTAAGATCAAGTTTAAAGGACATTGAGCCTTGCCCTACAGAACTGCAGTATCTAAAGGAACCACTAGGAAGAGAGGCCAAATAAGTAGACGGAAAATCAGGACAGTGAAGTGCCACAGAAGTGCAAGGAAGACTGTTTCTAGGAGAGAGTGGTCAGCTGTGTCACTGCTGAGAGGTCAAGCAAGATGAAGACCGTGAGTTATCTTTTGCATTTACTGACATGTAGATTATTGTTAACCTTGGCAGGAGCAGTTTCATAGTGACTGAAGCCATATTGCATTGATTTGAGAAGTGATGGAAGGTGAGGAAATGGGGATGGTGAGTATAGACAACTCTTTCAAGAGGTTTGACTGAAGGAGAGAGAGAATGTGGGCAGGAGCTGGAGGAAGAAGAAAGTAAAGGAGTTTTTGTTTTTTTTTTTTCCCTAAACTGGGATGAAGATTATCTGGTGACCTTAATTCCTGGAATAAACTGTGAACTTTAAAAATACTGAAAATAAATATATTTTAAGTAAATTTTAAAAATGGAAATCCATTTCATCATTTTACCAAGTCTCCTCTCCCTAAACCAGTTGCTTTAGGATATGGCATTGAATATTTAGTGTTACAGGCATTTATCCTAATCAACCTGGATAGGAAAGGCAACCTTTCAGAATTAATCTTTAAAGCATCACATACATATACACATATATTCGTTCATTCATTCTCTGTCTCTCTGTTCCTCTTTATATTTCCCTACTTGGAGAATCACTCAGTACCTAGTTCCTTACTGTACTGGTAGCAAGTAGTCAGTAAGTACTTACTGAATTAATCAGCATCTTTTTGGTAATGATATTTGTGGTGAAAACATCCTTACTTTTTAACTCCATTCAGTCTCTTTTTGATTGTGATATGTACTATGTTTTTCCTCTATGAATAACCTAACATCTTATATGAAATGGAGTTGTCTGATACAATGAGATAATTCAGAAGAACTGGGTACTATTTCAGCTTATCAAGTCCAGGCACGTTTTTATTCATTTCTGAAATAAGATAAAGCAGCCTTCTCTGGGATCACTGAGGACATTTCTGAATGATTTCATCATCATTCATTTGTAGAGCTTTAAAGATGTGCCAGAACCTCGTCCTAGGATTGAATTAGAACTGGGTTCTACTTATTGGGTTCATATTAAATGGAAATAGACCTGCAGTGCATGCTGTCCGTAAACCAACAAGTACTTGAGCTCCTAACAAGGTTCTTAACCTTAGACTAGGTCTAAGCCAAAGATAGAAAGCATGAAAATAAGGTTGGTACAGATTGGTAAAGAATCTAGACCTGAAGAGTCTTCATATCTATAGCCACTGGCTTCTAGTTTTATGAAAGATTGTTTGCATCTTTGTATCTTTTGGTAATGCTTTCAAAGCAACTTTGAAAAGGGAAACTTTTAACTTCTACTTGAAAGAGTTTATCAGTTTTTTAAAGCTGAAAGATAAGTCTGCTTTTCAGTATTTTCATAGAATAATGGAAGAGAGTTGAAAATGTTTTAATGCCACATTATTGTTGACTGTCATGACAGTGGTTTTTTTTTCATGTTGAATAGTAAAAGTAATTACATTCCAGGAGCTGATGATTATGTGTATGATAATCAGAAAGAAAAAAATCTAGTTGTGACCCAGACTTCAAGATGGAGTTAGTGAGATGGCATTTACTCTTCCTAATGGATTGCAGCAAGTTTCAGGTCATAGAAATTAGTAGCGTAGAAGAGAAGTCTTTAGCTGATCAGCAGTCGCTTACTGACATTCTCCTGGGTGCTCCAGCAATGTGCTTAAGCACCAGGTAGGATATGAGAAAAGCATGAGACAGATCTCTCTGAAGAAAACTACATTCTGTGAATGAAAAAACAGACAACAAAACAGTATATTTAGTGAGAAAAGAATATAATGTATGTTTGCATATGGAAAATTAGAGAGAATATACAATAAAATAGTAAAAATATAAGAAATTCTGGTTATCCAAAGATATTGAATCCCAGTGAATTCAAGTAAAGTGAATCCGTTTAACACAGAACCAAAGTTTATTGTAAAAAGTAAAAAAAAAAAAAAAAAAACCAACCCTTGATTTTGGACACAGTCTTGAAAAATAAAGCTCAAAAATTGTAAAGAATAGCTGAGTCTTAGAGTTTATAAAGAACAAAGTTTAGATCAGATTTCTGTACTGTATTTTTTGTGACAAAATTGTATGAGAGCTCTATACTGTCATCATTTATTTTGTCTTTGGCTATGTGGTAACAATATTTTAGGGATTCATGCATTTTTCCAAGGACTGTTTTTCAGCCTTTGATATTCGTGTCATTCTCTTTTGCAGTTCCTGTTATAAGAATTCTTTTTGGTTGTTAACTGGTAGTGCTTCTGCGCCATCCTCCCCTGTCGTTAATGAGTTCTGAAGTTCTCCAATATCACTTTCATAAAATCCTGCATCTTTATAATTGTAATAGAAATATATGCTGTTGTTAATTATAGAGGTATATAGGGCAGTTCATTAGTGAATATTTTAGTGTTATGACAGCTTTTTTTTTCCCCTTATACAACCTTGTAACCATGGGGAATTTTATAACACTGGGAAAATGAACATCCTGTAGTTATTTCTGAGTGGTGAGTTTTTTAAGTTGATTTTCATTCTTGTTTGTTGCCTTATTTGTAGTTGAGTCTCTTTATTTGAGGTATTTTATGTTTTATTAAGTTTTCAAGAATACTGAGTTAGTGAAGTCTGAACCATTGCTCCTATTTGGGATATACAGGATTAGGTGTCTGTGGGCCTTTGGTTACATTGGTTGATTGCATCAACCAGTCAGTACATAACTTTGCTTCATATGTGTTTCTCTTTAGACACCTTGTTTAAGGTATACTGTTGATTCATGAACATTGAACTCAGCAGCCAACAGCACTATAATACATGCCTGAAGGAAGTTTATCCAATACAAATGTATTTTCTCCATAAGGCACATCACAGTCTTCGTGCACTTAGGAGAGCACTGTGCTTGCTGGGGGTGAGGGGTGTGCGTTTTAAACAGAAAAATCCTCAACAGAAATAAGAAAATGTGGCTTTAAAGAGACCTTGAAAAGAACACTCATTTACAGTACAAGAGCTAAACAAAAAGGCCAAGCATGGCCATTTTCTGCTTCAGCTGATGGGAACATGCATTTCAGGTAACTCAAATTTTTTTGCCCATCTCTGAGTGTCCACAAGTGACTGTGAAAGTTCCCTGAGTGTTGATTTTGGAGTTAGAGATAAATTTTAGCAAATAGGCAAATTTACAAATACAGAATCCATGAATAATGAGAATAGATTGTATCTTCTAGTTTTTTTCCACATTAAACTTATTATTGTTATAGCTTTTAGAAAGTGGAAGCACAAAATAAGCATACAGAAAATCAAATTACAGTAATATTTGGAAGACAGAGTGAAACTTTTAAAATATATAGAAAGCATTCTGAAACAGTGTGTTTTCGTTTATGCATATATCCCTTGGTATGGTATGATTAATGATAACAGGGCTTCCGTGGTGGCTCAGTGGTAAAGAATCTGCCTGCCAGTGCAGGGGACACAACTTCAGTCCCTGGTCTAGGTAGACCCCATGTGTCACGGAACAGCTAAGCCCGTGCGCTGCAGCTGTCGAGACTGTGCTCTAGAGCCCGGAAGCCACAGCTACTGAGCCCAGGTGCTTCAACTACTAGAGCCTGTGCTCCACAACCAGAGAAGTCAGCAGAGTGAGAGGCCCATGCACTGCAACTAGAGAAGAGCCTGTGTGGCAACACAGACCCAGCATAGCCAACAATAAACAAATAAAATAAAAAGATTAATGATACAGCAGGGGTTTAAAGAGGGAAGGACAATGCAAAAGAGAAGACCAGGAAAGGGGGTAGGTCTGTTTGGTTATATTCATTAATCACGAGACTGCTATGGGTAAAACTGAACAAACTAAAAGGCAAGTTAGAAACAAGTAGCTGTGAATATTAGAAGGATTTACTCTGGTTGTTTATTAGAAAGACTGCTTTCACCTCCAAAAGCATGTTTGTTTGGTTTTTTTTTTTTTAATGGCAGTAGAGAAGTATATTGATTAATATGTATGGTTTAACTCCAGTTCAGTTAGTCGTGTCTGACTCTCTGTGACCCCCTGAACCTCAGCATGCCAGGCCTCCCTGTCCATCACCAACTCCTAGAGTTTACCCAAACTCAACGTCCATTGAGTCCAACCATCTCATCCTCTGTCATCACCTTCTCCTGGTTTAACTTAATTGTATACATTTGGGGGGGAAAATGGAAAGATCTTGTTTATTTGCCTTTTTCAGTTCAGCTTTGCCTTTTATTATGTATAAGTACGTGAACACAGATACAGATGTAGCTCTCTGTCAGAACCAAATTGCAGATATATAGGATTGTCGATTAAAATTCTTAAAAAAAAATGGTTTCTGTTGTAGGAACAGCAGCAGTATTGGTATCGACAGCACCTGCTTAGTTTGCAGCAGAGGACAAAAGTGCATTTGCCGGGACACAAAAAGGGTCCTGTTGTAGCAAAGGATGCAGCTGAGCCAGTGAAAGAAGAAGTTACTGTACCTGCCACCAGCCAAGTACCAGAACCCTCTGCCTCTGAGGAGCCCCCATTACCACCCACTAATGAAGACGCAGCACCTCCTCTCCCACCTGAGGAGCCCCAGGTAACCATGAAATTAATTACTTGGTATTTTTAAATTGTTCAGCTTTTTTTCTGATTCATATATATATATATATGTATGTATGTATGTATATGCCTTTGTTTTAAATGGATATATTTTTTTCATTTTTTTTTTAAGTGCATGTAAAATTTCTTTTGTCAAATAATCAGATGTATGCCTCCAGGTATTTAGAAAAGAACATTTTTTTCATGGTTTAAGTGAAATTAAAGAATTAGACACTTTTCTGAATTGAGTATCTCTAAGCACTAAAGGGATGCCAGGGTGGATGTTTTCATGTTGATGGCACAGGGCAATAATTTAAGAGATTCAGCTTTATTGTTAAACTGCCTGGGCTGTAGTCCAGGCTCTGCTACTTACTGGTTGTGACTCTGAGCAAGTTAGTTCACCATTCTATGCTTCAATATCTCATCTGAAAAATGGGCATATTTAAATTGTAGCTTTCTTATAGAGCCATTGAAGCATTAAATGTGATAATCCTTGAAGCTTAACCTACTGACTGGCACATGGAAAGTCCTCAGATTGGTCCAAAGGTCATTGTTCTCCAAAGAGCCTTATGTGGAAACATTAATGAAACATAATGATTACACTGTAGTCAGCTGGTGAAAAGTGACTAATGGTGAAAAAGAGGGTTCTCATATAGTGGAAAGGACACTAACTGTGGATTACTTTCTGCTGGGGAAATGGTTATCCTATTTAGGAACAGTGAGGTGATTATTCTAGCAAAGACTGTGGGATTTGTAAATTCCTTTGTGGTTGTGTTCATGATCACAGGATAAGACACTAAGATTTTAACAGAACTAAGTATTGTATCTAAAGATAGAGTAGCTTTTCTCAGCCAGAGTTGCAAGGATTCTGGACTTTATGATACCATACTGCTGCCGCTGCTAAGTCGCTTCAGTCGTGGTCCGACTCTGTGCAACCCCATAGACGCAGCCCGCTAGGCTCCCCTGTCCCTGGGATTCTCCAGGCAAGAACACTGGAGTGGGTTGCCATTTCCTTCTCCAGTGCGTGAAAGTGAAGTCACTCAGTCGTGTCTGACTCTTCAAGACCCCATGGACTGTAGCCTACCAGGCTCCTCTGTCCATGGGATTTTCCAGGCAGGAGTACTGGAATGGGGTTGCCATTGCCTTCTCCTGATACCATACTATTATAGCATAATACTTTATTACATATTCATGTTTCTTGTTTATGACTTAGAATAAAGCTGTTTATGGTTAGAATAAAGCATATGCCCTCTTTCACCTTCAGTCCGAGGATCCGGAAGAAGATGCCAGGTTAAAGCAGTTGCAGGCTGCAGCTGCACACTGGCAGCAGCACCAGCAGCATCGAGTTGGCTTCCAGTACCAAGGAATAATGCAGAAGCACACTCAGCTCCAGCAGATCCTGCAGCAGTACCAGCAGGTTATACAGCATCCGCCACACATCCAGTGAGAGCTTCCCTCCTGGGAAGTTGTCCCAGATGTTTAAGCGATTTGTTTCTTATGAAAGAGATTGAAGTGTGATGAAGGAAAAGTATCAGATGTTCCCCTTGGAGTGCCCAAGTAGTTATTTGTTACATTTGTCACCTGTGGATTTTAAAAGCTAACACACTACTGTCTGTAAGTTCATTGGGCTTCCCTGGTGGCTCAGAGGTTAAAGCATCTGCCTCCAATGCGGGAGACCTGGGTTCGATCCCTGGGTTGGGAAGATCCGCTGGAGAAGGAAATGGCAATCCACTCCAGTATTCTTGCCTGGAGAATCCCATGGACGGAGAAGCCTAGTAGGTTACAGTCCACGGGGTCGCAAAGAGTCGGATACGACTGAGCGACTTCACCTTCACCTTCACTGTCTATAAAATAGGTAAACACTAAGGACTTAGTGTAGAGCACAGGAAATTATATTCTCTATCTTATAGTAACCTATAATGGAAAAGATTTTGAAAAAGAGTGTGTGTGTGTATAACCGTGCACCTAATACACAGTATCATTAATTAACTATACTTCAGTTTAAAAAAACACAGAGAATTCCCTGGCGGTCCAGTGGTTAGGACTCTGAGCTTTCACTGCTGAGAGTGTAGATTGAATTCCTGGTCAGGTAACTAAGGTCCTGCAAGCTGTGCAGACTGCCCCCCCACTGCACCTCCCCCAACAAAAAAAAATAGAAAAGAACCAGAACTTCCTATGTTGCTTCAAGTTAACCTGTGTTTTGCCTAAAAAATACGACAAGCAAAAATCTACCAACAAGATCAAAGCAACCACCCCAGAAAGCCCATGCCAATACACCACAAAAGATGAAGTGACTTAGATCCTTGTATGTCTTGTATCTTTGAGGTATAAACCTATGTCTATAACATCATTTTCAGTAATAATATTAAAATGATCCATAGCAATATTAAAAACTTGAAAAATACTGCTGAGATAGGTGTTTGCTTTAGTGATTAGTTGATTTTTTTTAAGCATATCCTTTTATTTTTTAAAAATTTATTTATTTTTGGCTATGCCTGGTCTTTGTTGCTGCGTAGGCTTTCTCTAGCTGCAGAGGACGGAGGCTACTCTCGCTGCGATGCCTGGGCTTCTCATTGTGGTGGCTTCTCCTGTTGCAGAGCACAGGCTCTCGGCGCATGGGCTTCAGTAGTTGTGGCACATGGGCTCTGTTGTGGGCACGTGGGATCTTCCCCAACCAGGGATCAAGCTTGGGTCCCCTGCATTGGCAGGCAGATTTCTTACCCACTGCGCCACCAAGGATGTCCAGTTGATTTTGTTTTTTCGACACTGTGATAACTTACATAATTAAGTTAAAAGGAGAAAGGCAAATGGTCGTTATTGAAGGGATTTAACAAGCTTATCCTTAGCCTTCCTTAGTCTTGTGCTCCGAGTTCCTAAGGCTTCAAACGCCCTTGACTCCTTGATATTTCAGCTTAAAATTACTTCTCTCCTGTGAACGTCTTGACAGTCGTTTGCGTCCCTCTGTTGTAGACCATGTCCGTAGACGTGCAGGCGCGGCACTACGAGATGCAACAGCAGCAGTTCCAACACCTCTACCAAGAGTGGGAGCGGGAGTTCCAGCTGTGGGAGGAGCAGCTCCACGCCTACCCCCACAAAGACCAGCTCCAGGAGTACGAGAAGCAGTGGAAAACGTGGCAGGGACACATGAAGGCCACTCAGACCTATCTCCAGGACAAAGTCAGCGCACTTCAGAACGTGAAGAACCAGTACATGGGGAACATGTCCATGCCGCCCCCGTTTGTCCCCTATTCTCAGATGCCGCCGCCCCCGCCAACCATGCCCCCACCGGTATTACCGCCGTCGCTGCCGCCACCGGTGATGCCCCCAGCCCTGCCGTCAGTCCCACCACCTGGCATGCCCCCACCCGTGATGCCACCGTCTCTGCCGAGCTCTGTGCCCCCGCCAGTGATGCCTCCGTCTCTCTCTTCCGCGGGGCCGCCGCCCGTCCTCCCCCCGCCTTCCCTGTCTTCAGCAGGGCCGCCACCCG
>SJXQ01005937.1:18930-94320 GCA_006408695.1 Aepyceros melampus | reverse complement strand
CTCCTCCAGCATCCCTCCCCCAGGAGTTCCCCAGGGGATGCCTCCTCCCTTGACAGCAGCCGCAGGTCCACCCGCTTCCAGCTCCCAGAACTCACAAGTCCCCGAGAAACCTCGACCAGCGCTGCTGCCCACCCCTGTGTCTTTTGGTTCAGCCCCGCCTTCGGTTTACCATCCTCCACTGCAGTCAGCCCTTGGCCCATCAGACCAAGTGAATTCCAAAGCTCCCCTGAGCAAGTCTACTCTGCCGTACAGTTCGTTCTCATCCGAGCAAGGACTTGGGGAGTCCTCAGCTGCTCCATCTCAGCCACTCGCCACAGTCAAGGATATGCCAGGGAGGTCAGGTGGACTGCTTCCAGATCCTCCTAGAAGCAGTTACTTGGAAGGTCCAAGAGGCCCAAGGTAGGTCTGCCTTTTTATTTGGGGAGAGGGTGGGAAGGGGTTGGGGGTGGATGGTGACTGTTTTGCTGCTGTAGGTTGTACTTTTATATATATTTTGATTTACAATGCGTAATGTTAGTATTATTCACTCATTAGACATGGCATAATGAAATCTAGAAATGGCAACATACCCCCTTTCCTTGATGTCACTGCTTTTATCCTACATGTAGAGATTTTATTCCAGGATGAATGTAGTGGTTTTAAAGTAATGGTTACCAATTTCTTAGTGACTTTGACTTTCAGCTTCAAAATCATTTATTGATCTTTTTTACTCTTTGTTGATTTGACAAATAACTGGATTGGTAGCTTCTTTTTGTGAGATGATATGCAAGCTGTTAGAGATAAAAATGAATAAGTATCTAGTGAAATAGGCAGTGAAATTTAAGGGTAAACAGGACTTTTATCCATTTGTTCAGCAAATATTTATTAAGTTTCTGCTCTGTGCTTCTAGCAGTAAATATAACATAACAGATAAAATCCTTGCCCCCATGGAACTTTTATCCTTTATATTTTCCTCTATTTAGGAGATGTTTTTCTCTTGTCTGAACCACATTTTTATTTAGAAAAGCACAAAAAATATTTACCAGTAGTTTTAAATTTTTTCTTTTACCTTTTAAAAGGGCTTAAATTTATTTTTCCAAATTTGTAGAAATATTTTTCCCTAAAGTGGGCCTAAATGATAATTTTCTTATAGAAAAACATTTTCAATCAGATTTTTTTCCAGTTGGAAATTGTACTGGAAATATATACTGCTTACACAAAATTTAGACAGAATAGGAAAGGATTGAAAAAAGTAAATGTCACCTAATTCTACCATCTGGAGATAATTTCTAAAACATATGTTATAAAAAATTGGATCATACTAAGTAATATTATTTTGTAACTTGATTTTTCACTTATCAGTATTGATTAGTTTCCCCATCTCAGTGTCGATGGATCTACATTACCTAAATTAAATATTTGAAAACAAAATATGTGTTTTATTTATTCCTCAAGTTTATATTCAGAAAATAAAACTCCATCCAAAAATGAAAGCTAATTAGAGGCAATTGATATGAATTCCTCTGAGTACCAGAAGTCTTCTCAGAAGCGTTACATATATTATCCCATGGAGTCTTCTTGATAGCCTGTGAATTTGACAGGTTTATCCCTATATTTACCCTTTATAAACTAGGGCTGGAGAGGATTGTGTATCTTGCTCAGGATCATGAAGCCAGAGAGGTGAACCTGCATCCAGCAGTGGGGGCTGAGATCAGAGGGTCCCAGGAGCAAGAGCGCTAGTGTTTAATGCTGTGATTCAGTGATGTTCATCCTGTCAGTGATGAGAAGTGCATTTGTAGTCTTGGTTTATTTGGCATGTGTTTCATCTTGATTTGAATTCCTGCTTAACTCCTGGATTGAGAGCATTATCTTTTAGATCTGGTAACTGACTTGCTGTATGACATTCTTGTAACCTATGTTGTTCCTATACAGCATAGGTTTCCTGCTCCCTTTCTTTCTGGCATAATAATGTTTTCTCTCTTCTGCCTACCAAAATCTTGACTTTGTAAATTTAGGACCTATTTTAAGTTTTTTCTTGCCTTAAGGTACAGTTAATAATTTCAGCGCTAGGAAGTCTTAGCAATTATCCGGTGCAGTTTTCCCTCTTTAGCAACTCACCTTGGTGCATTTTAGTTTGTCATCCTGGGTCTTGCACATGTTACCTAATTTGTTCTTCTCTATCATCTTATGAAGTAAATGGGTAAAGGGTGCTGAGATTGGGAGAGGTTACAGAGAAATTGCCCTGGATGTCACAGCAAATGAATGGTCGAGGTGGGGTTCGAACCCAGGGCTTTCTGATCCACTCTTAGGCCCTTTGCCCTTCCTGTGACAAGCAGTTGGTGGACTCTGCTTCAGCGTTGCCACTGCAGCAAGCAGCACTGCCCTATACAGTTTTCTGGAAATTTTGTTTCTTACATTGAGCATCAATATGTTACCTTGACTTCTACACGTTGATTCTAGATCTGCCTGTGTGGTGCAGTACATAATAAATTATCCTGTTCTTCAGTGTGTACACACTACCGTTGTTTAAAGACCATCCTCTTGTCTCCGTCCACTGGCCTTAACTATTCTGCTCTGCCATCATATAAGTTGAAGTTCAGTTCTTTTCACACTAACATTGTTCTAGCCTTCTCCTGCTATAATGCTCATGGTGCCTAGCCTTCTCCTGCTTTATTGTTTATGGTCCTTTGAAGAGCTTTTGGTTTGTCAGTCTGCTTCAGAATGAACACTTAGATGGAGCAGACCATAGGCCTGTTACTAACTTTGACATAATGAATGTAACTTACATAGCTGAACATACTGCTTTTTATGTTGGGGAGGGGTGGGGGCTTCAGTACTCTCATGGTGTTGACTTGTGTTGAGCGTAACATCAGTTTGGCCTCCTAGGTCTTTTTCATCTTACTGTTATTAAACCAGTTCTCTCTCACTCTGAACTTGTACAGTTTTTTTGTCTTTTTCTTTCTTTTTCTAAGACTTTATATTTTATCTAGTTAGGTTTGGGCCTGCATTCCAGTCTGCTGAAATCTTGGTGAATGGAGGTTACATTGCTTTTAGGTATGAGATACCCTTTCCCAGCTCTTTTCCACCTGCAGCTTTATACGAATGGCATTTTATAATCCCTGAATTAGATGCTACTCACATTTTTTACCTTAATCCTGCTCACAGTTTTCTGAAAATCTGGATTTAGACTGCTTTCTAAAAACTGAAGGTTTACAAGAAGTCAAGTAACATAACTGCATTATGTGTAATAGCATACCACATTGTTGAGCATCTGAGGCAACTTTTTGAAACTGTATATATGTGTATGTATCATTGAATTCACCAAGTCTTGTAGAAGACTACCCCTGCTCCAGTAAACTGTCATGTTAATGGATGTTGGTTTCCAAGAGTCTTTTAGTTTCAATAATAAAGCTTTTTTATTGAAGAGTAACATATAGAGATGTACACAATCATAAGTGTATACCTTAGTAAATTTTCATGAATAGCTAGGCCCATGTTATCACTACTCAAATCAAGAAATAGAAATTAATAGTGTCTGATGCAGTCTCAGAAACGACAGAATGATCTCTGTTCGTTTCCAAGGCAAACCATGCAATATCACGGTAATCCAAGTCTATGCCCCAACTAGTAATGCTGAAGAAGCTGAAGTTGAACAGTTCTATGAAGACCTACAAGACCTTCTAGAACTAACACCCAAAAAAGATGTCCTTTTCATTATAGGGGACTGGAATGCAAAAGTAGGAAGTCAAGAAACACCTGGAATAACAGGCAAATTTGGCCTTGGAGTACAGAATGAAGCAGGGCAAAGGCTAATAGAGTTTTGCCAAGAGAACGCACTGGTCATAGAAAACACTTCTAACAACACAAGAGAAGACTCTACACCTGGACATCACCAGATGGTCAATACCGAAATCAGAACAGAAGCAAAAAGCAAAGGAGAAAAGGAAAGCTATACCCCTCTGAATGCAAGTTCTAAAGAATAGCAAGGAGAGATAAGAAAGCCTCCCGCAGTGATCAGTGCAGAGAAATAGAGGAAAACAATAGAATGGGAAAGACTAGAGATCTCTTCAGGAAAATTAGGGGTACTAAGGGAACTTTGATGCAAAGATGGGCTCAGTGAAGACAGAAATGGTATGGACCTAACAAAAGCAGAAGATATAAAGAAGAGGTGGCAAGAATACACAAAACTGTACAAAAAAGATCTTCACAACCCAGATAATCACAATGGTATGATCACTCACCTAGAGCCAGGCATCCTGGAATGCAAAGTCAAGTGGGTCTTAGGAAGCATCACTACGAACAAAGCTAGTGGAGGTGATGGAATTCCAGTTGAGCTATTTCAAATCCCGAAAGATGATGCTGTGAAAGTGCTGCACTCAATATGCCAGCAAATTTGGAAGACTCAGCAGTGGTCACAGGACTGGAAAAGGTCAGTTTTCATTCCAATCCCAAAGGCAATGCCAAAGAATGCTCAAACTACTGCACAATTGCAGTCATCTCACACGCTAGTAAAGCTGAAAATTCTCCAAGCCAAGCTTCAACAGTATGTGAACCATGAACTTCCAGATGTTCAAGCTGGTTTTAGAAAAGGCAGAGGAACCAGAGATCAAATTGCCAACATTCGTTGGATTATTGAAAAAGCAAGAGAGTTCCAGAAAAATATCTATTTCTGCTTTATTGACTATGTCAAAGCCTTTGTCTGTGTGGATCACCACAAGCTGTGGAAAATTCTTCAAAAGAGAGGAATACCAGACCACCTGACCTGCCTCTTGAGAAGCCTGTATGCAGGTCAGGAAGCAGCCGTTAGAACTGGACATGGAACAACAGACTGGTTCCAAATAGGAAAAGGAGTACGTCAAGGCTGTATATTGTCACCCTGCTTATTTAACTTATATGCAGAGTACATCATGAGAAACGCTGGGCTGGATGAAGCACAAGCTGGAATCAAGATTGCCAGGAGACATATCAATAACCTCAGATATGCAGATGACACCACCCTTATGGCAGAAAGTGAAGAGGACCTAAAAAGCCTCTTGATGAAAAAGGAGAGTGAAAAAGTTGGCTTAAAGCTCAACGTTCAGAAAACTAAGATCATGGCATCCGGTCCCATCACTTCATGGTAAGTAGATGGGGAAACAGTACAGAGATGATTTTTTTGGACCTCCAAAGTCACTGCAGATGGTGACTGCAGCCATGAAATTAAAAGACACTTACTCCTTGGAAGAAAAGTTATGGCCAACCTTGATAGCATATTGAAAAGCAGAGACGCTACTTTGCCAACAAAGGTCCGTCTAGTCAAGGCTGTGGTTTTTACAGTAGTCATGTATGGATGTGAGAGTTGGGCTGTAAAGAAAGCTGAGCACTGAAGAATTGATGCTTTTGAGAGTCCCTTGGGCTACAAGGAGGTCGTACCAGTCCATCCTAAAGGAAATCAGTCCTGAATATTCATTAGAAGGACTGATGCGAAAGCTGAAACTCCAGTAGTTTGGCCACCTGATGTGAAGTGACTCATTTGAAAAGACTCTGATGCAGGGAAAGATTGAGGGCAGGAGGAAAAGGGGACGACAGAGGATGAAATGGTTGGATGGCATCACTGACTCAATGGACATGAGTTTGAGTAAACTCCCAGGAGTTCTTGATGGACAGGAAAGCCTGGCATGCTGCATCCAGGGGGTTGCAAAGAGTTGGACACGACTGAGCATCTGGACTGAACTGAGAAGTCATGCTCATGCCCCTTCCCATTTTTCCTTATCCCAAGGTAACCACTATACCAACTTTTACATGATAGGTTATTTTTGCCTATTTCTGAACTTTGTATTTTGGTAAATGGACTCGTGCTATATATATATAAGTCTGGCATCTTTTACTTGACATTATATTATTGTGAGATTCATTAGTGTCGTTCATTCTCATTCCTGTACAGTATTTTATTGTTTGAATATACCACAATCTGTATATCCATTCTAATTTGATGGTCATTTAAGTTTTTTGGCATAAGACTGCATTGTTTCTTTGGTGCTATATATGTCCCTTTAGACATGCACATGTGTATGTGTGCATGTGTGTTCGTACTTAATTTTGTTTAGATGTATACACCAAGGATTAGAATTGCTTTGTCATAGGATCATGAATAATATTGTACTTTGATAAATATGGTCAGTTTCCAAAGTGGTTGTGTCAGTTTATACTCTCATCATCAGTGTTTCTGTACTTCCAATTTTTTTATACCCTCATCAACACTTGGTATTATTGAACTTTAAAATTTTAGCAATCTTGATGGATGTCTAGTGTTACTGTAATACAGATTTAATTTATATTTCCCTGATGATGAATGAAATTGACTTCTATTCTATTTGATTATCATTCAGTTGGATTTCCTCTTTTGTGAAATGCTGGTTCAAGTCTTTTCTCTATTTTTCTGTTGGGTTATGTTTTTTTTCTTACTGGTTTGTAGAAGTTCTTTATATAGACTAGATATCAGTTCTTTGTTATCCTATGTCTAAATTATCTTGACTATTTCTCACTCAGCAGCACTTTTTGCATTCTTATCCTTCAGGATACTAGAAAAGTAGTAGCCTTCACTATTCCATCTAGATGGTCCAGTGGAACCTTTTTATTTTTTTTAATTTAAAGGTAACTTTATAAATAACTTACAGAAGTACGAATAAAGGGATAAGGAAAACAACTTACTAGAAATTTTAATAAAACTTTAAAAGAATAAAAATCCTTGCATCAAGTAAATTTTGGCACAGACACGTTATAGAAGATGAAATAATTCTGTCATGTATTCTTTGAGCAAAGCAAAATGGTCTAGGTTCTTGCCAAAGATACATGAGGAAGTCTTTCTGTTTAATAGCTGGATAACAATGCCGTATTTCCTTTCTGTCCTTAGAAATATATTGTTCACATCCTCTCTTGACTTTGAGAATATTTATCTAGAATATTGACATCCAAGAGATTCGCTTGTATGATTGATTAATTTCACATTTTTAGTAGAACCTAGAGTATAGCTGTCTCTGCATTTATCTTTAATACGTCTAATAATTTTGACACAACTTTCTCTGACACTTTTCTTTGTCAGGATATGAAAATTTCTCAATTCTTAATTGTGTTCAGTGAAGCTTAAAAGCAAACTACAATATTTTGGGCGATACAGAAGGGGTGACAGCTTATTTCACAATTCTTCATTCTTTTGTTGTCTTCATATTTTAACCTTTAGCATAGTTGGGGGTAATTGATAAGTAATGATGAATAATAATGAATTCTAGGAAAGAAAATCACCAAGTATTTCATTATATAGGAAAAAAAGTCACTGAAGATCCCATAATATAGCTTAGATTTATGAAAGAATTCAATGAACCTCTATGGTAATTGCAAGATAATTCTGTTTTTCAAAAGGTGAATTTTCTCTCTGTTCTTAGGAAGGCCTATACGAGATAAAGTCATGAACTATCAATCCATAAAAACAGAACTGTTTAAAAAAAACTTAAAAACTAAAATTGGATCCAGTGAGCCGAAATGAACCCTAAGAGTTAATCATATCTTTTGATTAATAGATACTCTTGGTTTTTTAATTTAGTAGTCTAATTTACTGATCTTTTCTTTATGATTTGTGCTTTTTCATGTCCTGTTTAAGAAATCTTTGCTTACTCCAAGGTCATAAATATGTTATTGTATTTTGTCTTTTATTGTTTTACCTTTTATTTTAAAATCAATAATCCATATAGAATTGGGTTTTTTTTTTTTTTTTTTTGGTTAACGTATGGTATGAGGCAGGGTATAAAGTTCATTGTTTTCCATGTGGCTATCAAGTTGACCCCAGTACCATCTATTGAAAAAAAGCATCCTTTTCTTACTACTTTGCAGTGTCTTCTTCACCATAAGTGAATACATGTGTGGATTTGTCTGTGGACTCTTTCTTTGGTTGGTTTGTCCTTCCAGCAGTGTCATATAGTTTTAATTTCTGTAGCTTCATAATGAATCCTGATCTCTCTTAGTGTAAGTCCTCCAATTCTGTGTTTCTAGATCAAGGGTGACCAAACTGTTTCTGTAAAGGGCCGGATGGTAAATGTTTTTAGGTTTTGTGGGCCATGTTTAGTCTCTTTCAAACATTTTTTTTGTTCCTTTCTTTAGCCTATAAAAATATTTTTTAAATTACTGTTAACTGGTTTTGATCCGTGGGCCATAGCTTGCTGGCCCCTGATCTGATTATCTTAACTATTCTTGGTCCTTTCTATTTCCCCTATAAGGTAAGCAGCTTGTTAGTTAGAAAAAAAAAAAAAAAAACTGGTGGAATTTTGATGAACATCGTATAGATTCTATTGATGATATTGAGGAAGAACTGACATTTTTATAATATCAAGGTTTCTGATCAGTTTTAACCACTTTTGGTTAGTTTAGGATTGGAATTATGACCTCTTCCATTCTGTAGCTGTTAGCAAGGGGCTATCAATACTGTACTTTTTCTGAATTCTTCCATTTGTCATTGCTGTTTCTGTTTACAATGATGACTTCTCTTTGGAATTTTGATTTTAAGATCTTAGTTATACATATTAGAAAATGGAATGTGATATGAAATCAAAAGGGCAGGCATTCGATTCCAGAATTTAGCATCTTATGATTACCATGATATGCTGATGTGAGTGTGTTTATATAAATATTGTGATAATCAGTTTAAGAGTATTTATATTTCTATATCCCTCTTAAGTTTTTGTACCGAATTTGGATTCTATTTTTTGTATTGCATTTTGAAATTTTTGTTCCTAGTTCTAATAGTCTCATGCCTAGTTTCAGGATTTTCTTTAATGTTTACAGTAAATATTTAATGACATAGAAAGATACTTACAAATGAAGCTAAGAGGAAAAAAAAACAGGATTAAATTTATCTTTCAGAAGTTTCTGAAATACCTAACTATACAAGCAAAAATTTTCAAAATATTTAAACACTAGATGTTTGTCTATTTTTCATTTCATCTAGCCAGTGTACATTGCATGTGTTTTGTGTGATTGTATTGAGCAAATGTATACTATGTTTGTACTTTATTTCCAGTATATTTTTATATATTAAAAAGGTCATAATATTTCATGTATTTTTTCCAAGGGCTGAAAAAGTTCTTTACTTTTATAAATCAAAAAAGGTTTTGACAGTTTGACATTTTGTAACATCCTTGAACTTTGAAAAATTTCAAGTGCAGTATTGATAACTATTACTGGTTGCCATTTGTATGTGTGTTGAAAGTATATTTCAGTTGGTTTAACATATTTTGGACCACCAAAATAAAAATAAAATAATGATGCTTGGCTGCTGGTCAGCAATTTAATGTGAAAGCAAAACACCCTCCCCTTTGATGGACACTGTATTATATGTGCAGGCGTGAGGTTTACAGCAGTGATTTCATTATCTTTTACAGCTTTTCTGCCATGTTCATTTCTTTATTTTCACACCTTTTAGTGCTTCTTGCTTCCTTTATCCTTTCCTCTGGCCTTTGCACGTGCTGTGCTCTCTGTTCGTAATCCCTTTTCTGTCATCTTTTGCTTTATTGATTCCTATTTTTCCTGCCCTGGGGATGGCGCTTCTACAGTTAATGTGTTGAGAACCTTCAGTGAGTCAGACATTGGGAATACTTCAGTGAGCAAGACCAACATGCCCCACATTTATCAAATTCTATTCTGATTGCTGATTTACTTGTCTCATTCTTCTTATGGACTCTGAACTCCTTGCGGTTAGGTATCAATTTATTTACAGCACTAACACAATACTTGACAATTGGTAGGTGTTCAATAAATGTTGCATATGCCAAATCTCAGTTATGGGTAAAATTCTCAAGGCATTCACAGTTTAGTTAGAAAGTAGTTTATTCATTCTGAAGTTGATTATAATACTACCTAACATATTAAAGAATGTTCTTATACTGATTTGTGTATTGTGTATAGTCTTCTCTTACCACTGATAGGACCTAATAATTCCTGAATATAGAACAGATGATTTTACACATCTGTAATGGCCTAACGTGTTATTCTAGGCACTTTAATAAATTAATGACTGTAACTTCAAGAAAAGGAATCAAATCATCACAAAGCTTGAAATGGCATACTTTTTTCCTTCATAAATATGTGGTCTCTGTCCTTAGCATTGAGACATACTGTTTTTTCAGCTGGGCCATGCAGCTTGTGGGATATTAGTTCCTCAACCAGGGATCAAAGTGGAAATGTGGTGTCCTAACCTGGACTTCCTGTGGTGTACCTTTGACACCAGTTGGTCAGCTCCTTTCCCCTTTGTCCAGCGATAGCTGTGTCAAGCCTTCATTATTTTCTAGACATTCTGTGCTAATGCTGCCTTCTCTGTCTCAGCAAACATTATTTCTCTTTGTATCCTTAATTTTGCTCCCTGCCCCAGAGAATCAGTGAAACTTACCCCTCTGCCTCACCACTACTTAAGTTGCTATCCTCATAGTTCTTGTGGTCTCAGAAGAAGCCCTTTTCCTGGTTAAAGTTAACACTCTGTGTGTGTCTGTTAAATACACTGTTAATCAAAATGATACATATATATGATTTTTTTTTTAAATCAAGAGAAATAACTGCCCACTGCTCCAAACCACCCTCATTGTGTTTCCTAAGGACAGCTTCTAATTCTTCAGCTGTTTCTTTTGGTAGTTACCTCATAGTACTAAAGAATGTGCTGTTCCTTTTGTCATTTATACATTTTAGATACTACTTATTTACTTCCTGTTCTGATAGGTAAAATTTAGTTCTTTTACTGTTCTGTAACCCCATCTGCCCAATGATATTTATATCATTATTTTAAAATAAATTGATAAGTAATGTTCATAGAGGTAAGCAGTATACTGTGATTACATTTTCTTTAGTGTAATAACCTTTTTTTTTTTTTTTAAGAATTTCCAGTTGCTGTTCTTGCAACATCTTTAACATAATCCTCTTAACTCGAGTCCCCAAAGTGGCATCTTTTTCCCTAGAGATCTCCCTCCCGAATTCACGCATCCTCTTGCCTTCACCTGGGTTGGCTGGCTGCTCTACAGAGCTGTCATATGGCTGTTATTCCGTCATTTCCTTTGACTGTTAGTCTAGATTGGATTCACGGTTTGCTGAGTCTCATGGCTTTCTGTTTGTGGTGTAGTGCCTCTGGAGTGCTTGTTCAGTTAACTAAAAAATTGTGGGTTGGAAGTAAGTTTCCTGAACTCTTGTATGCCTAAAAATATTTTAATCTAACCTCACACTTGATTAATAATTTGAATATATAATTTGAGGTTGAGTAATTTTATTATAATTTATTTAAACTAAAAAAACAAAAGAAAATAAAAAGTTTACCCATTTCTCCCACCTCCCACACCCCACCTCTCGCAACTATCAATGTGTTCTCTGTATCTAAGAGCTTGGTTTTTTAATTAATTAAATTTTTTACAAGATTTCACGTCTAAGAGAGGTCATATGGTATGCCTTTCTCTGACTTATTTAACTTAGTTAGCATAGTTCCCTGGTGGTCCATTTATGTTGTCACAAATGGCAAGATTTCATTCTTGTAACATTCCATCCAGTGTGTATGCTACATCTTCTTTGTCCATTCATTCATCAGTGGACACATAAGTTGTTCCCATATCTCGGCTATTGTAAGTAATGCTGCAGTGAACATGGCGGGGGTCTGGGGGTCATGTATCTTTTTGAGTTAGCTTTTTCGTTTTCTTCTCCAGTAAATACCCAGAGATGGAATTGCTGGGTCATATGATAATTCTATTTTTAGTTTTTCACAGAGCCTCCATACTGTTTTGTCCGCACTGGTGGCTCAGAGGTTAAAGCGTCTGCCTGCAGTGTGGGACACCCGGGTTCGATCCCTGGGTTGGGAAGATCCTCTAGAGAAGGAAATGGCAACCCACTCCAGTACTCTTGCCTGGAAAATTCCATGGACTGAGGAGCCTGGTGGGCTACAGTCCATGGGGTCGCAAAGAGTCAGACACGACTGAGCGACTTCACCTTCACCTTCACCATACTGTTTTCCATAGTAGCTGCACCAATTTACATTCCCACCAGCGGTGCACAAGGCTTCCCTTTTCTCTGCATCCTTACCACTTGTTATTTCTAGTCTTTTTGACAGTAGCCTTTCTAGCAAGTGTGAAGTAGCATCTCATTGTGGTTTTGATTTGCATTTCCGTTATTGGTGTAGGGCATCTTTTCATGTGCCTCTTGGCCATCTGTATGTCTGATTTGGAAAAATGTCTGTTTAGATCTTCTGCTCATTTTAAAATCAAGTTGTTTCATATTTTGCTATTGAGTTGTATGAGTCTTTCTATATTTTGGAATTAGCCCCTTATCAGATACATGAACTCGCTCAGTCATGTCTGACTCTTTGTGATTCCATGAACTGTAGTCTGTCAGGCTCCTCCATCCATGGAATTTCCCAGGCAAGAATACTGGAGTGGGTTGCCATTTCCTTCTCTAGGGGATCTTCTGGACCAGGGGATTAAACCCAAATCTCCCACTTTGCAAGCAGGCTCTTTACCAGCTGAGCCACCAGGGAAGCCCATCAGACACATGATTTGCAAATATTCTTTACTATTCAGTAGGCTGCCTTTTCATTTTAGTGATAGCTGGCTTCACTGAGCAGAAGCTTTTTAGTTCGATGCAATCCTACTTTTTGATGTAGGCCTGCTTTCGTTTCTTTGCTTTTGATGTTTAGAATCAAAAAATCATTGCCAAGACCTATGTCAAGGAGCCTACTGCCTTTTGTTTCTCCTAGAAGTTTCATGATTTCAGGTCTTACACTTGCCTTTC
This sequence comes from Aepyceros melampus, assembly GCA_006408695.1. NCBI lineage: Eukaryota > Metazoa > Chordata > Mammalia > Artiodactyla > Bovidae > Aepyceros > Aepyceros melampus. The sequence continues at coordinate 81,558 of SJXQ01005937.1, read as the reverse complement.
ATCCATTTTGAGTTAATTTTTGTGTATGATATACAGTAGTAGTTCAGTTTCATTCTTTTGCATGTGGCTCTCTGTTCTCAGTAACGTTTATTTAAGAGACTATCCTATCTCCATGGTATGTTCTTGGCTCCTTTGTCATGAATTAGGTGACTGCATGCGCCTGGGCTTGTTTTTGGGCGCTCTCTTCTGTTCCATTGATATGTATGTTTATTTTTGAACCAGTGCCATACTATATAATAGTTTCCAGTTCAGTTCACTCACTCAGTCGTGTCCGACTCTTTGTGACCCCATGGACTGCAGCACGCCAGGCCTCCCTAGCGTCACCAACTCCTGGAGTTTACTTAAACTCATGTCCATTGAAGTTGAACATAATTTAGGATCAGTGTTTAGGGTCAGCAAGCATTTTCTTTTCTTCTGTTACCTAGTATCTGTTCTGATTCATTTCCTTTTTAGATGGTTTCTCCTTACTAGTAGAAAATTTTTATTTAATCTTCATTATTTTAATATTTTATAGTGGTTTGTATTTGTTCAGTTTATTAACTGTACTGGATACTCAGTGAACTGGGCCCTTTCCATCTGGAAAGTAGAGTCTAACTCTGGGAAATTTCTTTGTCCTATTTCTTCATTTATTTCTTTATTTTTTCTCTTGTTTTCTGTTTTTCTTTTTCTGGAACCTCTGATTTGTAGGATTTTGAACCTCTATATTTCTTTCTGTTCTCTCTCATTTTGTTAAACTTTCTGAGATACTTCTGGTCCTTTTATTGCCTTTTTTATTTTGAAAATTAAATAATTTCTATAGTTCTTCTGGTTCTGATCCTTTTTTATATATAGCAAATTGTTCTTGATTTACTGATACTATATCTTAATTCTCCCTGAGAATACTAACTTAAGAGTTGTGGTTTTTTTTTTTTTTAGTTCTCTTCTGCTTTTTTACCTTATTTATCTTTCTTCCAGATCCATATTCTCTTCCTTTCATTTTGGAGGCATTCCTCAAATATATTGTGATCTTTAGTTGTCCATTTATACTTAAGAGAGGAAGACAGTGAAACTGATGGGGTGCTGTTTATGCATGTGGAGGGGGGCTCATCAATTGTCAGACTTTGCTGTGGGAGGCCAGAGGATTGTCTACTAATGCTAGGGAACCCTCAAATTCAGGCATTTAGAGACAGTTCAAGCCAAGGGAGTGGCTGATTGATGGTTTAGAATATGGATTTTAATTTACATCATTTTACCCCCAGGTCTTACCTAGTCTTTTCCCCAGCATCCCTGGCATCTGAGAATCCTGACCCTCCCTGGGTTTCTGTGGGCAAGCCAGACGCATTTTGATGGTATTCTTCTCTGTTTCCGGCAGTCTAAACTGCAGCTGCTTCTTGCGCCATGTGTTACCACTCATGTTTGTTCTTTGTCATCCAGAGTTTAAAAACAAAATTCTCATCTGCCGGTGGCCCCTTCTCTCTGTTTATAGTGAGTTTATGCATTTTTAAATTCCTTGTGATGATTCTGTGTCAGCTTGACTGGGCTGAAGTACATTTCCCAGAGTTCTCTTGCTTCTGTGTTCTGGTTAGGGTGGGTCACGGGGTGGGGGTGATTTTGTATCTAACATGAAATATTTATCCCTGGACAACCAAAAACTTTCTCACCATTCTCCCAGAAAAGAAAGTCTCTGTTTTTTTGTTTTTGGGGAAATCAACTTCGTTCTCCCTAGCTGGCTCACATCCCCTCTTTGATAGTCTGTGACTGAAATTCTGAGATATAAAGCTAGCTACTACGGGTGGTGGAGAAGGCAATGGCACCCCACTCCAGTACTCTTGCCTGGAAAATCCCATGGACGGAGGAGCCTGGTAGGCTGCAGTCCATGGGGTCGCGAAGAGTCGAACACAGCTGAGTGGCTTCACTTTCACTTTTCACTTTCACGCATTGGAGAAGGCAGTGGCAACCCACTCCAGTGTTCTTGCCTGGAGAATCCCAGGGACGGGGAAGCCTGGTGGGCTGCCGTCTATGGGGTCACACAGAGTCGGACATGACTGAAGTGACTTAGCAGCAGCATCTTATGTTAGATGATAAGGAAGAAGAATCAGTCAGAAATATCTGACTAATATGTATATATTTAAACATTTCATAGCAAATGTTAAGGAAGAACTACTCTGTCACACCCATTATTTCTGCAACTGGTCATGTAATTTCAGTTGGTGTTTATAACTACCTTCTTTCTCTACCTAATCCATATTCTCTTTGCTCTCAGTGGGTACCTCAGCTTGTCCAGGTTCCTTGCCTGGTGAAGTGTCCCAAACTTTCATTCTTGAAAGGTCTAAGGTATTCTCAAGCCCTGCCTGGATTGAGTAATTGTAGTTTTGTCTTGACTTTAGTCATAGGACATGGAAGGTAGTAAGGAGTGTCCTGGAGGATCTCCTCCATTCCAGATATGCTGTCACCCTCATTGTATAAAAAGTACCCAGTTTTCCCTTGAAAGATAGTATTACTCACCCCAGCCAGTACGGTAATAACTCCCTTCTTTGCCTGTCGATTCAGAACCTGAAGTGGCCAGATGGCTGTCTGAACTGAAGTTTTAACAGAGTCTTGTGTCTCCCGATAGAAGCATTCCTCCCTTTGAAACTGAGACTTCCAGATCAGCAAAGCCTAACGTCACAGGGATAGGAAGTAAATATTTTACTGAAACTGAATTTATTACTCTCGTTTATTTCCCTAACTAATGAAAGAAAAACCCTTCTGTTTCTCTTTAGAGACATGAAAGGCATTACTATCACCTCAGTCAGAAACCTTGGAACCATCCTAGTTCTTCTTTTCCCAGTATTCTAAATTGCACCTGTTAGAAAATTTATCAGCTTTACCTTCCTTCACATCTCTCACTTTTATCTCCTCCTTTTCATCCTCATATCAGTCACCGTCTTAGAACAGACTTCACCTTCACTTACTTAGACTGTAGAGACAGTATACTGTCAACTTTTCCCACTTACCATCTGCTACTTTTCTGCTAGAGCAATCTTTTAAAAATAAGACACTTAGTGTTTCTGAGTGCTTAAGGTAATTTCTAACTCTTTGTGCAAGCACAGTCACTTCAATCATGTCTGACTCTGTGACCCCATGGACACTACAGTTCACGGGAATTCTCCCATGGCAAGATACTGAAGCGGATTGCCGTACCTTCCTCCAGGGGATCTTCCCACGTAGCTCTTATGTCTCCTGCATTGGCAGGCAGGTTCTTTAGCACCCACGCCACCTGGGAAGCCCTCTAACTCCTTACCCAGCTGAATTGATTCATCTGTTATAACAGAGATCCAAAGGCACACGGCTTTAACAAGTTTGGAGGTTTGTTCTCTCTTAGGACTTACATGGTGACTCTACAGTGTCAAGAGTCCAGATTCCTTCTCATTTGTTACTTTACCATCTCTTGTTATGTGGTCCATATCTACATGGTTCAGGATACCCCACCACCATATCAGAGCCAGCATGAAAAAGAGAATATGAAGAGAAGAATGTGTTCTTCCCTTTTAAGTTTACCACCCAGAAGGATGCGTCAGTCATTTTCACTCTTAGCTCATTTGGCCAGACATGGCTGCAAGTTCTCCCTGCAAGTGTTTGGAAAGAGAGTCTTTAGTCTGGCTATCCTTATGTCTTGCTTAAAATGGAGAGGTTCAGTTACAGTAGGAAAATGGAAATGTGTATTGGAGGAGTACCAGTAGTCTGTGGTGCTGAGGTATACAGGATCTTCTGAGAGTTGGCCCTTGCCTGTCCCTTTACCTTACCTCTCACTGTGCTGCTGTTCCACTCCTTCTTTCCCGACCGTCCTAGACTTTGTCTCCTCTTTCCTTCAGCCCTGCCAAGCTGCACTTCCAAACATGCTATGCTGGTGTGTGTTTCTCTGCTTTTCCCCATAATACTTCCTTAGCCTGAGACGTCCTTGCCACCCACTTGTATCATCTCCAGTAGTCTCTGTTAACCTGGTCTCTGGAGAATTTGTTTCTCAAGAGTTAACTAAAGCATCTTCTGTTATAGAAAGACTTTATTGGACACCACCACCTTCACTCTCATAGAATTGACCATTCTCTCCTCTCTTGTCCTTATTATATGCAGATAGATGTTAGTCATTGCATCCTGTGGCAGTTATTTACACTTACATTCTTTCTCTTCTGTTGTAAGCCCTTTGAGGGCAAAGAACACATTTTATTCTTGGATTTAGCGTAGTACTTAACAGGGGATATATGCTAAATATTTATCAAATGTGCAGGTGGGTCCATAGCAGAATATCTTGGTCCAGATTTTTAAATGTTGGGGCATGCTCTTGACATAGCTGGCTGCTGTTTTTTAAACTTTTGTCAGTTAGTCAAGATGATAATATTAGCTCCAACAATATTTATACTCATCCTATGTTAACATTGCTAATTGTTTCATTTTTAGTTTTTAGTTATAATTTAACTCTAAAGTACTCTTAGAATTAGCTATGGGACTTTTTTTTCCCCCTGTTTGAAATGAATGGACTTTTCTGTCTATTAAGGCACAATATTAATCATTGCTTTTTAACAATTCAGTATATCAGTGACTTGCTGCAGGAGATTTGTCCTAAGACCTTCTGAGCTCTGCCACCTTAACATAATGGTTTTAAATATTGGTATCTCAGGATTTGTTTAATGACTAACAGTCATTTTTGTAAAAAAAAAAAAAATTCTAAGGCAAGATTGCCTTAAATCTTTTTACATGGAAAAAAATTTTTTTTTCTGCTTTACTGTCTTGAGTAATATCTTTTGTTTTACTTGTAGATTTGATGGTCCTCGAAGATTTGAGGATTTAGGGTCAAGGTGTGAAGGACCGAGACCCAAAGGGCCTCGTTTTGAAGGAAATCGCCCCGATGGGCCAAGACCCAGATATGAAGGTCACCCAGCAGAGGGCACTAAAAGCAAATGGGGAATGATTCCCCGGGGGCCAGCATCTCAGTTCTATATTACCCCCAATACATCCCTCAGCCCTCGACAGAGTGGACCACAGTGGAAAGGCCCCAAACCAACTTTTGGACAGCAACATCAGCAGCAACCTAAGTCACAAGCAGAACCAGGAAACAAAGAATCATTAGCAGACACCAGTAGTAACCAGCAGAAGAATTTTAAAATGCAATCAGCCACATTTCCCATTGCTGCAGATGTAAAGGATGCCAAGGCGGCTCAGTCGAATGAGAATCTAAGCGACTCTCAGCAAGAGCCACCTAAAAGCGAAGTCTCGGAAGGGCCCATAGAGCCTTCTGATTGGGACCAGGATTCTCAAAGTATGGAGACTCAAATGGACAAAGCCCAAGCTGTTACTCAGCCTGTACCCCTTGCAAATAAAGCTGTACCTTCTCAATCTACTTTTCCCTCAAAAACAGGGGGGATGGAGGGAGGAACAGCAGTAGCAACATCATCACTAACTGCAGATAATGATTTTAAACCTTTGGGTATTGGTCTGCCCCATTCAGAAAACAACCAAGATAAAGGGCTACTTCGGCCAGATAACAGAGATAATAGGTTAGAAGGCAATCAAGGCAGCAGCTCATCTTACAGAGGTCCTGGGCAAAGCAGAATGGAAGACACACGGGATAAAGGACTAGTCAGTAGAGATCGAGGCCAGGCAATCAGCCACGGCCCAGGGTTGATCAGCAAGAAGATTTTCGTGATAAAATGATGGGTAGAAGAGAAGACAGTCGAGAGAAGATGAGCAGAGGAGAAGGCAGCCGGGACAGAGGGCTGGTGAGGCCAGGAAGCAGTCGGGAAAAAGTGCCAGGTGGTCTGCAAGGCAGCCAGGACAGAGGTAGAGCTGGCAGCCGAGAAAGGGGACCACCCCGGAGGGCTGGCAGTCAGGAGAGAGGACTCCCTCGAAGACCTGGGAGTAGAGAGAGAGTGCCACCCCGGAGAGCTGGGAGCAGGGAGAGGGGACTGCCTCGAGGGCCTGGTGGTCGGGAGAGGGGACTGGGAAGACCAGAATTTGGTCGTGACAGAGGTCCATTTAGACCAGAACCAGGAGACGGTGGGGAAAAAATGTATCCGTATCACCGAGATGAGCCTCCTAGGGCTCCTTGGAACCATGGAGAAGAGAGAGGGCACGAAGAGTTCCCATTAGATGGTAGAAATGCTCCAATGGAACGAGAAAGACTTGATGATTGGGATAGAGAGAGATACTGGCGAGAATGTGAACATGACTATCAAGATGATACTCTAGATTCGTATAACAGAGAGGACAGGTTTTCAGCCCCATCTCGATCTCATGATGGAGATAGACGAGGCCCGTGGTGGGATGATTGGGAGAGAGATCAGGATATGGATGAGGACTACAACAGGGACATGGACAGGGACATGGACAGGGATGTGGACCGCATCGGAAGACCCATGGATATGTATGATAGAAATTTGGATAATGAGTGGGACAGAGATTATGGGAGACCACTGGATGAACAAGAGTCACAGTTTCGTGAACGAGATATTCCGTCTCTTCCACCTTTACCACCCCTCCCACCTCTCCCACCTATGGATAGATACCGGGATGATAGATGGAGAGAAGAAAGAAACCGAGACCATGGGTATGATCGAGATTTCCGTGATAGGGGTGAGTTGAGGATCCGAGAGTATCCAGAAAGAGGAGATACCTGGCGGGAAAAGCGAGATTGTATTCCTGACAGAATGACTGGGAAAGAGAACGATTGTCAGACAGATGGCGCCCATCTGATGTGGATAGACATTCCCCCATGGCGGAACACATGCCCTCACATCATTCTTCTGAAATGATGGGGTCGGATGCAAACTTAGACTCTGACCCAGGCCTTGGAGGGGTAATGGTTCTCAGTCAGAGGCAGCATGAAATCATTCTGAAAGCTGCGCAAGAACTGAAAATGCTTCGGTAAGTGGACTACTTAAGATCATTTCTTCTAGAACAAGCCACATGCATACTTCTCTTTCTAAAACGATGATGTGATATATTTAAATGGAATCATTTTACTTGAAGTTCTTAACCACATAATTTCTAGTCATTGAGTGCTATTTTAGGGTAGGATGGCTATTTAGGAACTGTGTTAATTATAAACTTATATGTCCTGAAAAATGAAAATTCGGTAGCCATTCTTGACTTTTATAGATATGTTGCTGACATGTCATACCTGTGATTATGTCAAGTTCAGACTTCAACTTTCTGGTACTCGGTTTCACAGAGCTCATATGTAAAATCCTTTATTCCCCCCTCTTTGTTACTAAATCTGATAGACTTCATATTCACTGATCTTTGGTATAACTTTGGAAAGTGGTGGAAGGATTTATATTTTTTTCTTTTGAAGCTAAGAATGGTTTACCTGGAAGCAGCCTCAGATTTGTCTAACCATTGATTCTTTCTTTTGGGAATGTTTTATCTTTCATTATAACCAGAAGCAGCTATCTCTGCTTGAGGTTGTTACTTGTTTCTATATAATCAAATATTTTCTTTGTGAAATGGAGAATAGAATTTAGGTTTCTTGATTTATAATCACTTATGTATAGGTATCTACATAACACTTCCCATTAGTAGCAGTAATAATAAAGGTTAACATTTATTGCACATTTGCTATATACCAGGGACTGTACTAAGTGCTTTGTATGTATTGATCCATGTAATCCTTATACCAACTATATCTTGAGAGAAGAATTTAGGAGTCACTGACAGATTACAATGAGAAATTCTTTTTGAATAATTTCTTAGGAATTAGCAAATTTTTGCAAAAATAAATTAATGGTTAGTTTTTTATATATTCCAGTATATTGTTTCTTTCATTTTTCAATTCCGGTCTATATTTGTGGATTATGACAATTAAAATTATAGCTGAGGCTTTATAACTGGGAAAGTATGATAAGGAAAAATACATATAAAATGAAAGATCAGATGCCTCAGGCAACACAACAAATTTCTGTGGTCTACAGAAGATATGCTTTAAGGGATTTGACTTTTCCAGATTGCTCATGAAGATGTAGAAAGCATGTTATGGAACACTTAGCTACTGCTATTTTCACTTTTAAATTATGGATACCTTTAACACCTACTGTGTGCTGGCACTGTGCTGATAATTTACTGTGTTATCATCTCAATCCTCCTATTTCAAATCCTTATCTCAAAGGACTGCAAAGATAAGTAGTAGTATTCTCGCTTCACTGAGACTCAAGAGAGTACCACTTGGCTACTAGAACTGGTAAACCTAGAATTTGAAGTCTGTCCAAGTCTAAAGTCGTTTTTGTTTATGGAGAACACTGAGCTGATTGATGTTACTCAGCTGCCAAGGTTTCTTCCCTTTTTGAAATTTCCTTTTCATCCATTATTGCTTTGTATAGAAATGCTGCATAAAAGTTACTTCATCATTCCTTTTAAAAAGCTCTTTCTAGGCCACATAATTAAACAAAATATGTGAAGTGATGGGTAATAAGGGTCACAGTTGAATACAAGTCAGTCATGTTGTGTCAGGGAAGTCGTAATATGAGTTACATGAGGCAGAAAGTAACCTTTTTCTTACACTTGACCCTTTGTGTTCTCTTGGATCATTACACTTTACAAAATGGTAGGAAGAAAATTGTAAAAGGTCTGAAGAGGTTGTGGTAGATGTTGTTATATGTTGATTGTGGGTGTAAGACAAAGTGAAAGGAATTTGACCAGACATTTAAAGAGAATCTTGAAGAGTTACATAATTACTCTTTAGGAACATGAAGTGTTTTTAAGGTATAGTCTAACCATTGTTCTCACCATATACAAGAGGGGCCTTAGACTGAAATGCCCAGGAGAACCAGACAGGTAACTAAAATGAGTGAAAGTGGGCCAGTATAACTCTACTGAGTGTGAGGATTGTAGCAAAGCGCTTCATCTAAGTCTGGCAGCCACCACTCCCCTGAGCTGATTGCTAGCATGTGGGAGTGTAGGCCCAGTGTTTCCAAATTGCAAGTTTGAATTTATATTGAAAAGTATGTGTTTTTTTGCTTTGTAAATAGTGTCAACTAGCACAGATTTTTAAAAACTGATAATGAAAGCCAAATTGTAAAAAGCCTTTTTGTGTGTTCATATATATCCAGATACATTTGGCCAATGTGCCACCATTTTTTCAACAACTTATCTAAAGACTGTGGAACGAAAAAAAAAAATCAGCAAAGAGATTTTGGTTGGATGAATGAAAAACATGACAAGTAGGTGAGATACTAAAACAGACTAAAGAGGCAGGTTCTAGAATCAATCCCTTCTAGATCTTCAATAACTTATCATTATTTATAGGTTGTAGATGTCTGATAAGTTAGCTCCTAAAGACAAAAAAGTATTACCCTGGAGATGTTTTATGAGTACTGTAGAGAGTTTGAAACAAAGTTTTTAGTTTCCTTTTTTATTTTTTGATATTAATTATAGTTATTTAGGAACAGAGAACACATACCTTAAATACAATGGCAATTTTATTTGTTTACAGAGAACAGAAAGAACAGCTTCAAAAGATGAAAGACTATGGGTCTGAGCCTCAAATGCCTGACCATCTGCCACCCCAGGATTCAAGATTACAGAATACACCTTCAAGACCTGGATTGTATCCGGTATGGGAAAATAATATACTCAGAAAAATGAAATGGTTCTTACTTTTTATGTATGTATGTCGTTTGATATTTTTGTTGTTGTTGTTTTATAATAAGTATAATTTTCCTCTGTAAAAAATGAAAATTTTGGAAAAGTGAAAAACACTAATGGTAAGACCTTTGAGAATCTAGGAGTATGGTCGGAAGTGTGACAGAAATGCTTTTCCCCTTACAGTTTAAGTACACCAAGCACATCAGAACTGTGTATGTGGCTCTGTGTTCATAAAATTGTAAAATTTTCTTGGTAATCCTTTTTGTTCAGATAGTCCTGTTTTTCATCTGGACAGTGCAGGGATTCCCTGCGAGCCCTGCTCATGTGAGCTTCCTAGTCTCCCTACCTGTTCAGACTCCTAGTCCTTAGCTAAGGAAAGGGATAGAACATCATGCCCCAATTCAGGCAGTGAAATTATGTTAAAGAGTCACATCATTAAGTTCTCTGCCAGAACCCTTATGGTCCTGTATTTTGATTGTCTGTTTTCTTGTCTGTCTTGCCTTCTATCTTATTTTGCCTATTCTTCATAAAGATAGGGACTATGTCTTTTATCTTTGTATTTCTTAGCAAACATTAGAAGCTCTAGATTATAAATCCACATTTCTGCTTTATTTACTTGATAGATCATAAACATTTTAATGTTTTGCTACATGCTTTCTATTTTTGATGCATAACAGTTTATTAAAACTGTTCTGTTTCTGTTAGACCTTTGTTTCTAATCTTTTATTAATGCAATGTTAATGAATGTCTTTGTATCAAATTTATAATAGTTTTAGTATTTTTATTGAAGTATAGTTGGTTTACAATGTGTTAATTTCTGCTTTGTAGCAAAGTGATTCATATATATATGTATGTATGTACGTGTATATATATGTATACACGTACATGCATGCATTTTAAAATGTGTTGCGGTTTGTGTCAGGATATTGACTAGTTCTCTGTGCTGTGCAGTAGTGCCTTGTTGTTTGCCCATTCCATATATAAGCTCACATCCGCATTTTTTTTTTCTACAAACCGCAATGCATTATGCTTCAAATTCTTATTTTAGGTATCTTCTTAAAAGTACTTTTAAATTCCTAAAGTGGATCCTTTTAATGACTAAAGAACAAGGACATCTTTTAATGATTCCTGTAATGTAGCCAACAGCTCTCTAAAGCTAGTTGTAGCCTTGCAAGCATCAGCTACTTAATATTTTTGGTAGATTGAATAGTTGAATAAAATGTTGCAATATGTGTGGTAGTTTTGATAATTAGTGAACATGTATTTTCCAGTATTTGTTAATTACATTTCTTGTAAAAAAAAAAATCCTATTTTTGTTTATCTATTTGACTCTTCAGGTTTTTCTTATGAATTTATGGTATAGATATTAATCCTTTCTAATGTAAATAGTGTAGGGGTGTTTTGCTTTTCACAAATGTATGTGTTGCTATCACTGGGTACTATGAAGAATACACTTCTTACTTATAGTCCAAAGAGTTCCTAAGATATGCACAACATGTCTGGATGGCTGTGCTCCAGATACAGTAGCTTTGTCATACAAAGGCATTTTCTAACACAGTTTAAAGTGCTATAATCTAAAATTTATCTTTAGGTAGTAGTCATTTGTCTTTAACTCTAGCCTGTATTGGCCTCTTGTTAAATAATATTCCTAACATATTAGCCAAAATGTAATTTTGCTACTCAAGAAGTGTGTTTTTAAAGCTCAGCCTGTGTATGAGTAAATATGTAAGTAATGTGCATTATTGACTTTCCAAGGCCTGAAGTAACCATCAGTGTGTTTGTCAATAGAACAAACAAGGCAGAAACACAGAAATAAATGGATAGAGTATTCAAGTCAGAGATTACTTACAAAGATTAAAATAAAATTTGACAATTGGGTTTCAGTATTAAGTAGATAGGACCTATCTGCCCAGAGATTCTACTGTTTCCATAATACACATTTCAGCTGACATCTGGTGCTTGTCAGAGAGAATACTCAATGTCCGTTTGGTTTCTTTGTTTTGTCATTTCCCATCACTGATGTGTGTTGCTACAGACAGCTGTTGTCAACCAGATGAACTGGATAGAAGTGAGGGAGCCAGCTAGAATTTGTTTCTCTCACTGGAAGTTCACCATTTTTGTGGAGGAGATAGGTCACTAGAGTGGAGAGAGAGTTTATAGCAGATTCTTAAACGAAGTGGTAACGTGAGAATTACACATGGAGGTTTTGTTTTGTTTGTTTTAAACCAATGCCAGAACCTCTCTCACAGAAATTTAGTAGGTTTGAGGTCAGCCAATTCAAATTGACTTCCACCCTAAATTTTCTGGAAGAAGAAAAAGAGGGTGGTTCATTGCAGAGGGTGGTGGGAGGAGGTAACAGTTTTGAGGACAGTTTTTTCTTCCCTTTTTTAAACCAACCTAATTGAGGTATAATTTACATACATCTAATTTGTCCATTTTTAAGTGTGTAATTCAGTGATATTTAATAAATTTACTAAGTTGTGCAGCCATCACCATAATCCAGTTGTATAACATTTTCATCACCCCAGTAAGATCCCTTGTGCTAGTCTGCAGTTAATCCTCATTCCTACCCCAGGTCCCAGGCAACAGCTAATCTACATTTTCCAAAGTGCCTGCACCATTTTACATTCTAACTGTAAGTCCTAAGTGTCTTCGTGTTTCTTTACATCCTCGCCATCATTTGTTATTGCCAGTTTTATCAATTATAGCCATTCTGTTGGGTATGAAATGGTACTTTATTGTGGTTTTAATTTGCGTTTCTCTAATGACTAATGATGTTAAGCATATTTTCATGGGTGTATTGGCCTTTTATACATCTTCTTTGGAAAAATATATGCAAATCTTATGGCCATGTTTTTTGATTGTCTTTTAAAAGATTTTATACTGTCAATACAAGTCCTTTATCAGATATGTGATTTGCGTATATTGTCTCCTTGATGGTGTATTTTAAAGTACAGAAAGTTTTGAAGTTTGAATAAGTTCAATGGAGTGAGAACCAGATTTCTACTGATATGTGAACATATGATGGTACGCTCATTCATTAAGCCATTTACCCTGTTCTCCAGCCTCCAGGGTCCTACAGACCACCACCTCCTATGGGTAAGCCACCAGGTTCAATTGTAAGACCTCCTGCTCCACCAGCAAGATCATCTGTTCCTGTGACCAGGCCACCTATCCCAATACCGCCACCACCACCCCCTCCTCTCCGCCACCACCTCCTCCTCCAGTGATAAAGCCACAAACTTCAGCTGTGGAACAAGAACGCTGGGATGAAGATTCTTTCTATGGCCTCTGGGATACCAATGATGAGCAGGGACTGAATTCGGAATTTAAATCTGAACCTGCAGCGATGCCATCTGCTCCAGTGTTACCACCCCCACCTGTTCACCCTTCCATCCCTCCTCCTGGCCCAATGCCTATGGGTATGCCACCCATGTCCAAACCACCCCCAGTGCAGCAGACTGTTGATTATGGCCATGGCCGAGGTAGGTAAAAATGGCAAACTTGTATTTAGGATTCTAGAGGAATTGTTAGCTTCAACTTTGGCTTTCTTAAGCTTCACTCTTACGGTGTTTTTATCCTTATTTTTGTTTACCAGACATATCCACTAATAAAGTTGAACAGATACCCTATGGAGAAAGAATAACTCTGCGTCCAGATCCACTACCTGAAAGATCAACTTTTGAAACAGGTAGAGGTCCCAGGGAGATCAGTATTTTTAAACCTTTTCGGACCTATTTATCATATGATTTTCCTTTTGGTAAGATTATCTGGGCCTCCCTTTAATATAGCTAAAGGATTCATAAGTTGAATTTAGGGCAGCAATTTATACTAGTTCTAAATTTAGATTTGTATTTTTCTGCTTTTATTTCAGGAGAAAAGGGATGTAGTTCTTAACTTTAAATTAATTGTTTTTGCAGAGCATGCAGGCCAACGAGATCGTTATGATAGAGACAGAGATCGTGAGCCTTATTTTGATCGTCAAAGCAATGTCATGGCAGATCATCGAGATTTCAAAAGGGATCGGGAGACACACAGAGATCGAGACCGGGATCGTGGTGTTATTGACTATGACCGGGATCGATTTGACAGAGAACGCCGACCTAGAGATGATAGGTATGCCATGAAAACTATCTTTGCTGGGTGTGCAAATTACCATACACTTAAGTTCAGCGAAAGTCAGTGTAGTTAAGGGAAATTTAGTAAATGATGTTTTTTTCTCATGATATGTGTATATAATTTGGAGAAGGAAGAGTACCAATTTTCAGGAGACCCGATTCTTGAGTTTTGCAAGCTTGAATTTCAGAGAGTTAAATAGGAGATGGAGAAAGGAAAGAGTATCGTCAACAGAGTTGTAATTATTGCTTAGTTAATAGGCAGACAATTAATTTTTGCTGTTTGTGAGCTCTGTGGATGTGTGTATGCAAGGCAGATCTAAATGAAAAAGCAAAATAAAAATATAAATATTGACTATGAATGGTAACTACCCATAGAGAAAATTGGGGATATAATGGTTTTTTATTTACCAAAGCACTTCCTGTTAAACTTTCTAGGACTCAGTCATATCGAGACAAAAAAGACCATTCCTCATCCAGAAGAGGAGGGTTTGATAGGCCTTCCTATGATCGCAAGTCTGACCGACCAGCCTATGAAGGACCGTCCATGTTTGGAGGTAGATTAGTGCCTTACTAACTATAAAGATGCTGAGAATTGAACACTACAGTAGATGCTTTTGATTGTAGCTGTGGTTTTAAACTTTCAGAATGAAATACACTCACAGATTTCTCAGAGATGGCAACATTATCACCAAAAAGAGTCCTATGAAATAAAATGTAAATTGCCGTTTTTACATTATTAAAGAAATTTTGGAAGACAGAAAATCATTTTTAATCCAGCCACCTACCTACCATACCACAGCCATTGCAATTTTATGTATTTCCTCTCATTCTCTCTTCACATACATATTAGTGAAGTTGTAAACTAAGTTCTGCATACAGTTTCTTTATTGTGCTTGTTCTCATTGATACTATACTGTATACATTTTTGTGTATGTAAATCTATTATATTAATGGCTCTATGATAGTTCATCAAGTGAATAAGATGTTAAGACTCTTATTTTTGAACACTTACATTGCTTTTAGTTTTTCATTGTTATAAATTAGACTTAAATAAACTAGAAATTCATACCTATTTATGTGAATAAGTTTTCCTAAGCTGGTGACTCATTCTCATATGTATTAACATATAATATTAAGAGTGGAGAGCATTAAAATTTTAAATAATTACTGTATAAATGGTAATCTTATTCAACCGCTGGCATCCTAGGAGAACGAAGAAGTTACCCAGAGGAGCGAATGCCCCTGCCAGCTCCTTCAATAAGCCACCAGCCACCTCCAGCTCCACGGGTTGAGAAGAAACCTGAATCTAAGAATGTGGATGATATTTTGAAACCACCTGGCCGAGAGAGCAGACCTGAGAGAGTGAGTCCTGTGTGCTTGACTAGTTTTATTGCAAATCAGAAGCTGATAAGAGATCTTTTTAGTATCCTGAACAGAATTTCTGTACTTTTCTATTGCATGGTAGTTTGGGTTTTTTTTGTTTTTTTTTTAACTTATTTTATTGGAGTATAGTTGATATGCAAGGTTGTGTTAATTTCTTCTGTATAGCAAAGTGATTCAGTTACATGTATAGATATATATTTTCATATGCTTTTCCATTATGGTTTAATCACAGGATATTGAACATAGTCCTCTGTGCTATACAGTAGGACCTTATTGTTATCTAGTCTGTATATACTAGTTTGCATCTGCTAATCCCAAACTTCAGTCTGTCCTCCCCCATTCCCCACCTTGGCAACCACAGTTCTGTTCTTTATATATGTGTGTCTGTTTCTGTACTGTAGATAAATTCATTTGTATCATATTTTCGATTCCACACATGAGTCATATAATACTGGTATTTGTCTTTCTATTTCTGACTTACTTCACTTAGTAATAATCTCTAGGTCCATCTGTGGCATCATTTCATTCTTCTTTATAGCTGAGTAGTGTTGTGTGTGTGTATATTCTTTATCCGTTCATTCATCAGTGAACATTTAGGTTGTCTCCATGTGTGACATAGTATTAATATCAGATTCAGGACATCTTGCCATCTCCAAATCATCATTTCTCATAAACTGCCTACCCTTTAGAATCTAAGAAATTAGAGCTTAATTGCTTGGCAAAAAGAAAGTTGATTATTCCCTAATTTAAAAAAATTTTTAAGTGTTAATTATAGAAAATAATTAAGAAAAACTCAATTAATGGCACTTTGAAGAAGGGGAAAGAGGATTTGGTCTTACGGAGTGTGGAATTTAAAAGGAAGAATTAGGAGAATTTGATTAGTTTAGACTTACTTTCCTGGTGACCTCCATATATATATAGATAGATACATACATAGATATCTATCTATCTATCTATATACACATTCTTACATTTTCCCTGTATTGCAGAATAATTAGATTCCATTTAAATAAACTGATACTGGGATTTCTATCAGAGGTTTGACTCCATGTATGTATGTATGTCACTGTTTTAAAGTCTCTTTCGTCTGTTATTGGTATAGTTACTCCAGCTTTCCTGTGGTTGCTGATTCTCCATCCTTTTAATTTCAATCTATTTGTGTCTTTCAGTCTGAGATATGTTCCTTCTAGACAGCATATAGTTTAGGTCATGTTTTTTAGCAGTCTGATAATTTTTGCTTCTTAATTAGATTGCTTAAATCCATTCATGTGTAATGTTGTTATTGATGTAGATGGCTCAAGTGCCCCGTGGTTAGGATTCAGTGCTTTTCAGGCCCAGGTTCAGTCCCTGGTTGGGGAAATGAGGTCCTGCAAGCCGCACAGCAGGGCCATAAGAAAAAAAAGAGATATGGATGGCTTAATTCATTCCTAGCTTGCTCAGCTGTGTTGAAGTACAGTTGGTTTTTGTACATTGATTGTATATTGCTCCACATTGCTGAACTCAGTTATTGGTTCTAATAGATTTTTAGTGGATTCCTTGGAAGTTTTCCTGTATGTGAGATGATAGAATCTTGCAGATGGAGATAGTTTTACTTCTTACTTTTCAGTCTGGATGCCTCTTTTCTTTTCTTGCCTAGTTGTTCAGTGTTGAATCGATGTGGTGAGAGTGGGCATCCTTGTTTCATTCCTGAACTTAGAAAACTTTCAGTCTTTCACCATTAAGTACTGTGCCAGCTGTGCATTTTCGTTTGCTGTCCTTTATCGAGTTAAGGAGGTTTCCGTTCATTTCTATTTGGTAAATGTTCTTATCATGAAAGGATGTTGGATTTTGTTAAACGCTTTCTCTGCACTGGGATTTTTTTTGTTTTTTATTGTATTGATATAATGTATTATTACATTAACAAATTTTAGATATTAATTGGTATCTCTGGGATAAATCCTACTTGGTCATGTTGTTTAATTCTTTTTATATGTTGCTGGATTCAATTTGGGAATACTTTGTTGTGAAGTTTTATATCCATATTCATAAGAGATACCAAATTTTCTTGTGATGTCTTTGTCTGGTTTTGGTATCAGATTATATGCTGGTTTGAAATACTGGCCTCATAAGTTGGGAATTGTTCTTATTCTTTTTTTTTTTTTCTGAAAGTGTTTGTGAAGAGTTGGTATTTTTCTTTAAATGTTTGTTGGAATTCAGTGAGGAACCTGGGTGTTTCTTGTTGGCAGGTTTTTGACTACTAATTAGGTCTCTTCACTTGTCATAAGTTTGTTCAGGTTATCTATTCTTCCTGAGACCATTTCAGTGGCTTGTGTCTCTCTTAAGAATTTGTCCATTTTTTCTGAGTTGTCTAGTTTGTTGGTATACAGTTTCATAGTAGTCCTTTATAACCCTTTTAAAATTTTTGTAAGGTTGGCACTCATGTCCTCTCTTTTTTTCTGATTCTAGTAATTTGAATCCTATCTCTTTTTTCTTAGTTTAGCTAAAGGTTTGTCAATTTTGTCACTCTTTTGGTTCCATTGATTTTCTGTTCTCTATTTTAATAACCTCTGCTCTAATGTTATTTCCTTCCTTCTTGCTTTACGTTTAGTTTGTTAGTACATTTAGTTTGTTCTTCCATTTTCTTATGTTGTGTCTTCATTTTTATTAATCTCAAAGTATTTTCTGATTTTTGTTTTTATTTCTTCTTTGATCTATTGATTATTTAATAAGAGCATGGTGTTTCATTTTTACATTTTCCCAAACTTTTGAGTTTCTTTCCATTGTGGCCAGGGATATGCTTTGTATTATTCCCGTTCTCTCAAATGTGTTAAGCTTATTTCATGGCCTATGGTATGGTCTCTCCTGGAGAATATTAGGTCATTGTTAACTTTAAGATCAATTCATTGTGGTGGGGAGGGAAACTAAGTGATTTTTTTTCTTTAATTGTGTTTCAGATTGTTGTTATAATGAGAGGATTGCCAGGCAGTGGAAAGACACATGTTGCAAAACTTATTCGAGTGAGTATGGAAAAGTGAAAGCATCACTTGCTTTTGTTAGCCATCTGCCTTCTTAACAAGCAACGTGATGTTGATACAGGTATTTCCTGTTTGATCCGCTCTAGTTGGTCTAGGTGGGTGCTGTCTCATTTTGATCTGCTTAGACAGATACTTTTGCCCCAGCTTGAATTGAAACCACAAGAAGATTGTGTGGTATTTAGCCATAAGAAAAAACTTTATGCACATTTATTAATTTATTCCATAAATTCTCTTTAACTTTCTTGAATATCTGATACTTAGGATAAGGAGGTAGAATTCGGAGGACCTGCACCCAGAGTTCTAAGCCTGGATGATTACTTCATCACTGAAGTAGAAAAAGAAGAAAAAGATCCAGATTCTGGAAAGAAAGTGAAAAAGAAGGTATGCTATATTCCTCTCAGATTATATCCTAATTCATAAATAGTATTGAAAGCATGTTCAAAGAGAAATTATTGACTTTTTTGAACACAAACTTCAGTGCTCAGGTGTGAAGGAAAAGACTACACCTGAGAAAGAAGGAAAGTTGTCTTTATCCAAATGCTAACTAGGGAAGAGATGTAAGGTGATTCCTGCTTTTGCTAACTCTGTATCTCTTTTGTGGGGAATCTTAGGTAATGGAATATGAATATGAAGCTGAGATGGAGGAAACCTACCGTACTAGCATGTTCAAAACTTTCAAAAAGACTCTGGATGATGGCTTTTTCCCTTTCATCATTCTGGATGCCATCAATGACAGAGTTAGACATTTCGACCAGTTTTGGAGTGCAGCAAAAACCAAGGGATTTGAGGTATAGGTTTAAAGAACTTTAGAGTATTTTGTTTGTCATGTAAGTCTTGCATTTGTTTGCTTAATCAATATTCGTTTCTTCTTAGGTGTATTTGGCTGAAATGAGTGCAGATAACCAGACTTGTGGCAAGAGGAATATTCATGGACGAAAGCTTAAAGAAATAAATAAGGTGATTATTATTATTTTTTAAGAAAACATAGAGGGCATAGCATGGTCTCTTGGTCTTTCTTTGAGTAGCTTCCAGAGATAACTTGAGCTCCTGAATCTCTCAATTAGATGGCTGATCACTGGGAAGCTGCACCTCGTCATATGATGCGTCTGGACATTCGTTCTTTGTTGCAAGATGCCGCTATTGAAGAGGTGAGTGTCCTTTGGCTCAAAAGCAGTGCAGAAGCCACCTTTTTCTCCACCATTTGAAAAAATTTTAAATTACAGAAAAGCTGTATGATTAGTATAAGAACACCTGCATGACTTTCATTGAGATTCACTGATTGTTAATATTTTGTCACATTTTTTTCTATTAGATTTCTTCTGTTTCTTCTTGTTGTTACTGTTAATACTATTCCTATTACTATGAAACCATTTGAGAATAAAAATGCAGGCCTCATAAACCCTTTATCCCCTAAGTATTTCAGAAGATACCTCCCAAGAGCAAGGGCATTCTCTTACAGAAGTAGAAATCTCAGTTATCAAATTCAAGAAATTTAACATTTGATAAGATCCCATATTAGGTAATATAAATTTCCTAAATTCTTTCATGTACAGTCCATATTCACATTTCACCAGTTATTTCTGTAATGCGCTTTATAGCTGCTGCTGTTGCTAAGTCACTTCAGTCGTGTCCGACTCTGTGTGACCCCATAGACTGCAGCCCACCAGGCTCCCCCATCCCTGGGATTCTCCAGGCAAGAATACTGGAGTGGGTTGCCATTTCCTTCTCTAATGCGTGAAAGTGAAAAGTGAAAGTGAAGTCACTCAGTCGTTTCCGACTCTTAGCGACCCCATGGACTGCAGCCTACCAGGCTCCTCCATCCATGGGATTTTCCAGGCAAGATAATGGAGTGGGATGCCATTGCCTTCTCCGGGACTTTATAGCAGTTTCTTAAAATCCAGGATCCAATCCTTTAATAGAAAAAATGGTTTCTCAGCCATGTCACTCATGAAAGACAAAGAAATCTTGAAGCATATTGGTCAGTTACCTGT
This sequence comes from Aepyceros melampus, assembly GCA_006408695.1. Classification (NCBI taxonomy): domain Eukaryota; kingdom Metazoa; phylum Chordata; class Mammalia; order Artiodactyla; family Bovidae; genus Aepyceros; species Aepyceros melampus. Next base: position 61,458 of record SJXQ01005937.1, on the reverse strand, counting down.
TCTGTTAGCTCCCATAATTGTGGGCAGTCGTGATTAGCTTTAGGTTAAATGTTAGCAGGAATGCTGCATAGTGACATGTTCTTAGTGCATCATATGATGTCAACTTATTTTATTATTGTTGATTAAAATGTTGATCACTTGGTTTTGGTGATATCTTCAAAGTTTTCTACATTTTTCTCTTTGTAATAAGTGATCTGTAGGGAGATAAACTTTGAAACTGTTAATATCCTGTTCCCTGACAGATTTTCATAGATTGATAATTCTTATCTAAATCAATTATTTGTTTGGTAGAAATAAATCTTTATCATGGAGAAGGAGAGACCTTTCTCTTTTAATCAGTTATGTACCTCTGCTTTATTTGACTTCTTCCTGTGATTGAGAATTATTGACACTCAGTGTTTCCACTGTGTTTTTATGTGTTTTTGCCTCCCTTGCCACTCGTCAACCCATTTCCTTCTGGCTCCTGTCCCAGCCATTCTCTAGAGACTCTCACCAGAGAGTTCCATGACAAGGAACAATTCTCACTTCTCCTGTTGCAAAATTTTGCAGCCATATGTGACTGTGTCCACCTTCCTGCAGACATTTTTTCTCCACTCCTCGAGTCTCCTCTCCTGATTTTCTGTTGCATCCCGGGTCATGACGCAGGTCTCCTTTCCTGGCTTCTCTTGCTGCCCAGTCCTTAAATGTTGGAATTCTTTAGGGCTGTATCCCGGGCTCTGCTTGCAGTCTGCACATTCTGTGTAGAGAGTCTTTCTGGTACCTTGAATTGCCTCTTATATGCCCTTAATATTAAATTGTAAAGCTTGGAATGACTTTTATCAATATCTTAATAGTAATTATATCTGAGCAGAGAGGTTGTGGGTGATTTTTACATTCTACTATTATTTTCCAATTTTGTACCAAAAGGTATGTATTACTATTAACCTTAAAATACCTCAAACACAACCTATCCAATGTGTAATTCATCCAAATCTGTTCCTCTTCTAATAATCTCTTATTTATTAACAAGACCCATCAATCACTTAGTTGCTGAAACCCTCACTCTTTTACTCTCCATTATCTTTAACTCCCTTTATACCGCTGTTTGACTCTACCCCTCCACCATGTAGTCAGTCTGTGCAATCTATAAATTTTGTCAGTTTTGTCTTATAAATACTTCTGTAGTCTATCTGCTCTCAGTTTGCATTGCTACTATTCTGGGCCAAGCTCTCATCCTGATTTCTTACTATACCCTTTCTTACATTTTGAGATTTGAATTATACATGTTTTACGTGTTTGAAAAAATACTTGCTAAAGGTTTTCAAAAGAAATCCTAGTAATCTATAGCCATTCAAAACAGATAACCGTCAACTTAGATCATTATATTCAACTTCACAGGGAATTAATACAGATAGATATCCCAGGAAAATGAAAGGCAGGAATATCATCTTGTCTGTCAGTTCTATTTCCAAGTTTAGGGTATTAGAAATTTCTTAGTATGTAACAGCAAGTCTGTGCATCTTGCTCTGGGCAGCTGTGCTCATTTCAGATCTCAGTGAGGGACTCAACATTTTCCTGAATGTTAACTCAGCCTATTTTATGTGTGATTATTGTGGTGGTGTAGGTGGAGATGGAAGACTTTGATGCAAATATTGAAGAACAGAAGGATGAAAAGAAAGATGCAGAGGAAGAGGAAAGCGAACTGGTAGGAGACAGAACAACCACTTTGAACAAAGTGTCTCTTTATTAAAATTCTTAAGGGTTTAAATTCATCTCTGTGGTCAGATTACTATTGTTGATATGCACCTTAATGGTAAAAGTTTCCAGAATCATCTTCACGGAGACTTTTGGATACTTTTTATTTTTACCCCGACCAAAGGAAAAGAACCCTCTACTGTGTTAACAAGAAAATTTTAGAATGCTAAGAAACGTACCCTTGTATTCACTCAACTATTTGTGGGTGGCTCTAGGGGAATATACTTTTTAAGAAAATCAATTACATATGAAAGAGCATTTTTACATTCCAGCAAATACATGGTACAGCCTATCCAACTTATGCATAATTGTCTCTTCTTTGCTATAAGAGCTCATAACTGAGTTTCTGTAAACTGAGGCAGAAGAACTTATTGAATGAGGAGACAGAGGGTTGCCACTGACTCCAGATTTGTTCTTCCACATTTTATCCTATTAAGTGATGGTGAAAATGATTTGACTGTGTAGGCAATGCATTTTGCTTAGGCTAATTAAAGGCTTACGTAAGTGTGAATTCAGAGTTCCCGTGTACCTACTGTAAATGCTTTTGATCACACCTCTGTTGTGATGTCTGCCTTACCCTGTCATTCAAGAGTATGTGACTTCCAGACTTATGTTATTTTCAGTGTTTGCTAATGCGGTACAGAGATTAGCAATGCCTTGAAATAGTGTTGCTTTTTTAATTCAAAATATTATTTGTTTTATTTAATACTTCAGCCCTTGCTAAAGTTGCTTTTCATATTCTTCTGAAAATGTACAAAGTGAGAACCCCGATTCCTCCCCCTAGAGAATACATGCTAAGAAGTGGTTTCATCACCCCATGTGTGTTATAGAGGACTCTGGATAGAAACTGTGTGTTTGCATAGAGATGGTGTCAACCTCTACATTCCTAGATTTCGTATGTGGATTAAAAAATAAGCTTTAAAGTTAATGGCATTTGAGTCTCAGTATGTTTTTTTTTTCCTTTAAACAAAGTCTTTTTATTTAATTAGATTGTATTTTAACATACATGATCTAAGGTGTAGGTAGGAAATTCACTTGAAGGTCCACGCTGTCCTGGAATATGGCTAATGACAAGTCTAGTTACTTGCAGCGTGCATACTAGAAAGCCATCATGTGAGAAGCCTATAATGTCAGCTCTCTGAAACTCTGTCTTCCTTTGTAGAGATTTCAGTTCAGGATATGGTCATAACATCTGACTTGCTTAGGTGTAGGTCAAAACTTGGAACTTTTAATTGAATGTACTATTATTTTTTAAAGTGAAACACACTGTAATACAATATTTTTTCACCAGAAACATGGCATTGAAACTTTAGAACTCTACCCTGCTGAACTATCTCTTTTATTTCCAAGTAACCTAGTGTTCCATAGAGTGAGAAGATGATTCTAAGTTTTAAGGAAGAAAAGGGTAGTTCCAGCAGGGAGAGCTTAACATACTCATTTTACTTAACCTTTATGTAATAAAACTTCTCTTAACCTTTTTTCAAAGTGCAGAATCCAGATCTCCTATTGTTGGGTTCTATCCCAGGAGTAAAAGATTCTTGGAAAATTTTAATAAAAGGGTTAAGAGCAAGTCTCCTGTCATTCAGACCATTTTAATGGAATTTTCACTCAACTTTATGTTTTCTACTCTGTACTGATTACTACAGCTGTGTGAAATCCATACTTTTCTTGGTCAAGAGACTCCTTTGGGGGGATCATTGGTATGATATTTTGTCTTCTTTAATGCTTCAGTGGACCTTGTAGATATGACTCAGAATTTTAAAATATATTATTCTAGTGACACTTAAGGTTTTTAGATGATTTTTGAGATATAACAGTACAGATTCTATCAGTACCAAACTTGTAGCACCATCACTTCAACCTTTGTCTTCGTTTGTTATTGAAAATGTATTTGGAAAAGATAATATAATTTATAATCTGAAATACTACCTAATTAGTTGAAGTTGAATTATTAGTCTGGCTTAAAGACTACAAATGTATAAAACCTGTTGATTTCCTGGAAGATTGATAATGCTCTAGTAAACTCAACACAGAAGCTGTTGTCATGTTCAACTGTTCAACATCCTTTCCAACTTTACCTGCGTGTCAGTCTGTTCTGTGAACTTCAGCATTCCCAGTAGTAGAAAGATACATTAATTCTTAAAAGAAGATGCTGACACCTTTGATGAATCTGTCCTGTATAATAAGTCCTAATATTAAAGTTCTTACGTAAAGATCTAATAGAGAACACAGTCCAAATGAAGTGAAACCTGTTTTACTTCAGTGAATTATATGGAAATTAATTATAAATCAGTGAATTATATGGAAAAGGCATACATTTGCTAGGCAAATAAACTGAAAGGCTTTACTGCATAGTTAAATAGGTACATTGGGAAATTTGCAAATCTTTATAGGACTTTGAAATAAACCACTCAGTTATTTTACTAAATAAGACATAAATTGCCTGTGGAGATTTATGGTTTTTCATATAATAGAAAAAGTGTAATTAAAAAAAAAACAGCAGAAATAATAATCTAGCTTCCAGTTGATGAAAAAGTAATACTCTGAAATAGATTCAGTAAAATTAGTCTTTGTAAGATCTAACTGGTAAATGGATTGAATCATTTTAAAATGAGGTTGAACTTAATAATTGTGTTCAGTGATACCCAGTTTCCTCCTATCTTCTGAGTATCTAAAATTACACTGGAATACAAAGTAACTGTCTTGAAGAATACTCCTTGGACCTCATGGCTACTATCCCTTGATAATAGCAATTGTATTTAGAAATAACCTGGCTAGTATGATAAGTTCTCTGCTACTCTGAATGATGTTATTTAGCATAGTAACTACCATACATTCTTACTGTATTTGCTATACAGCTGTTTTTCAGACTACAGTTGTGTGTCCTGAACTGTAGTTGCCTCAGAGCGCCTTCATGATACTATTCTAAAGTGCCTGTCCTAAAATCTGGGTAGTGAAGTTCGTGAATTTGGTAATTCAGTTTCTTCAGAGATAATGAGACTGTTTTCCCTAAGGATATATTTATAAATAGTGAGTGGAAACTGAATCCATTCCCAGTTGTAATGCTTTTCCAATTCAAAAGTGATATGCATGTATGTGTCTCTTTCTAACCCTTCGAGCTTCTTTCTGTGTACGATTTAGGGTTACATTCCGAAAAGCAAATGGGAGATGGACACATCTGAGGCAAAGCTAGGTGGGTATTTCCTTTTTCCTGTTTTTATATGTGAACCTGATGGTAATGGTCATAGATCTTTCTGCTGTAAGAAGAACAAATTCCCCCAAATCTCTGCTTAAACAAAGATTTTAGGCCTACCTTACTACATCCTCAGTCTGTTTTGCTGACTTCCGTTTTATATATTGTGAAAGAGTAAATGCAAATATGTGATAAATTTAGTAATAAAATATTGTCACTTCTAAAATCTATTTATTTATATTAATCAGAAATGTCACTTCTAAAATCCATTCATTTATATTAATCAGAAATGTTGGTGTAGATGAGATTTCTACCTTTATGAAAGAATATTTAACTGTAGTTCAAAATTGAAGTTGATTATGAATATTTTGGATAATAGTGATCATAAAAATAATAAATATTGAAGTTTAAAAATTAATTAAAAAGCAGGTATTTTCTTTGTATATTAATTTGTAAGTGGAGGAGGTAGATATATAATTTAGGTTTTTGAGAAGCCTGGCTTGTAAGTTTCCATTTAAATTTTCCTCCAGCTGGTCTTTAGTGCAGGTTACAAGGTAAATTGGTGAAAATTATTGTCTAAATAAAATATTGGAGTTGCTTAACTTGGGGTTCTTTGTCAAGTAGAGAATCACATATATCCAGTGGATTTTCCACCAGTATTTCATGGTAATATTATAGAACTTTTTTTTAAATCTCACCTAAAGAGAACCATTTAATATATTGATTAAGATGTATTAGTAAATAATTTAAGCTGGTGATATAAGATTTTTTTAAAAGATGGACCATGCTACTGTATGAAGTATGACTGTTGGTCTCTGCATTCCTCTTCTGTAATTATGCTGTAACCCCCAGAGCTGAAGTAACCATAGAAACATACCTTAAATTTATAGAACAAATTTGAATAATTTAGCTGCTTCACTGTTGGAGATATACTGTCTGTGTTTCTGACATCAGAGGGGTGCATTTTACACACAGGTGCATAGACTGTGCCTTTTATTGTGCCCAGTTGATCATGTGAGTCATTGATATTGACCAGATCTAATGTTAAAAGATAATCTGTAAACAGTAGTATTACCATATTGTTGGGATAGATGCTTTGTTGCAAAGTCTAGAATTTTTTTCTAGTGTATGGCATGTGAAAATTTTGTGTGGTTATTGACATATTCTTCCATTCGTCCTTCCTCTGTGGGAAATCCATTTTAATAATAACCAACTTTCTCCTTCCCTGAACTTTTAAAGCATTCAAAAGTGCTTAAATGCAATTAAGTATGTAGGAAAATAATAACAAATTAGTTTTAAATAATAATGCTGTAAATATGTTTATGTTAACATTAGTTTAAATCTTGAGGTTTGTACTTACAGAATAACCTGTAAGTAAGACTGTAAGATCATTTTCCTTTTTCCTGCTTTTCTAAGTAGTGATTATCTTTTGGGGCAAAGAGAAATGGTAATTAAAGAGATACGGGAATTATACAATATTTTAGCTAAGCATATAATCTTTAAGAGGCCTTTGTAATATATTATCTAGGATAATGCTTTTTTTAACTTGAGCTAGTCCACACTCTTACTTTCCTTTCTAATATCTAAAGAGAAAGGAAAATGTAATTTAGTTACGATGATTGTCCAAGATAATATGCCAGTAATCTTGATATCACTTTCCAGAAAAAATTCTGGCCTGTCTGCTATTTGCTCCTCAGAAAATACATTTAATACAAATTCAGTCCATTTTAGGTTTTATTTTTAATTTTTATTTTTTTTGGCTGTGAGGCATGTGAAATCTCAGCCTCCTGACCAGGGATTAAATCTGCACTGCCTGTACTGGGAGGCCAAATCTCAACCACTGGACTGCCAGAGAAGTCCCACAGATGCAGTCCATCTTAAAGGCAGTGCCAGAAATAGCGTTGTTAACTAAACCATTTCAGCCACAGGCACTGGAGATCTAGTAATGAGTCTAGGAAATAAGCTCTTAAATGTTTGCAGCTGGGTTGGTTTTGTGATAGTGATGCTCCACATAATGACTCGCCGCTTGCACCACCTTATTATCTTGAGAGCTAAATCATCTGTCGAGGAAGGAGTGTAGCCTTCCTGAAAGTACTTCTTTGATACTGGTCCACAGAGCCAATTGAGAAGAGCCTAAAGCACGGGGCTCTATTCTTTCATGTCACCTTCCTTATCATAACAAATGCAATAGATTTGACTACCAGGTACAACTTTATTTTACCAACATGTCTTAAATATCTCTTGGTAACATGATTATGCTGGGTGGACACATTTTGAGCTTTAGTGGTGGCATGTATTGAGCTAGACAAGCTGAATCTGTAACTGAAAAATTTTGACTTAGATGACTTGGCCGAGAAAATATTCACTTACTTGTAATCTTTCAAGCAACTGTTAAATCTTAATGTTGAGTCTTGATCTGTGTTCATTAAGTACAGTATATTCAGTTCAGCCTGTGTGTGTGTGTGTGTGTGTGTGTGTGTGTATGTGTTAAAGTAGAAGCAGTGTAATTTTAGGAGAATTCACAACTAGCCTGAGTTGCATCTGGCTTGGCTGTCATGGAGTTGTTGAGGACTGTCTGTGACCCACTCTCAGTAGCACTTTGCTGCTTTTCCAGCTGGGACACAAGCACCCGAAGGCAAGGGTGGGTGTTACATGCCACATCAAATGCTAGGATTCAGCATTCAAGCTACTTAAATTCCACTGACATGATTTTGGTTTCTCAAACAGTGAAAAGCCAAAAGTATACTTGAGACTGTTGTCATGCTAATTTAGGTTTCTTCATATAGCTTACTTTTGCTTTCTCATCTCAGTGTCATTTGTCTCTGTTTATGAGTTACTCTGTACTGGCCTTCTATATGTCAGGCAGTTTCATCTCTTCCCAGTTGGAATGTAATTATTATTTTGTATAGGCATGTAACCCTTGTGTGTTCATCATGAGCAAATTTTCAGAAATATCATTTATGTTTAGAAAACATAGATGTATCTAAAAATTTTTTTCTGTTGTGTTATATATAATATACTGTTTTGAAGATATGGTAAAATTCTGTGACCTGCAGAGTTGGATATTTAAACTTTCATCTTCATCTTCAAACTTCATCTTTGAAATTCAAACCTCTGAAAATCATTAGTATGAGTGTATTGGATACCAGTTGTCTTCTGTAACTAACAAATACCCCAGATTCCTCTTCCTTCATCTTATGCCATACATCTGTGTGTTTGAGTTTCCAGGATGCCATGTGGAGGAGGTATGAACCTTTCTTCAGCTCCAAGAAGGAAACTTTAAACTTGTTGTGCACAATAAAATTTCAAATTAAACATTACAAACAAGGGTGTTCAGACTAGAAATACACATGCTTCTGAACTTCCATGTTGCAAATGTGAAACTCCTGGTGTGTAACTCCTGTCATACACCCAGTGTATGAGGAAGAGTTCTTGTAGTTTTCACACTGTCCTTCTGTAATTGCTGCCTGACCATGTTCTATTCTTGGAATTGAAATATGAAATTTTCCTTTGAAGTATGTTAATGTCGAAGTTGATCTTACTAAGTTTGGAAATCCTTTGACGTTTATTCAATAAGTGTGTTGGAGCGGCTGATACTTTACGCTATTCAACTGAGAACAGTTTTACTATTTGTGGGGCTTCGTTGGTTTTTCTAATACCATATTCTATGTCCCTGAGCAATCAAGGTGTCACCTGTAAGATCTTGTGTAATATGGCCTGTCCTGTACATGTAGGTTAGAGTCCCTTGGTACGGCGTGTGATTTATAGAGGAGGTTAGAAGACTGTTTCTGTTGCACTCATCCATGTTAAAAATTTGCCTAAGTGATATGATAAAAATTTCTTGAGTTTTGTAAAGTGTTGTAGTTTGCCTTGCTGATTTTTCAATAATGCTTTTATGGGGGTGGGGCTTAGGAAATAAAAGCTTTGACAAGTATGCAAAATCTTACTGGTTTTTGAGATCTGTATGGTATGTACAATTAGTTGCGTGTGTAACTTTTACATTTGAAGCATAAACTCACCTTGCCTCCTGCTTCCATTGTACTTTTCTTTTATGTTCTGTCTGCCTTGATGCCTAAAAGGTTTCTATTATATATACTCTTCACCATTTATGGAGTTAAATGGGTGTGGTTATTGTATGTTTCTGAAGTATGTAGGTTTTCCTTTATTGACCTACTTAATAATGGTGTGGTTTTATAACTGTAGATGATCCAAAAGTTTAGTGCTTCAGTGTAGCTTTTATATATATATATATGTACACATATATGTGTGTGTGTATATATATATATAATTCATAATTTCACATGTAGAATTCAAGATCACAACTAACAACCAATAAAAAGACTATACACATTTCCATCATGTGTTCTTGAAGACACCTAAACTCATATCTCATAATTTCTGAATCAGCACTCCCTGTTAATTTAATTGATTAAAGTTTGGGACCTTTGGAAAGCCTCTCAGATTGAGGATTCTGAAAGAAAATTCAGATCCAGCCACTTTGGCTGATTAGCCCTCAGCCTCAGAATAGTCAGCAGCGCGTTAAAGTATGACCAAAGAAAGTGGTGATTTGTATGATCGACTTAACCTGTAAACATTAACTTACAGCAAATCCTGTCACAGTGGCCAAAATCCTAAGAAACTGTTCATCTAAAACTTTCCCAAACATAGCTTGGCTCATTAAGTTCTGGTACTACCTGTTTTTCATATAACATGATATCACACATGATTGCAGATTGAATGGGTGGTGGTAATTGTTGTGTTAAAGAAACAAAAACAAAAAAGAATGGAAGAAATTGCTTTTGGAAGAACTCAACGTTGCTTTTCGTCAGAACATGAGAGCTGAAGTGTGATTTTAGGTGGGTGGGGAGGATAAGGAGGCCAGTAAACAAGTGTCTTCTCTTGCTCTGCCTGTATTTGTTACTTAAACCAGCATAGTAATGTAAAGGCTGCCGGTATGAACACCAGATAAAGAAATTGCACAGAACTTGATACTATCTCAGCCAAGAAGAGAGTTTGGATCTGCAAGTGGTGCTGCTCTCAGAAAGGCGGATGCGCCCTCCGGCGGCGTTCCAGCCTTCTTTGCCCTTGTGTGTGTGTCGTGTGCAAACTCACACTCTTTCTTAATGCTGCGGCTCTGTGTTTGTCCTCAGACAAGTTGGATGGCTTGAGAACTGGCACAAAAAGGAAACGTGACTGGGAGGCTATTGCCAGCAGAATGGAGGACTATCTTCAGCTCCCTGATGATTACGACACTCGTGCTTCTGAGCCTGGGAAGAAGAGGGTAAGAGACCATGAGTGATCACCAACACTTAAAGGCCCGTGTAGACATCTGGTTTTAGAAAGTTAAAGTCAGATAAATACTAATGCTGTTTTTTAGAGTGGTTTGGTTTATACTGCATCAGAGTCAGACACAACTGAAGTGACTTAGCAGCAGCAGCAGCACCATATTACACATTTGCAAAAGAGACCTTACAAATTATCTGATCAAAATGTACAAATAAATAATGGAGAACAGAGCCTCACATGGTTAGCACGTTATCAACCTTAAAGGAGTTTGGAATGGCTGCTTGTGCCATTTTGTCATGGAGCAAGAGAGTCAGGTGTGAAGTAGAGTATTGAAGAGAATCTGTGGGACTTCTTAATGTAGAGGGACTTCAGATGTAGAGGGTACAGGATGGATGGGATCAATGGTGACTTTTCAGGATTCTGGCCATAAGCATTCCATGTATGTGGTGCCATTTACTGAGTTAGCGTAAAGTAGGGGAGACATATAAGTTTAAGAGTGAAAACTCAGAAGTTCAGCGAGGTACCAGTGAAGTTAGAAGTGGTTATAGGACTTGGGACTCCAAAATTTAGAAGTTCAGATAGAGGTAACTATTTTAAGAAGGAAAGAATAGTCCATTGTTAAATGATACAGAGAAGAAACAGATAAACTGAGAAAAGAGAACTCACCACTGAATTTGGCAACATGGTGATTGTTGATGTTTGGTCAAAAAAAAAAGTCAGGCTTTCTTAGAGAGTTGAGAGGAGAAGCCAATTTCGATCAGATTTGAAGAACAGGAAATGAGGAAGTGCAGAACAGCAAATGTAGATAAGTTTCTGAAGAAGCTTAGCTACGATAGGGAGCAAAATAATGAAGCCAAGATGTTGAATAGGTCTTCCACACGATGGCAAATTCAATAAAAGTGATATTGGTATGCATCTTTTAAACACAATAAAGTAAGAGGTATAATATTGTATATGAGCCACATAAAGCTTTTTCAGCTAGTCTGTCTTGATCTTTCTTTTAAGTATATACAGACCTCCCACTCTTTTTAATTTACTTTATTTTTGGCTGTACCGCACAGCAGTTTCCTGACCAGGGATTGAAACCTGGGCCCTTGGCAGTGAAAGTGCCGAGTCCTAACTACTGGACTGCCAGGGAATTCCCTACCCTTCTTTTTAAATAGCTGCCTAGTGTACCATCATTTGGTTGAATAATCAGTTATTTATCTATTTCCTTATCAGTGAATGCTTATGCTGTTTTCGTTTTATTGCTAATGTAATACTGTAGTGTAAGTTGCATGCGTTTGTCTTGGCAACCTTTTGACAGTGTATCTCTAGGGTGTATTTTTAGCCTGAAAGCTGCAAACTCATAGAATATGATGTATCATTCTGACAGCTATTATGAGATTGTTTTCCAAAAAGGTTGCGCCTATTTATACACCTACATGTAAGTAAATGCCTGTTTTTTTCACACTTGAACCAGCAGTGCTGTTACTGAACTTTTTAACCTTTGACAGTCTGATAGGTGAAAAATGGTATCTCATTTTGCATTTCGCCAAGTAAGAATGAAGTTGTTTATCATTTCTTTATCTTTACACATCATTTCTTTTTTAATGAATTCCCTCAGTACTTTAGTAGTAAAAGGATGTTTATTGTAAGAGAATGAAAAATGCCACTTCATTACAGGGGACTCTAGGTTTCAAATAGTGCAGACAATCCCTGGGCCTGCCCTTGTTTGTGTGTCTTGAGACCTAATTAGTGGCCTTCTGTGTTTGGGTGGCCCAGCTCTACCCAGGGACTACGTGTCTTAATACCTCTTATTCCAGTTTTAAGGTTGGGGCAACAGAAGCAGAAATAGCTCTTTCTTGGGAATAATAATTTAGTGTAACAGTGAATAATCTCAAGTGAGAAATGTTTTTCTCTGTTCATTTTTAGTTAGGTAACTATTACTGTCTTCAGTAGGAAGTGTGTAATCTCATATAATTTACTCTGTAAGCTGAGTGGACAAAAGCGTGAGCTGTACACATCCTAGTTCATTAAGTGGCTCCTCTTTTCACTCCTCTCCCTGCCTTCCTTCTTCATTTCAAATTGTTTTTAACATTCAAACCATTTTCCAAAATCAACTTCTGAGCACAAGGAAATCCTGCAGTAGCATGGAATGCAGGACTCATTACTCATTCCTTTGCTGGAGTTATTTGATTTCTATAATCCAGCTTTTTATAAATATTAGGTAGATTCCTGGGATTAATTTACACCGAAACACAAAGGTAGTTCTGAAGAATTGATAATACTAGAGTTTTACCAACATGGCTAGTATTTAAAAAATATAATTAAAAAAATTTTTTTCCACTTGCTTAATTTTGTATAAAATGACTTTAATTTGTGTTTCTTTGATAACTGTAGAAAAGTGAATGTTTCCCTAGTTTTGTTTGAGAACTCAAACGTTTTAGAGAGATTTTTTGTGACAGTGGCTTAAATGTACACAAATAAACTTCTGAGTATTGGTCAAGAGTTTTCTTTATTATACCTTTTTTTTCTTCCTTAACAGCTACAGTAAATGGCAGAAAATTGAGATTGTAAATGTCAATAAAAGTACCTCTCTGGGAAGGTTAGGAGGGACACTTGACATTTCTAAAGCCATTTCTAGTTGCAAGTCATTATTCTGCTCCTTACATTTTTTTGTAATCATTTCATTCCTTTCACAGAATTGTATGTCTGTATGTCAGGTCTGTGGAACTGCGGCCTGTTATATTTTCATTTCAGCTTTAAAATTTGGGGCATTTGTGCTGAAACATATTGCTTTTTTTAAAAATAACTACTTTTCTTCCTAATTCCATATTCTTTATTTTATCTGAGTTTTAAAGACTTAGAATTTAAACTTCAGATTTAAAACATTAGTGTATTTAAATCTGTGCTAAGGATGTACTGTGGACTGTTTTCAGTCTTTTCTTTGTTCAATGGCCACAATTCATCTGTCTGTCCATCCATCCATTCTTAATTCCCCTTAACCATAGTCATCTTTTGCTAAAAAGTGTACCCTTGATCCCAAGGAGAACTGAAGAGAGGGTGCATAAATTTGTCAGAATAAATACATCAGCATTAATGGGCAGAAAGCCCAAAGATCTTGGTATTCAGAAACCCACATTATTTATTAGGCTTTTTATTAAGCCCCATGAAGGAAATTGAGCCATAAGTTTTCTGCCCACAAATAAATCTGCCTTAAAAAGAGTCAGGTGTTATCAATTTTCCCCCATAGCTGTTAATTGTGTGTATTATCTTTAGCCAAGTAGTTGATAAAAGCAGTTATCAGGGGAAGAAATAAAAAAGAAGCCAGTCCTTTGATTACCATTCCTATAGACAATAATAGGGAGGGTCATTATACTTCTCAGAGCAGTTACACATTTCCAGGTACAGAGTGAATGAACGTGCTCTGGTTCCCTCTCCTTGTTACAGATAACAATCACAACAAATCACAAGCCGTATTTAAAATACAGTCTCTGCAGACTTTGGTTCTAGGCAACTGCAAAGCACAGTTATAAGTATTTTATCTTTTACAGGTTAAATCTGCTTATATTTTTAAAATTATTACTATAATACATACAAATCCATATTTTAAAAAGATCAGAATACCAATAGAAAATGTCATTGATTCATATATTTGTAGGGATAATCTTGCCATAAATGATATCAACTGAGTCTGTCTCTTGGTCTCTTTCTCTCATCAGTAAAAGTAATGATACCAGCTCCTTGTTTTCTAAGAATAAATTTCAAAAACTTCTATTATGTGGAGATGAGACTCAGTCTTTGATCTAGGATGTTTATGGTCTGTTAGAGAAAGGAGATCTGTCAGTGGATAATTGCAATATAATGTGAAAGTTCAAAACTAGACATGTCAAATCTGTAAGTAACTCCAGGGAATCAATGATTATTTGATTGGTAAAGGACAAGAGGGATAAAGCAAGGTTAAGCTAGGCGGATCAGGTTAGAGCAAAGACATTTTCAGGAAGGGAGTCTAGTTTATGTAGGGTTACAGAGGTGGGAATGACCTAGTGTGCTCTGAGAGCTGAAAGTACTTTTGTAACTGGTGGGCTACAGTCCATGGGGTTGCAAAGAGTCAGACGCAGACGGGGACTGACACACATCTGTAAAGTGTCAGAGGTGCTGCCCAGAGATGCTGCAGGAGGACAGGGCCAGATCCAGAGGGACCTGTGCACTTGGATTTTATTCTGTAGGTTGGACAAGGATTTAAAGTTGTGGCAGAGTGGACCAGAGGAAGTGAGAATGAAAGTAGGAAGACTAGGCAGAAGTTAGTGCTTTATTCTTTACTGCAGGTAAAAAATGAGGCTGGTGAACGGAAAAGGAGTAATAGGAGGTGGAGGGGACAGGGCTGAACTGTTCAGGAGCTGGTGTGGCTAGGACTTGAGATTGACTAAAGTTTTCTTTCTGTAACTTAAGATGTATGACTGTCTTCAGTTCTCCAGTTAACTTCTAATTTTTTAAACCCCTGGCCTCAAATTAGTTATCCTGCCCGTTAAACTATTCAGAAAGCTAAGAGGCTCTTTGCATATTTATTTTTTTCTAAAGCCCAGCCTAACACTGTGTTCTTTTTAGGTGAGATGGGCAGACCTGGAAGAAAAGAAGGATGCAGATAGGAAAAGGGCCATAGGTTTTGTGGTCGGACAGACTGATTGGGAGAAGATCACAGATGAAAGTGGTCACCTGGCTGAAAAAGCCCTCAATCGAACCAAATATATATGAAACTTAGTTTTTGAATGGAGTCATTACTCCTCTAAGGTAAGGGTACACGGTCATATAAATAGCCTACTGTGTGTTGTTTTGAAGAGTTTGAGATAAAGAAGACAGCATGCTTTGCTAAAAATGCTTCTCTTCCTATATTATTTTCTCATTCTAAGAGTAAGTATGTGCTAGTTGCCAGCATGAGTATGAGAAAAGGAAGCAATTTTCTGCAACCTGGCTTACTTATAAAAAATGACTTAAGATAAGCTTGAATTCTGTAGATTCGGGAAGGAGTGGCATGAGAAACTGAGGGGCTGCTGAATTTTCTGTCTGCTCCTTCCTCCCGTGACGGCCTTTTCTTTTCTTTGCAGGTGGTTCGTTTTGAGGTGATCTGAAGCCACGGCCTCATGGAGCTTCATTGTGTGTCCCCTTGCTTCCACGTTTCAGTTTTTGTTTTGTTTCTACTGCTTTAGTTTTTTAAAGTTCTCCAGTGCCCCCAAGAGGTATTAGAGTCTTGCTCTACTTGAACAAGACATTAATTTTTCTTTTTAACTGCTTTGGGGAGGGAGGGAGTGATAGCGTAACTGCTGAAGCCAGGTGGAGATGTGCTGGAGGACTCCAACAGACAATGTCTCCTCCTCTGTACAGTTGTCACAGACTATCTCTATCATCATTGCTTTGTGGCTGTTTTTGTTTTTTACTGTATGTAACTGGTAGCTGATTGTACTAGGATTAAAAAAAATAAAACTTTCATGATAAAGCCATGAGATTCATGAGCTATATAGCATGAGCCCCTTTCTCTTGTTTTCTTAATTTTATTTTTATTGCTTTTTAAATATGGTGTGTTCAGATTACATGCTAGTTGAACATCTTAAAAACCTCGTTCGCATCTATGATTCCATAACGCATGTTGTAAACACAGGCTCAGCAATGTTCACAACACTTATCTTTGTTTTATAGCTGATTTATTTTTCTGTCTTTGTGTCTTGACTAATAGAGACGATTTCAAATATTTATCTGTTCCCTGGAGCACATCTGTTCTGTATCATGATGTTTTATTGTTGTTGTTGTTGATCCTTTCTTTGCTCTTCCCTATTTTCTTTTCCTTCCTCTTCTTACTTTCTCCCTTCATGTTGTCTAATGTTTTGGTTTTTCTTTAATCTGATTTTGACTCCTGGGTGGACAAAACTGATGTACTCTATGAAGCTTTGGAGCTTGTTGCCTGACTGCTGAACTTGAATTGTTGGTTTTTTAAGTCAAGATTGCAGGGCAGGATATGGCAATGCAGAGCGCTCTGGCAGGCAGCCTTTAAGTCTGTCAGGTTTTCAGGTTCTTGCCAGATGGCTCATTATTGGAAAGCATGGCCTTCTGCTTAAAATTTTATCTCTTGTGAATGGTACCAGGTGGAGCCTAGAAATTACATAGAGCTAAAAACCCAAGTATCGTTCCTGTTTAAAAACAGAAAAGGAGCTCCTTTCCCTTTTTCATTCTGCAAAGGAAAAAAAAAATTGTTTCCAGCACGAGAGAAGACTGAGAAGAGACTTCTTTCTCAAGCATCATTTCTACTATGTAATCTAACTCAGTAAGCTGCAAGTTTGTTAACAGAAGGCTTGAATATTTTGAAATGTTTACCTTGTCTAAAAAACCAAAAAACCTTTTAGTTTTATTACCTACATTAAATGTTGTGTGAATAGAGATAGTATTATGTTGGGTTCAAGAACTTCAAAGCACTGAAGACTAGTGGGAAATTCTGATGAATCTCTATGCTTTTTAATCTTTCCTACAATTCTGAATGTTTAACGTAAGAGGCTTTATGTTATTAACAAGTCAATATTGAATGTATAATTTGCTACATTAAGTAACTTCTGGTGTTTGTAGTATTTGAGAAACTACTTTGGTTGCTTACTGGCCGACGGAACATTTCTGTGTAGTGATCTTTCTCAGCCACCTTTATTATGTTAAGTGAAGGTATGTCACAAGATGGTCAACAGAACTATTGTTTATACAAAGACCAACTTACTAATTATTGAATCTACTAAATGTCTGTTTTCAACAAAAACAAAATTTCTAGAATGTGCTCTTTAGTTCAGGAGGTAGGTATAAATATATATTCTTATAGAAGATGCTTTCCTTCAATTTCTTAACCTTTTTATGTTCTGACAGCATTTAGAATGCCAGTGAAATGAGAACTGGTAATCACTCATGAATCACTTTAAATCTGTCATGTTTTTGCTTGCAGCCATGGGTTTGTGTCTGCGATCTTCATCCAAGAGGTGGTAGGGAAAGGTGAACGGGGCAGAAATAGCCTCTGCTGATTTTCAAAAGATACTGATTAATATTACTGTTAGATGTTGAACGTAGAATGTTTCCTGCTTTAGGAAATTGGTATAATATAACCCAGTGAATGGGATTAATAAGAGAAAGATCAGGCACCAAAAAGCAAGTATTAGTCTATTGACGTTTGAGGAACGTCTAGTCTGATACGGAACTGGTAAGAAATTCTTAAATTTTCTTTATCACTTGAAGCAGAATAGAAGAGAAAGATCAGGACTATGTTGGAGAAGTTTAGTGTGAGCCCAAGTTACCTTAGAACACAAATATTCTAAGTTTGTTAAGAGATGCCCTTGGAATACAAAGGACTGAACTTTGGTTGCATGTATTTGCTAGCATTTTACAAACATGCTCAGAAAGCTGCTTGGTATTTTTTTTTTTTTTTTTAATTTTTTATATTAAGCATATTAAGTTTACTTAAAATTGGTACTTGCCTTAATACAAAATAGTCTGATGTTGGAAAAGTTCCAACTATCTTTTAATGTTTCAGATCTTTTAAACTAAATGTAAAACCTCTTTCTGCAGCAGTTGAATTCTACCTGTAAACTCCCTGTGCAAGTAACATGGATAAGATGCAGAAATCTTTCTATTGGGGAATTGTTTATTTAGGGTTAGGCTGGCATGTTCAAAATATGTTGTGACTGATTACAGAAACTGAAAGCTGTTGAGTAGTCTGCTTGTTGACACTTATTTGATTCACATAATTTTATAGAAGTTTGTATTTGGTTAAGATGTCAATGGTTAATTCAGAAGGTTTTTTTCTTTTGGATAAAGACAAAATCTTAAATTTACTGGCTGGGTCTTAAATTTACTGACTGGGTTCATGTCCCTTGTGAAAATCCTGATTGTTGATTGACCAGATCAAAGTAAGCTCTGTTTGATTTGGAGACTAAGTATTACATTCTGAATTGGAGTGACTAAAAATTTATTTCTTTGAAGGCACCTCTGCTTCTTTTGTAAAGTATTTTATTTGCTAGCTACGCAAGGGCAGATATTTTGGTAATAATAGACATCTGGAGTCGGCTTACTACTAGGACTGTAAAAGCAGCAGGTTGTCAGATATAGAGAGCCCATTCAGATGTTTCAGACTGGATTTTAGAATTCAGAGTTACCAAAACTGAGATGAATTTTACTAGGCTAGAGAAAAAAATGATTCCTCATTTCTAGCCTTGACTGGTCCTAATACACATTCAGGTTCCTTTCTTGAAAGCTGTATGATCTTAAGTTATTTACTTAATCAAGTTAGAAAGTAAAAACCAACGAAACTCACTTATCAAAGGTTTCTGTGAGGAGCAAACTAGATAATGCTTATAAAACTGCTTGGCACAGCACCAAGCTCAAAACTTGGTAACTGGCCGTCCTCATTATTTTTTTGATTTGTTCTTTCATATGTGCTTTTAAAATTAAAACTTTTCACTTGGCTTGAAGATAATTGTCATCTTTTATAGTTAGCTACCATAACTGATCTAGGCCATATGAAATAGTGCAGTGAATGTAGGTTAGAAGAGTAAGAATTTAGAAGCATTTTCAGGTAACCATTGAAACTGATCTTCAGAACCAGTATGGAGGTTTGTTTAAAGGAATCACTGAGGTGCAAAAGCTAATTAATTAGTAAGTACCCAGGAGGAAGGTGAAAGTGTAAGTCACCCAGTTGTGACCGACTCTCCGCGACCCCATGGACCATACAGTCCATGGAATTCTCCAGGCCAGAGTAGTGGAGTTGGGTAGCCTTTTCCTTCTCCAGGGGATCTTTCCAACCCAGGAAGGGATGAGTACTAATGGAAAGCTGTTGCCAGACCACACGTGTGAACAAAGGTGAAGGAGCTGAAGCATTGATTTGCCTTGTCACATATTTAAAAAGAAAATAGTAATTTTTTATGAATAAGTAATACAGTCATATGGTATAAAATTCAGAAGGTTTAACATCATCTTTCCATCCCCGTCCTCAGCCTCCCACTATCCTGTCTACAGAGACAACCAATGTTGACTTTCTTTTGTGTCCTTTCAGAAAGTTCTCTGGATAAGCAGTTAATTTTGCTTTACCCAAGTGGTGGGGTGCTGCCCTCACTGCCACTCTGTTTCTGTTACAGTGTCCAGGAGGGCTTCTGGTCATGCGGGACAGTCCATCCTCATCCGGCTCCTACTCTCCCCTCCCCCTTCTCCCTCTCTTCTCTTCCCTCCTCCTCAATCTTTCCAAAGGTACCTTCTAATTATAAGGAGCTTCACTGACAGTGTTTAGAAATTTACCTGTATTTCTGTTCCTTACAGGTAAATTGCACAGAATATGTATGTATTGTATGGATGTGTGTCTACACAGTTTTATCACACGTGTAGGTTTGTGTATCAACCCCATCTTTCTCTGACTCCTGCCGCCACCTCTGACCCTGGGCAACCACTAGTCTGTTCTCCATTTCTATACTTTTATCATTTAAAGAATGTTCTATAAATGAAATCATATAGTAGGTAACCTTTGGGGATTGGTGTTGGGGGCCTTTTTCACTTGCTGTAATTCCCTTGACGTTTATCCAGGTTGTTACATGTGTTATCAGTAGTTTGTTCTGTTTATTGCTAGCATTCATAAATGCTATTAATGGGTGGAATCAATAGCATTCCATCCCATTCTCTTTTATAGCTGTAGAATGTTTTATGTCTGTATCATAATGTAGCTCACCAGGTCTCTGTTGATGGATATTTAAGCTGTGTTTTGCTGTTATAAGTTGTGACTTGTATATACTGTTATCATTACACCACTCCTGTACTTGCCTGATTTCTAGCAATGAAGGAGCACTAGTTACGGCATCATTTACACAGGATCCTTGAGGGTGACAGGTGCTTAAGAGCCAGCACAGCACATCACAGCGATGAACTGTCAAGGGAAGTGACAGTAACGAAATGAAAAAGGCAAATCCTGTTTCCTGGAAAATCCGACAGTAAAGAACCCCGACAGAGTAAAGAACCCCAGTGGGTCTTTGAGGGCTTAGAGTGGCTAGAGAGAGATGGGTTCCCAGTCCACACATAACAGAGTTTAGACTTGGTTCACTCTCTTCTTACCTAGGTATTTATGCTTCTGCATTTCCATGGCTGATCTGAACTCAGTTCTCAGGCTCTATTGCCTTCACATCAGACTGTAGTCAGGGAGCATCCTCAGGACTGAGTTATGGAAACCCTCGGCCTGTCAGCAGGAATTTGCACTTGTGATACTAAGAAGATCCATAGACTTAATGGTTTACTTTGTAGTTGACGAGACTTGACTTTGACTCCTATACCCAAGTTTGAATTTTCTACCAGATACTCACATTCTTAGGTTTGACAGTACTGATGTAGATTATAGCTCCCTTTCCTATGATATTTAAAGAATTAAAATAATTTCTTCCACTATGAGTTGAAATCCCACTCAGGTCTATTGTTTCTGACAGTGAGTTCCTACTTCTTGGCATGTCTAATTTTTTTTTTTTTCTTTTACAGCATCTAGCTCAGTACATGGCTCATTTATCTGTAGAGTGAATAAATAGAGGGGATGTCTCCTATCTGTATGGCAGTGGTCACTCATTCAGAGTCGGACAGGTAACAGATGTGTGAGGCAGAGGGTGGAGATTGTGGCAAACTGGAGAACAAGGTAGGTCCTGTTGCAGGGTACACAACTCCTGCTCGGCCACAGCAGACTGTGGCCATCTGGGGACTTGGGTCTTGTGTTGCCAGATTTTTCTAGGATTTCCAGAGAAGTGAGAAAACTGGATTTTTATGTGAGATCTTCAATATATTAGCACCAGGAAGATTTTGTTTCTTGTTTGGTTTATTGGTAAGCGCTTCGCCCACACCGCCTACCTGTCATTTCATACTTGAAGGCTGCCAAGTTGAAATTGTTGCTATTTAGATAAGAGGTTGAAGAGGCCTTAAAAGTTCATTCTTGTCGAGTTCCTTCATTTTACAGATGAGGTTTCTGAGGCTGAAAGAAGAGAAGTGACTTGCTCAGTTACTTGATGGGAAAAGAAGGCTAAATCTTAGGTCTGTTTCTTATAGGAGTAAGTATGTTTTCTGTACTTTATAATTGCTACATAAGGCAACTAGCCTGTTTGCTTTGGCTCCAATGACAAGTGTTATTCCTTCACTGAGAAGTTCCCTATTACCTGCTTTATTAAGGACAGATGCATTCAGCTTGGCAATGAAGTCTGTCAACAACACCGTCCAAACTACCTCTTGGGCTTCCTTTTCCACACATGCGCACTACACGGCGGGTGCATTGTGTGGCTTACCCTCAACACTCTGTAAAATTTCTTGGTTTACTGCCTCCTTTTATCTTATCTTTTAGAAATTGTAACTGTCTTAAGGCCCAGCACACATGCCGCCTTCTTCCTGAAGCTTTCCTATCTTGTTCCCTCCAGCTCTCATAGGGCTTTGCTTCTGTTGATATTTTTCCTTGATCTTCTCTTAACTTTGCCTTTCTAGGAGAATAACTTATATACCTCTCTGTTCCATTTCCCCCATCCATTCCCACTCCCAAATGCAAGCTCCTTGAGTGTAAGAACTGTTTTGTTCATCTTCATCCTTATAACACTGAATATGCAGTACCTGTTAGGTATAGTTGGTTCTCAGCAAGCATATTTATTTATTTTTATTTTTTGTTTTTTTCAGTTAGCATATTTAGAATTGATAGCATGGTATATTTTAAATACAAAGTTAATTCATATCAGTAAAAATATGTGTAATTCACAAAACTCCAATTTTTGTTTGCTTCTACACTGCCTCTGTATCTTTTGGTTGGTGACATGCATAAGTATTATATAAATCAGATATCAGATATTCAAATGCCTGCTATGGACAGGAAGATACCGTAAGTGAGAGAACTGGCCAGTAGTTTTATAATGGCATGCTTAGTTCTATTCTTTCATCAGAAACACACCGTTTTGTTATTGGACCTGTCAAAATATTCTTAGAAAAATATCCTCTTTCTCATTTTGTTTGAAACATCTGACATTCTGTATCATTAGCTTTCCCACATTTGGTAGGAATGTAAGTACAAGTATTTTCTTCCTAACTCTATTATGACAAAACCAGCAATGGAAACAGTGATACGGCAGTTGACTCTCAGCCTTAGTATTGAAGAGGCCGTAAGGCATGGTGGGGCCTAGGATGTTGCAGAGTGCTTGCCATCTCGCTGCAGTAGTTCTTCCCCAGCCATGGTTGTAATGAAGTAAGGTAGACCCGGTGTTGCCAGATGAAAGTGAAGTGGAAATGTGGATCTTTGTGTGAAGTAGTCTTTTCAAAGTACCATGGGGACAATATAGTAGATGTAAAACAAATCATATCTGGAAGTCACATACTTCAGCCATCATTTTGGGACATAGACCATAAGGGATGGTGAATCCTGGCTCTAAAGAAGATATCTATAGGAAAGGAAACATCAAGTTATATCACATAGATGGCATAAAAATATTTTGACAAACACCTTCTGACTGATATTTTGGAGTGAGCAGTTCTGTTTTCCTTGAGCCAGATGGTAACACATATATAATGTACTGATGCTGAATTTGCAGTGGGTTGATTTTTATCCATTTCTTGCGTTGACATGGAAGCATGTGAATTGCCCCCTTCCTTGGCTAACATCCTTCCAATGACTCCATTTATCAAGATGCAGGTTAAGCACCTTATGTGTGCACAGTTAAATAGTGGGCACACACTCCTGTCCCAGAGAAAGAAGACAGCAAGAATTCCCTTTGGTTAAGTGAAACAGCTAAGCAGCCATACTTGGATGCAAATTTGAACCAGAATGTTTTCTTAATTCTCCATTGTATTCTACTATTTCACTGAGGAAAGAGAATGCATGTCATTACAGCTGCTTTGGCACCTATCCATGTCAAGGTGGGTATACTTTTGATACATCTGATTTCTTAAGTATGTTTTGGGGCATTATCTTTTCGAAATTCTCTTCAGCCATAAAATATAAGCTCATTGTTTTTAAAAGTGTATCAGAGATAATACTAAAACCTTCCATTGAGCAACAAACACCTTAAAGTCTTAGAAGTAGTTACTGTTATCATTTTGGAATGTGGCTTTCCAAACCATTTTCTGTGCATCTTAATGACCCAGATAACCACGAGGTGTGGTCACTCACCTAAAGCCAGACACCCTGGAATGTGGAGTCAAGTGGGCCTTAGGAAGCAATACTATAAACAAAAAACTAGTGGAGGTGATGGAATTCTAGCTGAGCTATTTCAAGTCCTAAAGATGATGGTGTTAAAGTGCTGTTCTCAATTTGTCAACAAATTTGGAAAACTCAGCAGTGGCCACAGGACTGGAAAAGGTCAGTTTTCATTCCAGTCCCAAAGAAGAGCAGTACCAAAGACTGTTCAAACCACTGTACAATTGCGCTCATTTCACATGCTAGCAAGCTAATGCTCAAAATCCTTGAAACTGCTTCAACAGTATGTGAACTGAGAACTTCCAGATGTACAAGCTGGATTTAGAAAAGGCAGAGGAACCACAGATCAAATTGCCAACACCTGTTGAATCATAGAAAAAGCAAAATAATTCCAAAAAAAGTCTACTTTTGCATCATTGACTATGCTAGTATTTGACTGTGTGGGTCACAACAAACTGGAAAATTCTTAAAAGAGATAGGAATACCAGATTCTTACTTGTCTCCTGAAGAAACTGTATGTGGGTCAAGAAGCAAGAGTGAGAACCAGACATGGAACAACGGATTGGTTCCAAATTGGGAAAGGAGTACAACAAGGCTATATATGGTCACCCTGCTTATTTAACTTACATGCACAGTACATTGTGAAATTCTGGGCTGGATGAATCACAAGCTGGAATCAAGACTGCTGGAAGAAATAACAACCTCAGATATGCAGATGATTCCACTCTAATGACAGAAAGTGAAGAGGAACTGAAGAGCTTCTTGATGAGGGTGAAAGAGGAGAGTGAAAAGGCTGGCTTGAAATTCAACATTCAAAAAACTAAGATCATGGCATCTAGCCCCATCACTTCATGGCCGATAAAAGGGGCAAAAGTAGAAGCAGTGACAGATTTTATTTTCTTGGGTTCCAAAATCACTGTGGACAGTGATTGTAGCCATGAAGTTAAAAGATGCCTGCTTCTTGGAAAGAAAGCTATGACAGTCTAGACAGCATTATTAAAAGGCAAAGACATCACTTTACTGACAAAGGTCCATATCATCAAAGCTACAGTTTTTCCAGTAGTCCTATACAGATGTGAGAGTTGGACCATAAAGAAGGCTGAGCACCAAAGAATTGATGCTTTCAAATTGTGGTGCTGGAGAAGACTCTTGAGAGTCTCTTCACATGCAAGGAGATCAAACCAGCCAATCCTAAATGAAATCAAACCCTGAATATTTATCAGAAGGACTGATAGCTGAAGCTGAAACTCCAATATTTGGCCACCTGATGTGAAGAACCAACTCACTGCAAAAGACCCTGATGCTGGGAAAGTTTGAAGGCAAAAGGAGAAGAGGCGGCAGACCCTGAATATTCATTGGAAGGACTGATGCTGAAGCTGAAATTCCAATATTTGGCCACCTGATATGGAGAGCCAACCCACTGGAAAAGACCCTGATGCTGGGAAAGATTGAAGGCAAAAGGAGAAGAGGCAGCAGAAGATGAGATGGTTGGATAGCATCACCAACTCAGTGGACATGAATCTGAGCGAACTCCAGGAGATAGTGGAGGACAGAGGAGCCTGGCTTGCTGCAGTCCATGGGGTTGCAAACAATTGGACATGAATTATTGACTGAACAACAACAAATATACATGTATCTATAAGGATATATTTTTATTTTTTCAATGAGTGATATTCTTTACACATTGTTTTGCAGACCCACTATGTCATGTACACATACACACTTTATGTATGTGTATATCCTATTATATGTATATAACAGATTATTGTATTTTCCCTTATTTGTGACAGTTTTTACTGTCATAACATTTACATTGAACATGCTTG
The DNA here is from genome assembly GCA_006408695.1 of Aepyceros melampus. NCBI lineage: Eukaryota > Metazoa > Chordata > Mammalia > Artiodactyla > Bovidae > Aepyceros > Aepyceros melampus. The sequence continues at coordinate 36,233 of SJXQ01005937.1, read as the reverse complement.
TAAGTGCCCATTTTGGGGGTATAATTTCCTATTTTCCAGATAAAAAAGTAATCACTGGGCTATAAGGAAACAACCTATTTTTTTATGTCCTCCTAATAATTATATATATGTGTGTGTTTTAGAGAAAGTCCTAACTTAATGTCCAGGATTTCAAAAGAAATGCTTTGCGGGGGGTATTTAGAATTCTAGTTTTAATATTACTACTCTCATTTGATATCTGCCTTTTGAATCAATTTGAAATTGATACAAATAAGCAAAATAGGCTCCAGGAAGTAGCTATGTTCAAAATTAGTAAGCTTTTGAGTGATGTGTTTCAATGGTGGGGAAATGAAATTTTCAATTGAGAAAGTAATCTCCCTTAATCATGAAGTTCTTTTTTCCAAATCTTTTTCTGCTCCCTTGGGAATTAAAACAACTGGATCCATAGGAGCTGTGAAAATATTTTTTCACATCACACATTTTAAAAAATACTAGTTTGAATAATCCTGGAAAGTGTAGGTTTTTATACTATGCCCTTACAAATCTTTTTAAAAGAGTGTTCCTTAATACAAATAACTAATACCAGAAATGAAAGAGGATGTCACTACAGATTCAATGGACATTAAAAGGATAACAAAGGAATACTGTGAACAGCCCTTTGCCTACAGGTTTGACATCTAGATGAAACAGATCCATCACTTGAAAGGCACAATCAGCTAAAACTCACACAAGAAGATATAAATTTGAATAGACCTGTGCAGTATCTATTGATTTATCCAAAAATTCGTTTGGGTTTTTCCACATGACTGCACAGAAAAACCCAAAGGAACTTTTTGGCCAACCAGTATTTTAAAAATCAATAAATATTAGCCTTCCAAACCAGAAGGCACCAGGTTCAGATGAATTCACTGGGAATTTTGTCAAACACTTAAAGAAATTATATCAATTCCTTATGATCTCTTCCAGGGGATAGAAACAGAGGGAATGCTACTTAACATTATGAGGCCAGTTACTATCCTAATATCAAAACCAAAAACATTACAAGAAAACTGCAGACTACAGCCCTCACATGAAATACAGAAATCCTCAACAAAACATTAGCAAACCCAATAATGTAGGAAAAGAATTATATACTATGACCAAGTGGGAAATATACCAGCTATGCAAGGCTGGTTCAACACATATCATATGAATAGATGTGGTAGAAGCATCTAACAGATCCAACACCCATTTAAGATAAAACCCTCAGTTAACAAGGGATAGAGGAGAACTTCCTTAACTTTATAAAGAATGTGTAAACCCTACAAACTAACATGTTTCATCATACTTAATGATGAGAGACTTGAAGCTTTCCCGCTAAGATCATGAGCAAGACAAGGATGTCCCCTCATAACCAGCACTTTTCAACGTTGTATCTGATGTCCTAGTTAATGCAGTAAGGCAAGGAAACAAAATGTATATACATTGGGAAGAAAGAAAGAAAACTTTGTGTACAGAAGATGTGGTTATTTCTGTAGAAAATCTGAATCAGCAAACTCCTGGAACCAAGAAGCAATTATAGCAAGGTTGCAGGGCACACAAGATTGATACATAAAAGTCAGTTGCTTTCCTGTGTACCAGCAATGAACAAGTAGAATTTGAAATTTAAAACAATACCATTTACGTTAGCACCCCCCAAAATGAAGTACGTGGTATAAATCTGACATGACATGTACAAGATCTATATGAAGAAAATGATCTCGATAAATAAATGCTAATATTCCATGTTCATGGATAGAAAGACTCAATATTGTCAAGATGTCAATTCTTGGGCTTCCCTGTTGTCCAGTGGTTAAGAATCTGCCTGTCTATCCTGGGGACACAGATTCAATCCCTGATCTAGGAAGATTCCACAAGTTGTGGGGCAACTAAGCATGTGTGTCTCAAATACTGAGCTAGTGCTCTGGAGCCCGTGAGCCACAACTGCTGAGCCTGTGTACCCTAGAGCCAGTGCTCCCCAAGAAGAGAAGCCTCTGCAATGAGAAGCCTGTGTACCACAACTAGAGAGTAGCCCCTGCTGCCTGCAACTAGAGAAAAAAAGCCTGCTCACAGCAATGAAGACCTAGTATAGCCAAAAATAAAGGAAGAAAAAAATGTTTAACGGATGTCAGTTCTTTCCAAATTGATCTATAAATTCAATGCAATCTCAATCAAAATTCAGCAAAATTTTTTGTGGATGTCAAGAAACTGATTCTAAAGTTTTATGGAGAGGCAAAAGATCTAGAATAGCTAACAGTATTGAACAAAACTCAAGGACTGGTCCTACTTACTTGAAGCTGGACTTCAAGACAGTGTGGTATTTATGAAGGAACAGACAAAATAAGTAAATGGAAAAGAATTGAGAGCCCTAAGTAGACCCACATGAATATATACTCAGCTGATCTTTGACAAAGGAGCAAAGGCAATGTAATGGAGCAAAGATGGTATTTTCAGCAGACAGTGCTGAAACAGCATTGACATGTGAATAAGTAAACAAAAATTAACTCCAAGTGGATCACAGACCTAATTGTAAAACACAAAACTATAATTCTAGAAGCAAACATAGGAGAAAAGGTAGATGGTCTTGGCTTTGGTGATGACTTTTTAGATCAAAGGCATAACCCACAAAAGAAAGAATCGGTAAATTAGACTTCATTCAAATTAAAATTTCTATAAAAGATATGGTCAAGGGAATAAAAAGGCCACAGACTGGGAGAAAATACTTGCAAACTGCATATATCTGATAAAGAACTATTATCCAAAATCAGAAAGAACTTAAAACTCAATAATAAAAAAAAAACCAATTTAAAAATGGGCCAAAAACCTTGGCACCTCACCAAAGAAAATAAACAGATGATAAGCATATGAAAAGATGTTTTACATTTTGTGTGTAGGGAATGCAGGTTAAAACAATGAGGTATGTGGGTCAATAAACAACAGAACCAAACATGGGACAACTCACTGGTTCCAAATTGGGGAAGGAGTAGAAGGCTGTATATTGTCACCCTACTTATTTAACTTACATGCAGAGTGCTGCTGCTGCTGCTGCTGCTGCTAAGTCGCTTCAGTCGTGTCCGACTCTGCAACCCCATAGACAGCAGCCCGCCAGGCTCCCCCATCCCTGGGATTCTCCAGGCAAGAACACTGGAGTGGGTTGCCATTTCCTTCTCCAATGCATGAAAGTGAAAAGTGAAAGTGAAGTCGCTCAGTCGTGTCCGACTCTTAGCGACCCCATGGACTGCAGCTACTAGGCTCCTCCATCCATGGGATTTTCCAGGCAAGAGTACTGGAGTGGGGTGCCATTGCCTTCGCCAACATGCAGAGTACATCATAGGAAAAGCCAGAATGAATGAATCACCAGCTGAAATCAGGATTTCCAGGAGAAATAACAATCTCAGATACACAGATGATACCACTCTAATGACAGAAAGTGAAGAACTAAAGAGCCTCTTGATGAGGGTGAAAGAGGAGATGAAAAAACTGGCTTGAAGATCATAGTATCTGATACCATCACTTCACGGCAAATAGGGGAAAAAGTGGAGCAGTGACATTTTATTTTTCTGGGCTCCAGAATCAGTGCAGACAGTGACTGCAGCCATGAAATTAAAAGGTGCCTTCTCCTTGGAAGGAAAGCTATGACAAACCTAGAAAGAGTATTATTAATAAAAAGCAGGGACTTCGCTTTGCCATATAGTTAAAGCTCTGGTTTTTCCATAGTCCTATACAGATGTGAGAGTTGAACCATAAAGAAGGGTGAGCACCAAAGAACTGATGCTTTCAAGTTGTGGTGCTGGAGAGTCCCTTGACTGCAAGGAGATCAAACCAGTCAATTCTAAAGAAATCAAACCCTGAATATTCATTTGAAGGACCGTTGCTGAAGCTGAAGCTCCAATACATTGGCCACCTGATGCTAAGAGCCGACTCACTGGGACAGACCCTGGGAAAGATTGAAGGCAAAAAGAGACTGGGTGGCAGAGGATGAGATGATTAGAAAGCATTACTGATGCAATGGACATGAATTTGAGCAAGCTCCAGGAGATAGTGGGGGACAGAGGAACCTGGTGTGCTATAGTCCCTGGGGTCGCAAACAAACAGACACGTCTTAGTGACTGAAGAACAACAGCACAACTACACATCTATTAGAATGGCCAAAATCGAGAACATTGACAGTATCGAGTGCTCGCAAAGACATGGAGCAAGAGGAACTCGCGTTCATTGCTGGTAGCAATGCAAAATGGTATAGCCACTTAGGAAGACTGGCAGTTTCTACAAAAGTCAGCATGTTCTTAACCATACAGTCTAGCAATCACACTCCTTGGTATTTACCCAAAGGAGTTGAAAACTGTGACCACACAATAACCTTCACATGGTGGTTCTGTAGCAGCTCTGTTCTATAATTGTCAAAATTTGGGAGCAACCAGATAACTTTCTGTAGGTGAAGGGATAAATAAACTGTGGTACATCCAGACAATGGAACATTGTTTAGCAGTAAAAGGAATTTATCAACTCATCAAAAGACATGGAGGAAACTTAAATGCATATTGCTGATTGAGACAAGCCAGTCTGGAATGCCACACACTGTATTAGTCCAACTATATGACATTCTCAAAAAGGTGAAATTATGGAGATACTAAAGATTAATGTGATTGCTAGGGGTTAATGGGAAGGGAGGGATTTTTAGGGCAGCAAGACTATTTTGTATGATACAGTAATGGTGGATACATGTTGTTATATGCTTGTCCAAACCCATGAGATATACAGCACCAAGAGAATGCTTATTAGACTGTGATGCAGATACATCAGCGTAGATTCATCATTTGTAACACATGCACCACTCTGGTGGGAATGTTGATAATGGATACTGAAGCCTGTACTTACATGGAGGTAGGGAGTATATGTGAGAAATCTCTATCTTCTACTCTATTTTTCTGTGAGCTCAAAATGGCTTGAAAAAATAAAGTATGTACATATATAGAGAGTGAGGGATTTCCTAATTTTCATATGAGCCTTCTGCTCTCATTAGATATGGATCTGAGTGTGGTCAGTAGGGCCTCTAACAAGATCCAAAAGGCAGTCCCAGAGTTTATTGTCAAGGAAGGGTATTGACAATGGAGGCCCAAACCCAAGAATTGGTATAGTTCAAGTTGAATAATTGATAATTGCTTATATTCCATGACCACTGAAGCATATGATAACTCTTTTCTTTATGCACGTTTGGAAGAATGATGAAATACGAGAAGTGTTCTGTGTGAAGAGTTGTGTGCTAAAAGCAATAGTTATCAAACTGCAGTAAGAATTACCCTAGGGATCTGTTAAAACTCCCAAAGTTCAGGCTAAAGTTCACCAGGTAGTTCCAGTGGGTAGCCAAGTTTGAGAACTGGTAGGCCAAAGATTTTAAACTTTAATTTATCTCTGTCTGAAGATAGTTTTATTAATCACAATTCCGAAAGGCCCTTGTCCGTAACTTTGCAAGTGTGGAAGAATTTGGAGGTGTAGGAATGCTATTTGTTAATTACAAACTCCTTAAGTGAAAAATAAAATCCACCTAAGCTGGAATCAAGATTGCTGGGAGAAATATCAATAACCTCAGATATGCAGATGACACCACCTTTAGGGCAGAAAGTGAAGAGGAACTAAAAAACTTCTTGATGAAAGTGAAAGTGGAGAGTGAAAAAGTTGGCTTAAAGCTCAACATTCAGAAAATGAAGATCATGGCATCTGGTCCCATCACTTCATGGGAAATAGATGGGGAAACAGTGGAAACAGTGGCTGACTTTATTTTTCTGGGCTCCAAAATCACTGCAGATGGTGACTGCAGCCATGAAATTAAAAGACGCTTACTCCTTGGAAGAAAAGTTATCACCAACCTAGATAGCATATTCAAAAGCAGAGACATTACTTTGCCGCCTAAGGTCAGTCTAGTCAAGGCCATGGTTTTTCCTGTGGTCATGTATGGATGTGAGAGTTGGACTGTGAAGAAAGCTGAGCACCAAAGAATTGATGCTTTTGAACTGTGGTGTTGGAGAAGACTCTTGAGAGTCCCTTGGACTGCAAGGAGATCCGACCAATCCATTCTGAAGGAGATCAGCCCTGGGATTTCTTTGGAAGGAATGATGCTAAAGCTGAAACTCCAGTACTTTGGCCACCTCATGGGAAGAGTTGACTCATTGGAAAAGACTCTGATGCTGGGAGGGATTGGGGGCAGGAGGAGAAGGGGATGACAGAGGATGAGATGGCTGGATGGCATCATGGACTCGATCAACGTGAGTCTGAGTGAACTCCGGGAGATGGTGATGGACAGGGAGGCCTGGCGTGCTGTGATTCATGGGATCGCAAAGAGTCGGACACGAGTGAGCCACTGAACTGAACTGAACTGAAGTGAAGAAGTATTAGCTTCTAAATAAGTGCCTCTGAGGGTAAAACAAGCCCAACAGTAAAATTTTGTTGGCTTAGGTCTATTATTCCTTTGATTTCCCTGTTGATTATTTTTATCAAGCCCCCTTTTTGGAAAGGAAATTCAAGGATAAATTTTAATGTGCCACTACTGAAAATTTGATTTTATATATAGAGGAAAATCAAACCACTTTATTTGAAATAATAAATTCTCCACCTTATTTCTGTCTATCTTTATACCCTTGTGTGGCTTTATTTCTCTCTATAAAATGCAGAAATACCTGATAACAGATAGATAGATCTATAGATAGATAGAAAGATAAAGTAAAAATAAAAATTAAAAAATAAAAGAAAGATAAATGGATATGCAGACAGCTAGATCTTCCATTAGAATGCCAGGCCCACAAACAGGTCTGACTATGTCATGTTTACAATTCTTTCCCCACTCCCAGAATATTTTTGCAGAATACGTCCTCAGTAATCAGTTGTTTCTAGATTTAAGGAGGGAGGGGGGTTCAGGATGGGGAACACATGTATACCTGTGGCGGATTCATGTTGATGTATGGCAAAACCAATACAAAATTGTAAAGTAAATAACCTCTAATTAAAATAAATAATATTTTTAAAAAGTAAACTAATGAAGGTTCAACTATGCTCTTCCTCAAAAGTTCTTGCTATCAATACAAGAAGCATGAGAAGTCTTAGAGTTGAGAAGGAAGGGCAAGTTCAAGGACCACAAAAGTAACAAGTTGCCTATGTGGCAGCTAGTCACAACCCTATATGTAGAAAGTGAAGGTAGGAAGAAGCACAGGCTTGTTGGCTTGTTGATGCTTTCAGTCATGGAGATGTGTGTTACATTGTAGGAATCTTCTCTGTTTCAGTTGGCTCCATGATCATGGAAGACTCAACCAAACCAGCAATGTCTCTGAGTTCATACTCCTGGGACTCTCCTCCTAGCCTAAGGACCAGAAGCCACTCTTCATTCTCTTCCTCACCATGTACCTGGTCACTGTAACAAGGAACCTGCTCACCATCCTGGCCATCAGCTCTGACCCCCATCTGCATACCCCCATGTATTTTTTCTTGAGTGTCCTGTCTTTCACTGACATTTGCTTCACAACAACCATTGTCCCCAAGGTGGTAGTTGACTTCCAGTCAGAGAAGAAAACCATCTCCTATGCTGGATGTCTGACCCAGATGTATTTTATATATGCCTTTGGTGACATTGACAGCTGCCTTCTGGCAGTCATGGCCTTTGACCGCTATGTGGCCATCTGTGACCCCTTCCACTATGTCACCATCGTGAGCCACCACCACTGTGTCCTGCTGGTGGCCATCTCCTGCTCATTGCCTCACCTCCACTCACTCCTACACATACTTTTGTTGAATCAGCTCAACTTCTGTGACTCCAGTGTTATCCACCACTTCCTCTGTGACATAAACCCTCTGCTGAAATTGTCCTGCTCCTCTATATTTGTCAATGATCTCACAATAAAGACAGAAGGACTGGTGTTTTGATGACCCCCTTCCTGTGCATCGTTTTCTCGTATGTGCGAAACCTTGTAGCAGTTCTCAAGGTCCTTTCAGATGCAGGGAAATGCAAAGCCTTGACCTGTGGCTCCCACTTTACTGTGGTGATTCTGTTTTATGGAAGCATCTTTTATGTCTATTTACAGCCCTTGTCCAGCTACACTGTTTGGAACCGAGTGGCTACAATAGTCTACACAGTCCTGTTCTCCATGCTCAACCCTTTCATCTATAGTTTGAGAAACAAAGACATGAAGAGGGGCCTGGTTAAGCTGGTGAGCAGGAGGAAATCCTATCCAGAATCTTTCTGGACATGTTCATAGGTTTTGCTGCTGGTTTCTGATATACACAACAAACCCTTGTAAGTCAGCAGGTATGACTCACACGTGGCATAGTGTTGAAATGTGCCCACTTGTTTACACATACAACTATCAACCATGAAGACTTTATGATGATTCAGTATTAGGATCCAGGTCTACCAGAATCTTGACTTCCAGTTTTCATGTATCTTACATCTCTCTTCCTACCTTCCTCTTCTTCAGGAAACCACATCTTTATTTGCTTTAATTGCTGTTGAAACCTTTTGTCTTTACCCCAAATTTCCTGTAACTGATTTACATCTGTTCAATGACTTTTGATTCCCTTAATATCCTGCTTTGAGTGAAATTTCTGTGATGAACTAATTTTTTGAAAATCATTGCAGTGATTTAGTAAAAAGAAGCAGTTAGACAGAGAGTGACAAGATTGAGATTCTTATTTAACTGAAACCTTCATCAAGTGAGGAATGTGTCTTGTCCAACAGTTATACAAGGATTGTGCCTCTTCCTTCTATATTTTTGACAACAGGATGTTCTGGGCTCTGTAGTGAACAAAAGTTCAACTCTTAGCCCTGCTTAGTTAAGTGACCTATTAGTTCAGCAAACAACTGCCCTGATAATCAGGCCAGGGTGCATGAGGCTGAGTTGCCTCTGGCTCTCTAGTCATCTGGTATCTGTGCCTCAAGGCACTGGCCTTGGCCCCTCTCTTAGCTTCAGTTCCCCTTGGGTATTCCCCTATTGCCACCATCATAACCATCCACATCTGTCTGCTTCCCAGGGAAAGAGTTGTATGTACTTAGAATTATTCTCAGTAGCTTTTGAGTATAGACTTACAACTCATATGTGAACACTGAAGGCAGATATAACTAAGAGCTCCCAGTACCATGCAGAGATATATTAGGCTGCTCTGGGAAGTAGAGAGTCATCTAGGCAAGGACTTTATTCTCTTCATTTTTGTTTCATCCTTTATTCTCCATTATTTACTCTGGGAGGTTAGGCTTTATTTCATAACAGTATTTTATCATTTATTAATGCTAATCTCCTACTTTCTTCCCAGGGTTATTATTCAGTAGGTCACATGTGGGGCTCATGAATCTGCATTTAATAAGCAACTCCTAGAGAAAACTGCTGCTGCTAAGTCACTTCAGTCGTGTCCGACTCTGTGTGACCCCATAGACAGGAGCCCACCAGGCTCCCCCGTCCCTGGGATTCTCCAGGCAACACTGGAGTGGGTTGCCATTTCCTTCTCCAATGCATGAAAGTGAAGTAGCTCAGTCATGTCCGACCCTTAGCATGGACTGCAGCCTACCAGGCTCCTCCATCCATGGGATTTTCCAGGCAAGAGTATTGGAGTGGGGTGCCACTGCCTTCTCCGAGAGAAAACTAACCAGGACTTTTAAAAAAATTGTATTTATTTTATTTGTTTATTTTTTGTTGTGCTGGGTCTTCGTTGCTGCATGGGCTTTCTCCAGTTGCTGTGACTAGGACCACTCTTCCTCTGAGCAGGGGCTTCTCTTGTTGCAGAGCACGGGCTCTAGGTGCACACAGGCTCAGTAATCGTGGAGCACGGTCTCAGTTGCTCTGCAGCATGTGGAATCTTCTTGGACCAGGACTCAAACCCATGTTCCCTGCCTTGGCAGATGGATTCTCAACCACTGGAACCACCAAGGAAAACTCTGAACTGGTCTTTTTGTGAGAAGCTTCATGACTGAAAATTTCTGATCACTCTTTATGTCCCATTGACTTTCTTAAACCCATGCCTCTAGTAATACTCTATGAACTGTATAAAGCTACATGTAAAGAGACTTTTGCTGCTTCCAGCATTGTTTATGAAAGTAAAAAATTAGAAAAATTAGAAACAACCAGATTTCCATCACTAGGGAATTAGATAAATAATGGTGCCTTTTTTCCATTGAAAGAATATGTAATAGTTACAAATAATGAGATGTATATCTATTACTGACCTGAAAAGCTCTTATGAATACAAAGCAAAATGTTTAAGAGAAAGCTTGCTAAGATAAATATATATGAATGTGTATATACAGTTGAGTATATATAAGTGGATATGTTTGTGTTACTAGTGAGATTATTTATATATGCTATTAATATATTAAGAAAAAAACATCCCATTAAAAAGTTAACTCAAAACCATAAAATTGTGTATGAGGTATGTTGTTGGATTTAATGTTTGAATATATTGTTTCCCTATTTCTGGATACAAAGTAAATTTAATAACCTGTATTAAAATTTTTAATAAAATATTTAAATCTAGGAAAGAACAATGGACTAAGAAAGAAGGAAATAATGTTTGCTTTTTAGTTCATGCATATTTGTATTGTTGGAATTTGTTGAAGGGACATGTATTTTTTGTCTGATTAAAGCATTAATCACTAAGACAATTGTAACAAAATCTGCTGCTCTTCTGTTCATCTTCATAATTTTTATTTTGTTTAATACATTTTGAGTTTATTTTTCTGTATGGTGTTAGAAAGTGCTCTAGTTTCATTCTTTTACAAGTGGTTGACCAGTTTTCCCAGCACCACTTGTTAAAGAGATTGTCTTTTCTCCATTGTGTATTCCTGCCTCCTTTGTCAAAGATAAGGTGTCCACGGGTGAGTGGATTTATCTCTGGGGTTCCTATCTTGTTCTATTGATCTATATTTCTGTCTTTGTGCCAGGACCATACTGTCTTGATGACTGTATCTTTGTAGTATTTATTGCTGTATTTTGCTTAAACAGCAATCATGTCATGCCAGCAGAAAAATAGGAGATATAAAGAAAGTCAGATCAGTAAAGGGACCCTCCATTCAGTGTCCTGATTCTCATACTGGGAGGAGCTAAATAAAGATGAAACACTTGGTGCATGCAGCAATCACAACTCACACAACGCAGAGTTATCAGCATCAACACTTTGGCTTTGGAAGAGAAAATCTTGATCTTCACACTTTTCTTCAAGACTAAGCATGACCATGGACCTATGACTATGTCCCTTGAGTCAGTTTGAGTGAAGTCTAACAATGTTCATTTCTAACAAGTCCCCAGGTGATGTGACGTACTAAGAAACAATACCATGAGAATCACTAGTCCGCCAGACATCAAGGCTCACTGTATACCTATGGTAATTAAGGCTCTGTGGATACTGGTAAGGGCTAGACAACAAGACAGCTAGCATATGATCGAGAACCCAGAAATACACCCACACGTTGATATACACTTGACTTATGAAGGAGGCACTGAAGAGCATCTTTTCATGAATGGAGCTAAGTGTTGGACATTCACATGGAAAAATAAAACTGGATTTCTACCACACACCATATGCAAAACTTAACCCCTGATGAATTACAAACTTACATGTGAAAACCAAAAGCTATTAGTTTTGAGAATATAATATAGGAGACTATCTTTGTCTTCTTAAGATAGAAAAATGTGTCTTCAATAAGAAACAGAAAGAAAGCACTAACCGTAAAAGAAAATAGTAAACTGTGTTAAAACCAAAGGACATCATAGAAGGAAAAGACAAACAACAGAATGGTAAATTATATTTGAAATTCACAAAACCAACAAAACACTCAGATTAAGAGTATATAAATATCCCAAGAAATCAGCAAGAAAAGCAGGCAGAGCCAGGAGTTGAGGGGGATGGGCATCCATGAAAAATAATTGAATAAACATTTCACAAAAGAGAAGGAAATCTAAATGACCAATAATCATGAAAAGATGCTGCATTTCATAAATAATTAGAGAAATTCAAATTGAATCACAATGGGAAGCCATTGCACACCAATAGATTACAAAAATTAGAATTCTGAGGATACTATTAAGAGTTTAAAAAATATTTAGAAATATAAAGTTGTGCTCTAGTATGTGTGTGTTAGTTGCTCAGTCATTCCAACTCTTCACAGTCCCATGGGCTGTAACCCATCAGTCTACTTTGCCCATGAAATTTTCTAGGCAAGAATATTGGAGTGGGTTGCCACCCCCTTCTCCAGGGGATCTCCCTGACCCAGGGATTGAACTTTGGTCTCGTGCACTGCAGGCAGATTCTTTACCAAATGATCCACCAGGCAAGTAGAAGTATACTTACACATATATATGGAATTTAGAAAGATGGTAATGATAAACCTGTACGCGAGACAGCAAAAGAGACACAGATGTATAGAACAGCCTTTGGACTCTGTGGGAGAGGGAGAGGGAGAGGGTAGGATGATTTGGGAGAGTGGCAGTGTAACATGTATGATATCATAAGTGAAATGAATCGACGGTCTAAGTTCGATGCAGGATGCAGGATGCTTGGGACTGATGCACGGGGATAATTCAGAGAGATGGTGTTGGGGGGAAGGGGGGAGGTGGGGTCAGGATTGCGAGTTCATGTACACTCGTAGCTGATTCATGTCAATGTATAGCAAAACAAATACAGTATTGTAAAGCAAAACAAACTAAAAAATAAAAATTAATTAAAATTAAAAAAACATAATATAAAAAGTTAAAAAAAATAAATTGGTGCAGTCAATTTGGAAAACAATTTATCATCTTTGTAGTATAGATAAAGATACAGCATGGTGACTCAGGTTAATAAGACTGTGTTATATATTTGAAGTTGTTATGACAATAGATTTTAAAAGTTGTCACTACAAAAATCATAACTGTGTATGTTATCTATCATTATTGTGGTAATCATTTTGTAGTAAAAACATCTATCAAATCACTGTGTTGGACACCTTACACAGTGTTATGTGTCCATTATATCTCGATAAAGCTGGAAAAAATAAATGACACTTGTCAAGAGGATGAATGAATAGAAAGAAAGACAGACACATGAATAGCAAGTGGAGGAGACAAGACCCAAAGCCAAGACCTACTGTCTCTACATTACTTACTCTTAATATGTAGACCCAAGTTTTAAAAATAAACTCACCACTAAGGAAAAGGACACATGGGTATTACATGAGGCAGTGGTTTATTTTGAGGGCAGTAGCCAAATGTACTTTGTTTCCTGTAACTTTGCTATGGATGATGTTCACCAAAATACACCAGATTTTCTGTATAAAATTCAAAAGGAAATTTTCTCTCATATTTTCATGCCAAGAAGCCATATTATCCTCACTTAATAAAGGAAGAACCTGAGGTTTCTATAGGCTAAGTAACTCCTTAAACGTAACTACTAACAGAAAAGGGCAGTATTCTAATAATATCTCTTTTCCTCCACACTAAACATTGTATTTCTTTGGAGGGAATGATGCTGAAGCTGAAACTCCAGTACTTTGGCCACCTCATGCAAAGAGTTGACTCACTGGAAAAGACTCTGATGCTGGGAGGGATTGGGGGCAGGAGGAGAAGGGGACGACAGAGGATGAGATAGCTGGATGGTATCACTGACTCGACGGACACGAGTCTGAGTGAACTCCAGGAGTTGGGGATGGATAGGGAGGCCTGGCGTGCTGTGATTCATGGGGTTGCAAAGAGTCAGACACGACTGAGTGACTGAACTGAACTAAACTGAAACATCAAACACTCCTCTAAGACTAAATTCTGAAAACACATGCATTTTTTATCCAGTGCTCATTTGTTACATATGACAATGTCCTTTGCATGGCTCTGGGCTTTAAACATACATAAATGTTAAATGCATACTACATGGAAAAATGTCTAATCCACATGCCAACAGTGGAAAGCACAGACACTGAAAGCACATCGATCTACCACTGCATTCCCCAAAAGCTTTAACCTTCCAGTATATTAACCTATGACCTGCCAGGATCTAGAATACAGGTTGGTCCACATTTGAATCTTCTAAAATAAAAATGTTCATCCCCATGAGTATTTGTCCATATAAAACATAGTTGGAGAAGCTGAAGCATGTCCATGATATAGTGCACTAAGATTCAGAAGATCTGACATTAGTCCCAACATCTGAACAGGAAATCTCAAGGGTCCCCTGTCCCATTGGAGTCAGCACTGCTGGCTGTGATTACCATTCTGCTTTCTCTGCCTACAGAGATCCCAGGAAAAACTCTATGGAGAGGTCATCACACCTCAACTCCCTCAGCCTAACAAGCACCTCAGAGGCCAGCAGAGCAGACCTGAAATTCGGGAGAAGCTGGCTGGGCTTCCTCAATCAGGAGAGTCCTCCCACTTGAGTCAGAGCATCTCTGCCTTCTGAGATCTGGAACTGGCAGAAGCAGCAGTGAGCTAGGGACCAGGAGTTAGGAAGAAGTGGGGGTTGATGTCAGGGAAGGGAAACGTGTTATCCCTTTGGAGTAGTATATCAGATCCTCCTCCATCTCTGCTCATCTCCTTGTCAATCAGTCCAGAAGTTCATGGGAGACACATGCAGAAGCTGAACTTTGGCTGAGAAGCAGACTTGACCTGATTAACAGACGTGGTGCCCATCATCTTCTGGAGCAGCTGGGAAGGAAAGACAAGCATCGGGATGTGGAGGTGAGCTTCGGAAGCTGGCCACTCACTTGGCTACTCCAGTCCAGTTTGGTACTTTCCTCTTTTCTCCCTGATACTTTCAAATATTTCATGGATTGAGATGTCATAGGTCCAGGGAGGTAAAACTCCCTTCTGGAATTTGGTATTAAGTCCATCCAGTTGGACTTCTAGGCCATATATACCATTTGCTTTTATGGAAACAAAACCACACCGGTAGAAAGAAAAGAAAAAAAAGACTGTAGTCTTGGCCTGATCCACTCAGCCTCTGCTTGTAGAATGTTCCTCCTGATTCTCCAATCAGAAATATTCCTCCTTGTTTCTAGTCATCAGCCTGGGAGTTCCTCACTTCTCTGACCTACAGCAATCAATTCCATTAATTCACCAAATCTCCACTCATTTTTGTCTTGCACATTCCCCAGGCAGCCCTTTCACAATGACTCACTTCTGAATCTTGATCTGTGTGTGATGCACTGCTTTACACACATAGTGTCTCCCTTGTTATTCATAAAACATCAGGAGCCAGCTTGTAAGCAGGTGATGCAGGATGAATCAAACCCCTCACTTTTGTCTTCACCAGAGGGCCCTGTCCACTGCACGACACCAGCTCCACACACCAGACATGCCCCAGTCATACATGGCCAATTTTTTCCACCCGATTTGGCCATTTAGTCATGGATATTCATATTTTCAAATTCCACTATTTCTACACCACAAGAAAATTTGCCACCTCTCTAGCCAATATAAGGATAAATTCTGAATATGGGAGAAGAAAGTGTGTCAGAGGGTACAAGGGCAATCAAGTAGGAAATTTTTAGAACAATAAAAACAGTGCCTATGTTGATGGTGATAGACAATTAACATAGCGTAACTATGGTTATGTGGGAGAGGGAGAGGGTGGGATGAGTTGGCAGAGTGGCAGTGTTACATGTATGATATCATAAGTGAAACGAATCGCCAGTCTAGGTTTGATGCAGGATGCAGGATGCTTGGGACTGATGCACGGGGATAATCCAGAGAGAAGGTGTGGGGCGGGAGGGGGGAGGTGGGGGTCAGGATTGGGAGTTCGTGTACACTCGTGGCTGATTCATGTCAATATATAGCAAAATGAATACAGTATTATAAAGCAAAACAAACTAAAAAATAAAAATTAATTAAAAAAAAAACATAGCATAACTAGAGGAGGGGAAGCTTAACAGTGGAGAGCATTAACTTAGAGTTGGAGTTCAAATCAGCTTGAACTCATTTTGGAGTTCAAATTCTGATTGCTTCTCACATCCTTGGTGAACTTCAGCAAACCACCTCACCTCTGTAAGCCTTAGTCTCCTGAAATGCTTCATAATTTCTTGGGATTTAGTGGCATGTTTAACATAAGCTTGGTACATAATACTTACTCATAAATATTGGTCATTATTATTAGCTTTAATTACTGATTCATCCAATTCTTCAAAGCATAAAGTAATATTCTTTCCATAAAAACCTGCCAAAGCCTGAAATTAGGCAGACAATTTGGCAGTGAGGGATGTGACCCTTTATGTACATAAATTAATTGATTTTCAGAACATCAAGAAGTAGAAGATAAAGGAAGGTGACACAGGGACTGATGAGGATCAACAGCTTCTCCTGCATGCTGACAATATGCTTGTCTCTCTTCTAAGTGTTTTCATGCTTTATCTCACTAAGTCTTCATGAGAATGTGAATATTTGTGTCCTATATGACATATGAAGCACTTGAGGTTTAAAGATGTTTAATAACTTATATAAAAATATGAGCAGTTAACTGTAAATGAAGTAATATATTAACAATGTTAAATAAAGATATTATCAATAAATTAATACATAATATATGACTTTACGGCCTTCCCAGGTTGCACTAGTGATAAAGGATCTGCCTGCCAGTGCAGGAGTTGTAAGAGACGTGGGTCCAGTCCCTGGGATGATCTCCCTGGGAACGGAATGGCACCTCACTCGAGTATTCTTGTCTGGAAAATTCCATGGGCAAAGGAGCCTGGCAGGCCCTAGTCCTTGGGGCCTCAATGAGTTGGACATGACTGAACAACCAAGCACACAAACGCACATAAGACTTGATGCCCTGAGTGTGACTGGAAGACACATATTTACATGTTTCTCATAGGTGTCTTTGAATAAATATATGAGAGAAGAAATTTTAAAACATGAATTGTAGAGTTAACAAAGGATGCCCTTCTGTACAAAAGTGGTTTAGGACAGGGGACTAATGAAGGGAAGACTGATTAATGAAAGAGGGGAGACTTGCACAAACTGATGACAGCATGCCGTGAGTTAAGGAGAGTTTAACCTTTGAAAGGTTAAGAACCTTTCATTCTGTGTCCAAACAAGGACAAACCACTGTTGAATTGGATTCAATATTCCTCTCAGATATTCAGTGTTGATTATTTTGGCAAATGCTTATTTCTATAGGAGACATGAAAAGCAAACTGAATTTGCTTTGGTAAAGAATGAGGGTCCTTCATGTTGATGTATGGCAAAACCAATACAATATTGTAAAGTAGCCTCCAATTAAAATAAATAAAAGAATGTACATGAACTCCCAGTCCCGACCCCCACCTCCCCCCTCCCCCCCCCCCCCCTCTCTCTGGATTATCCCCGTGCATCAGT
>SJXQ01005937.1:0-17944 GCA_006408695.1 Aepyceros melampus | reverse complement strand
TTTTCTCCCATTCAGAAGGCTGTCTTTTCACCTTGCTTATAGTTTCCTTTGTTGTGCAGAAGCTTTTAATTTTAATTAGATCCCATTTGTTTATTTTTGCTTTTATTTCCAGTATTCTGGGAGGTGGATCATAGAGGATCCTGCTGTGATTTATGTCAGAGAGTGTTTTGCCTATGTTCTCCTCTAGAAGTTTTATCGTTTCTGTTCTTACGTTTAGGTCTTTAATTCATAAGAACAGAAACAAAAATAACTCAAAAAAAAAAAGAGACAGAGACTTAAAAAACTGAATCTTCCATCAAGCGAGGAGTGTGTCTAGTGCAACAGTTCAGTTGTACAGAGCTTGCATCTCTTCTTTCTTCCATATTTTGACAGCAGAATGTTCTGGGCTCTGTACTGAACAAAACCTCAACTCTCATGCATGTTAACTATCATTATTGTGGTAATCATTCTGTAATAAAAACATCTATCAAATCACTGTGTTAGACACTTTAAACAGTGTCATGTGTCCATTATATCTCAATAAAGCTGGAATAAATAAATAACACTTGTCAAGAGGATGAATGAATAGAAAGACAGACACATGAATAGTAAGTGGAGGAGACAAAACACAAAGCCAAGACTGTCTCTACATTATTTACTCTTGATATGTAGACGAAAGTTTTAAAATAAATTCCCACAAAGGAAAAGGACCCATGGTTATTGAATGAGGCAGTGGCTTATTTTAGGGCAGGAGCCGAATGTACCTTCTTTCCTATAACTTTACTATGGATAATGTTTACTGAAATACACAATATTTTCTGTATAAAATTTAAAAGTTAATTTCTCTTCAATTTTCATGTCAAGAAGCAGTTTTACCCTCATTTAGTAAAGGAAGAACCTGAGGCTTCTAAAGGCTAAGTAATTTCTTAAATGTAACAACTAACAGAAAAGGGCAGTATTCTAATGAATATCTCTTTCCTCAACACTAAACTTTAAACACTGCTCTGAGACTAAACTCTGAAAACACATGCATTTTTATCCAACATCCATTTGCTACATATGACAATATCCTTTGCATGGTTTTGGGCTTTAAACATGCATAAACGTTAACTGCATACCACATGGAAAAATGTCTAGTCCACATGGCAACCCAGATACTGGAAAACACAGACACTGAAAGCACATAGATCTACCACTGAATTCCATGAGCTTTAAACTTCCAATATATTAACCTATGACCTACCAGGATCTAGAATACAGCTTGGTCCACATTTGAATGTCCTACAATAAAATATTCACCCCCGTGAGTTTTTCTCCATCCTTCATAAAGCAGAGTCGGAAACAACTGAGCAACTGAACTGAACTGAACGGAACTCATAAAGCATATCAGTTGGGGAAACTGAAACAGGTCCATAAGATAGTGTACTGAGGTTCAGAAGCTCTGAGATAACTCCCAAAACCTAAACAGAAAATCTCAAGGGTCATCTGTTCCCTTGGAGTCAGTAACGGTAGTTGTGATTCCTCTTCTGCTTTCTCTGCCTACAGAGATCCCAGGACAAACTCTATGCAGAGGCCATTACACCTCAGCACCCTCAGCCTAACAAGCACCCCAGAGGTCAGCAGAGCAGATCTGAAAACCAGGAGAAGCTGACTGGGCTTCCACAGTCAGGAGACTTCTCCCACTTGAGTCAGAGCATCTCAGTCTTCTGAGATCTGGAGCTGGCAGAAGCAGCAGTGAGGTAGGGACCAGGTGTTAAAAGAAGTGGGGGCTTGAGGTCAAGGAAGGGGAAAATGTTATCCTTTTGGAGTAGTATATCAGCTCCTCCTCCATCCCTGCTTCTCTCCTTGTTGATCAGTCCAGAAGTTCATGGGAGACACATGCAGAAGCTGAACTTTGGCTGAGAAGCACACTTGACCTGATTAACAGACATGGTGCCCATCATCACCTGGAGCAGCTGGGAAGGAAAGAAAAGAATCGGGATGTGGAGGTGAGCTTCGGAAGCTGGCCACTCACTTGGCTACTCCAGCCCAGTTTGGTACTTTCCGCTTTTCTCCCGGATACTCTCAAATATTTCATGGATTGAGAAGTCATAGGTCCAGGGAGGTAAAACTCCCTTCTGGAATTTGGTTTAAAGTCCATCCAGTTGGACTTCTAGGCCATATATATCATTTGCTTTTATGGAAACAAAATCACACCAGTAGAAAGAAAAGAGGAAAGAAAGATTGCAGTCTTGTACACTTGACCTGATTAACAGACATGGTGCCCATCATCACCTGGAGCAGCTGGGAAGGAAAGAAAAGAATCGGGATGTGGAGGTGAGCTTCGGAAGCTGGCCACTCACTTGGCTACTCCAGCCCAGTTTGGTACTTTCCGCTTTTCTCCCGGATACTCTCAAATATTTCATGGATTGAGAAGTCATAGGTCCAGGGAGGTAAAACTCCCTTCTGGAATTTGGTTTAAAGTCCATCCAGTTGGACTTCTAGGCCATATATATCATTTGCTTTTATGGAAACAAAATCACACCAGTAGAAAGAAAAGAGGAAAGAAAGATTGCAGTCTTGGCCTGATCCACTCAGCCTCTGCTTGTAGAATGTTCTTCCTGATTCTCCATCAGAAATCTTCCTTCTTGTTTCTAGTCGTCAGCCTGGGTGTTCCTCACTTCTCTGACCTACAGCAATCAATTCCATTAATTCACCAAATCTCCACTCATTTTTGTCTTGCACATTCCCCAGGCAGCCCTTTCACATGACTCACTTTTGAATCTTGATCTGTGTGTGATGTACTGCTTTACAGACATAGTGTCTCCCTTGTTATTCATAAAACATCAGGAACCAGCTTGTGAGCAGGTGGTGCAGGATGAATCAAACCCCTCACTTTTTGTCTTCACCAGAGGGCACTGTCCACTGCACGACACCAGCTCCACACACCAGGCATGCCCCAGTCATACATGGCCAATTTTTCCCACCTGATTTGGCCAGTTAATCATGGATATTCATCTTTTCAAATTCCACTATCTCTACACCACAGGAAGATAGACCACTTCTCTAGCAAATACAAGGATAAATTCTGAATATGGGAGAAGAAAGTGTGTCAGAGGGTACAAGGGCAATTCGAGTAGGAAATTTTTAGAACAATAAAAACAGTGCCTATGATGATGGTGATAGACAATTAACATAGCATAACTAGAGGACGGGAAGCTTAACACTGGTGAGCATAAACTTAGAGTGAGCAAGCTTGGAGTTCAAATTCTGATTGCTTCTAACATTCTTAGTGAACTTCAGCAAACCACTTCACGACTGTAAGCCTTAGTCTCCTGAAATGCTTCATAATTCCTTGGGATTTAGTGGCATGTTTAGCATAAGCTTAGTACATAATACTTAGTCATAAATATTGGTCATTATTATTAGCTTTAATTACTGATTCATCAAATTCTTCAATGCATAAAGTAATATTCTTTCCATAAAAACCTGCCGAAGCCTGAAATTAGCCAGACAATTAGGCAGTGAGGGATGTGATACTTTACGTACATAAATTAATTGATTTTCAGAACATCAGGAAATAGAAGATAAAGGGAGGTGACAAAGGGACTGATGGAGACCAACAGCTTCTCCTGCATGCTGACAATATACTTGCTCTCTTCTAAGTGTTTTCATGCTTTATCTCACGAAATCTTCATGAGAATGTGAACATTTGTGTCCTATATGACACATGAAGTACTTGAGGTTTAAAGATGTTTAATAACTTACATAAAAATGTGAGCAGTTAATTGTAAATGGAGTAACATATTAACACTGTTAATTAAATTAATATATCAATAAATTAATCTGTAATATATGACTTTAAAGCATTCCAAGGTTGCACTAGTGGTAAAGGATCTGCCTGCCAGTGCAGGAGTTGTAAGAGACATGGATCCAAACCCTGGGATGATCTCCCTGTGAACGAAATGGCACCTCACTCCAGTATTCTTGCCTGGAAAATTCCATGGGCAAAGGAGCCTGGAGTCTATAGTCCTCAGGGCCTCAATGAGCTGGACACAACTGAACGCCCAAGCACACACATGCACATAAGACTTGATGCCCTGATTATGACTGGTAGACACATATTTACATGTTTCTCCTAGGAATTTTTGAATAAATATATGAAAAGAAATTTTAAAACATGAATTGTATAGTTAACAAAGGATGCCCTTCTGTACAAAAGTCGTTTAGGACAGGGGATTAATGAAGGGAACACTGATTAACGAAAGAGGGGAGACTAGCACAAACTGATGATAGCATGCCTTGAGTTAAGGAGGGCTTAAACTTTGAAAGGTTAAGAACATGTCATTCTGTGTCTAATTAAGGAAAAACCACTGTTGAATTGGATTCAATATTCCTCTCAGATATTCAGTGTTGATTATTTTGGAAAATGTTTATTTCTATAGTAGACATGCAAAGCAAACTGAATTTGCTTTGCTAAAGACTGGAGGTCCTTCATGTTGATGTATGGCAAAACCAATACAATATTGTAAAGTAATTAGCCTCCAATTAAAATAAATAAATTTATATTTATAAAAAAGAAAGTGAAAAATAAAATACTCCTCACCTTCAATGATTTCTATCTGCTTATACTAATAATACCCTATTTTAAAACACCTCAGAACAGTTCATTTGCTAGTCATGTCCAACTCTTTGCGAACTTATGGACTGCAGCACTTCAGGCTTCCCTGTCTATCACCAACACCCAGAGCGTGCTCAAACTCATGTCCATCCAGTCGGTGATGCTATCCAACCAACTCCTCCTCTGCTGTCCCCTTCTCCTCTTGCCTTCAATCTTTCCCAGCATCAGGGTCTTTTCCAATGAGTCAGTTCTTCACATCAGGTGGCCAAAGTATTGGAGTTTCAGCGTCAACATCAGTCCTTCTGATGAATATGCACGAATGATTTCCTTCAGGATTGACTGGCTTGATCTCCTTGCAGTCCAAGGGACTCTCAAGAGTCTTCTCCAACACCACAGTTCAGAAACATCAATTCTTTCATGCTCAGCTTTCTTTATAGTCCAACTCTCACATCCACATATGATTACTAAGGAAACAATACCTTTGTCTAGGTGGACCTAGTAAAGTAATGTCTCTGCTTTTTAATACACTGTCTAGTCTGGTCATAGCTTTTCTTGCGAGGAGCAAGCATCTTTTCATTTCATGGTTGCAATCACAATCTGCAGTGATTTTGGAACTCAAGAAAATTAAGTCTGTCACTGTTTCCATTGTTTTCCCATCTATTTTCCATGCAGTGATGGGACTGGATATCATGATCTTAATTTTTTGAATGGTGAGATTTAAGTCAGCTTTTTCCCTCTCTTGTTTCAATTTCATCAAAAGGCCCTTTAGATTCTCTTCACTTTCTGCCATAAAGATTGTATCATCTGTGTATCTGAGGTTATTGATATTTCTCCCAACAATCTTGATTCTACCTTATGCTTTATCCAACCTGGCATCATGCATGATGTACTCTGCACATAAGTTAAATAAGCTGGGTGACAATATACATCCTTAAAGTATTCTATACCAGTACATGTATTTATCACTACCTAATACTGTATTACATATACTGTTTGCAAGCCTCATTCCATAGTTCATCAGGCACTCTATCTATCAGATCTAGACCCTTAAATCTATTTCTCACTTCCACTGTATAATCATAAGGGATTTGATTTAGGTCATACCTGAATGGTCTAGTGGTGTTGCCTACTTTCTTCAATTGAAGTCTGAATTTGGCAATAAGGAGTTCATAATCTGAGCCACAGTCAGCTCCCGGTCTTGTCTTTGTTGACTGTATAGAGCTTCTCCATCTTTGGCTGCAAAGAATATAATAAATCTGATTTCGGTGTTGACCATCTGGTGATGTCCATGTATAGAGTCTTCTCTTGTGTTGTTGGAAGAGGGTGTTTGCTATGACCAGTGCATTTTCTTGGCAAAACTCTATTAGTCTTTGCCCTGCTTCATTCCACATTCCAAGGCCAAATTTGCCTGTTACTCCAGGTGTTTCTTGACTTCCTACTTGGGCATTCCAGTCCCCTATAATGAAAAGGACATCTTTTTGGGGTGTTAGTTCTAAAAGGTCTTGTAGGTCTTCATAAAACCGTTCAACTTCAGCTTCTTCAGCGTTACTGGTTGGGGCGTAGACTTGGATAACTGTGATATTGAATGGTTTGCCTTGGAGACGAACAGAGATCATTCTGTCATTTCTGCGATTGCATCCAAGTACTGCATTTCGGACTCTTGTTGACCATGATGGCTACTCCATTTCTTCTGAGGGAGTACTGCCCACAGTAGTAGATATAATGTTCATCTGAGTTAAATTCACCCATTCCAGTCCATTTTAGTTCACTGATTCCTAGAATGTCGACATTCACCCTTGCCATCTCTTGTTTGACCACTTCCAATTTGCCTTGATTCATGGACCTTACATTCCACTATTTCCTGGAGTTTGTTCAAATTCATGTCTCTTGAGTTGGTGAGGCTATCTAACCATCTCATCCTCTTGTCACTCCCTTCTCCTTTTGCCTTCAATCTTTCCCAGAATTAGGGTCTTTTCCAATGAGTCAGCTCTTTGCATCAGGTGGCCAAAGTTTTGAAGCTTCAGCTTCAGCAATTCTTTCAACGAATATTCAGTGTTGATTTCCTTTAGGATTGACTGCTTTGATCTCCTTGCTATCCAAGGGACTCTCAAGAGTCTTCTCCAGTACCACAATTTGAAAGCATCAATTCTTTGGCACTCAGCCTTCTTTATGGTCCAGTTCTCACATTCATACCTGACTACTGGAAAAACTATAGCTTTGACTATACAGACCTGTGTCAACAAAGTTACACTCTATTTTTTAATAGGCTGTCGAGGTTTGAGGTAACTTTCCTTTCAAAGAGCAAGCATCTTTTAATTTCATGGCTGCAGTCATCGTCCTCAATGATTTTGGAGCCCGGGAAAATAAAGTCCATCACTGCTTCCACTTTTACCCCTCCTATTTGCCATGAAGTGATGGGACCAGATGCCAAGATCTTAGCTTTTTGAATGTTGAGTTTCAAGCCAGCTTTTTCATTCTCCTCTTTCACCTTCATCAAGAGGCTCTTTAGCTCCTCTTCACTTTCTGCCATTAGAGTGGTATTATCTCCATAGCTGAGATTGTGGACATTTCTCCTGCCAATCTTGATTCCAACTTCTGATTTATTCAGCCTGGCATTTTGTATGATGGGCTCTGCATGTAAATTGAATAAGCAGGGTGACAGTATACAGCTTTGACATACTCCTTTCCCAGTTTGGAACCAGTCTACTGTTCCATGTCTGGTTCTACCTGTTGCTTCTTGACCTGCTTTCAAATTTCTCAGGAGACAGGTAAGGTGGCCTGGTATTCCCATTTCTTTAATAATTTTTTGAGTCACACAAAACCCTTTGCAATGACAAGGTTGTGATCCATGCAGACGAATATAGGAGAAGAAAATTTTAAAAATGGCAATTGTGGGGTTATAGGAAATCATATATGTGAAACTTTTGAAAATTGTAAAACACTATAGAATTGAAAGACTCTTTCATTGAATAAACAAAGGAAAACTAAGTAATTTTAATTAGATCCCATTTGTTTATTTTTGCTTTTATTTCCAGTATTCTGGGAGGTGGATCATAGAGGATCCTGCTGTGATTTATATCAGAGAGTGTTTTGCCTATGTTCTCCTCTAAGAGTTTTATAGTTTCTTGTCTTACGTTTAGATCTTTAATCCATTTTGAGTTTATTTTTGTGTATGGTGTTAGAAAGTGATCTAATTTCATTCTTTTACAAGTGGTTGACCAGTTTTCCCAGCACCACTTGTTAAAAAGATTGTCTTTAATCCACTGTATATTCTTGCCTCCTTTGTCGAAGATAAGGTGTCCATAGGTGTGTGGATTTATCTCTGGGCTTTCTATTTTGTTCCATTGATCTATATTTCTGTCTTTTATTGATACCAAGAGAAGGGAAGGCAGTATCATGTCAAGATAACCTACAGAAAGTTTCTGTAAGGAAACTTTCATGTAGACATGCATATTACAGAAGTTGTAATAAAGAACAGTGATAGGATTTGGTAAAATAGACATAATGGATCTAAATAAATCTGCACTGCAAATGTTATATTTGTAAACTCCCTTAAAGTAGCAATTCATGTGCATTTCTACATAGAATACAACTTAAGACTTAGTCTTGGATGCAACTGGAAGATAATTTGGGCATAACTTTATATAAAAGCTTAGGTTTTTCTTAAAGGGAAAGTTAGATATAGAGAAAATATTCAAATTCTACATTTTAATAGTTACAGTAACAACAATAATAGTTGTCATTTATTATTGAAGACCTTCATGTCAGGCATTGTGTGCTTAGATGCTCAGACATGTCCGACACTTTGTGACCCCATGGACTGTAGCCTGCCAAGCTCCTCTGCTCATGGGATTCTCCTGGGGAGAATACTGGAGTGGGTAGCCAGTCCCTTCTTCTGGGGATCTTCAGGCATTAGATAAAATGTTAACCCTTCTCATCATGCACCCAAGTTATTATAGTTCACCACTTGGCAAATGAAAAATCTGCTGGGATTTGTATTTTATTCTTTTTTATGTGAACACAAAATTTTTACTCTTTTTACTATATTTTTATGTTTTTAAATATCACTTAAGCTTATGCAAGGAAGATGAATATCTCGATGAGTGTATCCTAGACTTTGGTTTTGAATATCAGGAGCTCTTTAAATCATGTGTCATCACTCTTATATATATAATATCAAAGAGCAGATATTATATAAGGTGACCTCCAGGTCCATGAATCTAGTTGGAAACATAAACATGATATCTAGCCCATGGTCCAACTAGACCGGCAGGTCTTAATAGAATCATAGTCAAGCTGGTGGAAGTGGTTTTCAAAGACTAATTTGGATATTTTGAGTATGTCAGCCATCTCTGGCATGATATAATACTGATCATTCTCAATTAATGCCTCGATTTGATTGCTATCAACTTCAATGGTCTGCCTGACTGTAGAACATTGTCCAGTGTGAAATCTCTAGCACAAAACTTCACAAACCACCTTTGACATGTTCAGTCAGTCTCAGCGCCTTCTCCATATACTGAAAAAAAAAATTTTTCCCCCTGCATTTCAGTTGCATTTTTATCTTTCTTGGAATAATAAAATAGAGATACAGATGTATAGAACAGCCTTTTGGACTCTGTAGGAGAGGGAGAGGTTGGGATGGGTTGGCAGAGTGGCAGTGTAACATGTGTGATATCATAAGTGAAACGAATCACCAGTCCAGGTTTGATGCAGGATGCAGGATGCTTGGAACTGATGCACAGGGATAATCCAGAGAGAGGGTGTGGGGCAGGAGGGGGGAGGTGGGGGTCGAGATTGGGAGTTCATGTACACTCGTGGCTGATTCATGTCGATGTGTAGCAAAACGAATACAGTATTATAAAGCAAAACAAACTAAAAAATAAAAATTAATTAAAAAATAATAAAAAAAGATAAATAAAAAAAACTAAGTAAAACAATTTCCCCTAAGAAAAAGAAAACAGAGAAAGACAAATACTGTATGATATCACTTATATGTAGAATGTAGAAATAAAAGAAATTATTGAAGATAGCCAAAAAAAAAAAAGCAGATATAGAGAACAAACTCTATGTTAACAGTGAGGCAGAGCAGAAAAGGGGCAGAGGTTTAAGAAGTACAAACCACCATGTGTAAAACAAATGACCTATTTATACAAAGATAATATACCCAATAGTTTATATTATAATACCTATAAATGGGGTAAAATCTTTAAAAATGAGAATCACTACATTGTACAGTTGGAACTTAACACATTGCACATCAAGTATACCCAGTTTTTAAATTTATTTTAAAGAAAGACAGTTGCTGAGAGGACAAATTCAAAAGCTCCTACCAATGGTACATATAACTCTACTCAGCACACTGTAATGGCCTATATGGAAAAAGAATCTAAAACAGAGTGGATATATGTATATGCATAACTGATTCATTTGGCTTACATCTGACTAATGAAATATTGTAAATCAAATATAGTCTAATAAAAAACATTTTTTTTAAGAAAATAAGAAAATTCACCAGGCTGTGCAAGAAAAAATGTTCTCATCAAAACAAATAAGTTGTAACTATGTGAGGTTACAGATGTGTTAACTAACATTATTGTGGTAATTACTGTGCTTAATAAATACGTCTCAAACAACTGTGTTGTATACCTCTAACTTACACATTGCTATATGTAAATCATCTCAATAAAGCTGGAAAATAATAATTAAATATTTGTTGGATGAATGAATGGAAACAAGAGAAAGATGAAGGCCACATGAAGAGTAAGTGCAGGAGGCAGGACTCAAACCCAGGGGTTTCTGCCTCAGTAGTATTTACTCTTGGTAAGTAGATTAAACTTTCTACACTCAACTCAAAGGTAAGGAAGAAGATGCAGATATTTTGTGTGAGACAGTGGTTTACCCTGAGGGCAGTAGCAGAATGTGCTGTTTTTCCTATATTTGTGGATGATTTTTAACAAAATAACAATATTATCTATATAAAGCTCAAAAGAAAATTTTATTTCTGGTTTTAGTGCCAGAAAGAACTGCTATCCTGCTTTTTCAGCTGAAGAAACTGAGGCTCATAGAGGCTAAGTCTCTTGTTAAAAACAACCCCTAAATGAGTAGGCCAGCATTCTAGTAAGTATCTCCTTACCCTCAAAACAACTTCAAATCACTGATTTGAGCCTAAACTCTTAAATATATACATGTTTTTCAAAGCCCCTTTGCTAAATATGACAACACTTGCCTGACTCTGTGATTTTAAACATATGTAAATTCACATTAGCCTAATCCCACACTTAAAAAAAAAAGTAATCCACATGCCTCCCCAGATACTGGAAAGCACACACACATCATTGATCTCCACCAATTGCCCCCCTAAAAGTCTGAAAACTCTGCATATTCATTTATGTATGATCTGTCTGGTTCTAGAATACACCTTGGTCCACATCTATTTTCAATAAAATGAAAATATTCACCCACACGAATATTTTTCTACCCTTGTTAAAATACAGTTGAAGCCTGACCTTGAGATGGTGCACTGAGGTTCATTAGCTCTGAGATTAGCCCCAGCAGCTAAACAGGAAGCCTCAAGGGTCCCCTATCCCCTTGAAGTCAGGTGGGCTAGCTCTGATTCCCTTTGTGTTTTCTCTGCCTACAGAGATCCCAGGATGAAATCCCCTGAGAAGTCATCACACCACAACTTCCTCAACCTAACAAGCACCCCAGAAGCTACTAGAGCAGACTCCAAACTCATGAGAAGCTGGCTAGGCTTCCACAATCAGGAAAGTCCTCTTACTTGAGTCAGAGCATCTCCCATTTCAAGGGAGACACACGAGGAAGCTGAGCTTTGGCTGAGAAGCAAACTATGACCTGATGAACAGACATGGTGCAGATCAGCTTCTGGAGAGGTTGGGGATGAAAGAAAAGCATCTGGACATGCAGGTGAGCTTCAGGAAACTGGCCACCCACTGGGCTACTCTAACTCAGCTCAGTACCTTACTTTTTCTCTTTGGATACTTTCAAATATTTTATGGATTGAGAAGTCATAAAGTCCAAGTAGAACTTCCATGTGGAATTTGGTTTTAAGTCCATCCAGTTGGACTTCTAGGCTACCTATAACATAAGTTTTGGTGAAAGCAAAGTACTTCAGCAGAAAAGAAGAGGAAAAAACAAAAAAACAACAACAAACTGTTGTATTCCTATTCTGATCCACTCATCCTGTGCTTTTAGAACTATTCTCCCAGGTTCTCAGATCCAAAACCTTCCTCCTTTTTTCTAGCCTGGGTGTTCTTCACATCTATGACCTGGAGCATCCAATTTAAATAATTCACCAAATTGCCACTAATTTTTGTATTCCATAT
Organism: Aepyceros melampus; assembly: GCA_006408695.1. NCBI lineage: Eukaryota > Metazoa > Chordata > Mammalia > Artiodactyla > Bovidae > Aepyceros > Aepyceros melampus. The sequence goes on along the minus strand of SJXQ01005937.1, from coordinate 6,019 downwards.
TCCCCCAGCCAGCCCTTTCACAAATGACTCATCTTTGAATACTGATTTGTGTGTAATAAACTGCTTTGCAGACATGGTGTCTCCCTTGTTATCCTTAAAATGTCAAGAACCAGCTTGTGAGCAGGTGATGCAGGACAAATCAAACCCAGTTTTTTGTCTTCAGGGTACTGCATGGCCACAACTCCACACTCTAGACACACCCCAGTTATAAAAGCCCATGATTTTGGTCAGTTAATTGTGAATATTCAAATACTCAAATTCTACCATCTCAGCAACAAAGATAGCTAGATCACATCTGTTGCAACTACAAGGATAGATTCAGAACATGGGAAAAGAAAGCTTGTCGATTAAGGGCGATAGAGACATATTTCATGTTAGGCAATTGTCAACCTGAGGAAAATGATGCGTGTGATTGATTGTGACAGACGATAAATATACCAAAATTAGGGAAGGTTATAATGCTTGAAAGCAAGAGCTTAGAGTGAGTCAGAAATCAGACTGTGTCCAAATCCTGATTGTGATTCAATTCCTTAGTGACCTTGAGCGAATTGCTTCACCTCCATAAGCCTCATTCTCCCGTTTCATAACACATGCTTCCCAATTCCTTATTATGGAATTTAGTGGGATGAATGTCATAAGCTTGACATATAATAAATGTTCAAAAATATTGGTTTATTATAATTAACTTTAATTACTGATTCACTGAAAGCTCAATTTATTGAAACAAAACAAATATTTCTTCCATTGTTCAGTCACTAAGTCATGTCTGACTCTTCACGATCCCATGGACTATAGAACACCAGACTTCCCTGTTCATCACTGTCTCCCTGAGTTTGTTCAAACTCATGTCCATTGAGTCAGTGATGCCATCCAACCATCTCATCCTCTGTCACCCACTTCTCATCCTGCCCTTAATCTGTCCCAGCATCAGGGTCTTTTCCTTTCTTCTGTAAAATCTTACAAAAACATAAAATTAGCATGAAAATTTGGCAGTGCAGGATATGATAATTTACACATGTGAATGAGTTGATTTCAAGACCTTCTAGAAGTAGAAAATGAGGGAGGGTGACACGGGGATTGATGAGTATCAGCAGCTTCTTCTGAGTGTTCATAAAATGCTTGTCTTGAGATATTTGAAATGTGCTGTCTCACCAACCCCTCATGAGAGTGTGGATGTTTTTGCTCAATATCACACATGAAGTAACTGAGGTTTAAAAATGTTTGGGGTAACTTAAAACTAAAATGTAAGCACTTATTTTTTCTATTAATTAATATGATACTATATCAATGTACTTTTATACCAATGTGCATTCAAAATGTCTGAAAGGATATGCTGCCTCTAAAGAAATTATTTTAAACACTTTGATGATATGTGTGTTTCATGTCATATATGATATGAAAGTATATATGCTGAGATTTTTACTATAGCCAAGAATGTATAAATACCCAAGCGTCTCAAAATGTATCAAAACCCCTAAGGGATATGTCTATTCACAAGATATAGGGGGGTACGCTGACTCTGAAACCTTGATTCAGAGCACTTTGTTAGAGCACTTTGTAGATGCATGATCTCTCCTTGTAGAACCTTTGAAGTAGGAAGAAGCAGAGGCCATTTTACTGTCCATTGCTGGGTGACCAGATATGACCAAAAAAACATGTATGTAGACAAGTTTCTCACGGATATTTGGGATAAACATATGACAGAGGAATTTTAAGGAAAAAATGGAAGAGTCAAAAATGGATGTCCATACTATACAAGTGTGATTTACAACAGGAGTTGGAAAAAAAAGGAAAATGGATTTCCAAAAGAGGGAAGACCTGTATAGACTGATGCTCATACCCCATGAGCGAAGGAGGGAGAGCCTCTCATTCTGTGCGCAGACAAGAGGAAAAATCACTATTGCACTGGATTCAACATTCCTTTGAGATTCGCTCTGTTGGTTATTTTGAAAAATGGTTATTTCCACCCAAGACCTAGTATACCAGCTGAATTTGCTTTGATAAGGAATGAGGGTCCTGTGACTTCAATATCTAAAATACCCTCTACTCCCCAGTCACCTCCATCTTCTTGTATTTTGTTAAAAAATGTATCCCTACATGATATAATATTACCTACTCTGCTGATGATCTGTCTCCCAAACTACAAATTGAGCAACTCAAAAGAAACATCTCTCTGTTTTATTGCTATGTTCCCAAGAAGGATATGGGAATTTTCCAGAATAGGAATTAGGGAACTAGAATCAAAGAGGTTCACCTCAATATTTTTTAAAGTAAAACTCTTTTTCTGTCCCTCCAGCTTGCAATATAAGTCTCTTATCAAGCCCATGGATTTGGGAAGGAAGGTCACATCAAGAACAATAAGGGTAACATGGTGGCTAATGGTGACCAAATAGAGGGAACAACGACCTGCTGGGTTCTCATGATTTGGGATACGGAATTGGAGCATGTTAGATAATAAACCTTCTTATATACAACTATTAATAGACCCAAGTCAATGGAAAGACTCAACCAAACCAGCAGTGTTACTGAATTCATCCTCCTGGGACTCTCCTCCCGGCCTGAGGACCAGAAGCCACTCTTCATCCTCTTTCTCATCATGTACCTGGTCACCATAACAGGGAACCTGCTCATCATCCTGGCCATCCGCTCTGACCCCCAACTGCACACCCCCATGTATTTCTTCTTGAGTGTCCTGTCTTTTACTGAATTTGCTTCACAACAACCATTGTCCCCAGGATGCTGGTGAACTTCCTCTCACATAAGACCATCTCCTATGCTGGGTGTCTGACCCAGATGTATTTTATATATGCTCTGGGCAACACTGACAGCTGCCTTCTGGCAGTCATGGCCTTTGACCGCTATGTGGCCATCTGTGACCCCTTCCACTATGTCAACACCATGAGCCACTGCCGCTGTGTCCTGATGGTGGCCTTCTCCATCTCATTGCCTCATTTCCACTCACTCCTACACACACTCCTGCTGAATCAGCTCACCTTCTGTGACTCCAATATTATCCATAACTTTCTCTGTGACCTCAGCCCTCTGATAAAATTGTCCTGCTCTCCCACAATTGTCAACGAAATTGTAATATTGATAGAAGGATCTTTTATTTTAGTGACCCCTTTCCTATGCATTACTTTCTCATATATACAAATCCTCATTGCAGTTCTTAAAATTCCCTCAGCTGCAGGAAAACGCAAAGCCTTCTCCACATGTGGTTCGCACCTCACTGTGGTAACACTCTTTTATGGAAGCATCTTCTATGTCTACTTACAGCCTGTGTCCACCTACACTGTCAGGGACCACATGGCAACAATTGTCTACACAGTTCTGTCCTCCATGCTCAATCCTTTTATCTACAGCCTAAGAAACAAAGACCTGAAACAAGGTCTGAGGAAGCTGGTGGGCAGGAGGAAACCCCAGGCGGCACCCTCTTGAACACACCAAGGAATTGTCCTCATTTGAATCTGGTTTCTACTGGCTCTTGGTGATCAAGCAAGCTCTTGGAGATTAGCACTTTTAATCCATGTAGGGCAAGGTATTGTGGGTATTTACATACTTTGCTGATAGCCTATTAATTGGCTCTGCTTGTGATTAAATCACGATTCTCTCCCCCACTATCTCTCCTCTTTTCTACAAAGAGTCATCACATTGCATCTTTTAAATGCTGCTTTAACCTAATCCTTTTCCCACACTGGGAGGGTGGCTCAAACAATAGAGAATCTGCCGCAATGCAAGAGACTTGGGTTCAATCCCTAAGTCAGGAAGATCCCCTGGAGAAGGAAATGACAACCCACTCCAGCATTCTTGCCTGGAGAATTCCATGAACAGAAACCCTGGCGGGCTACTGTCCATGGGGTCACAAAGAGTCGGACACAGTGACTAACTTTCACTTTTCCCACATAGATTTTCCGAACTAGTTTCTCTCTTATTAAGAATTATCTCCAAAATCCTTCAAATTCAGTATACTGCTAAAAAAAAAATGTTATTAATTTGTAGCTGTTGACTGTCTTTGAAAATGTTTAAAAGAAGGAGAATGAAAGGAGAGGAGGGAAAGGAGAAGAGGATGGAGGGATGCATTTCAGCTAATTTTCTCATTTGAGGACTTTTATGATCCCTTATTTTTCTCCTTCAAAACTTCTTCTTTTTTAAATACTATGTTTTCAAGTTTAGAATTCTCTTATCTTTCTATCCTTCCTTCATTACATTGCTGTAGCTTGGTTTCTATTTCTTTTTTTTTTTTTTAAGACAATTGAAAATGTTAATAGCCTGAAAGAACGAGAATCAAGAGTGGTGACTTTAAAATATCCATTCCATAGTAGGGTGTTGAAATCTTTCTTGTCTCCATCTATCCCTAAAGCTGTATGCTTAAAATATGATTTAAGACTATATTCTAGAGACTTCAGCACACAAGTGTCTAACTGAAGGAATATTATCATGTGTATACTGAGTACTGAGATTTTATTTAGTCAGTCTCAGTTTATAACAGATAAAAATTGGCAAAAACCTAAAACTCTATTAATAGGAAATAAGAAAATTGTGTTTTTAATGTAAAATGTAACAATATTCAAAAGGCTGCAAAAATGAAACATCTCTATTATGTTCTTGAAATGTCATTAAGTAGAAAAAATTAAGTATAACAAGGTATAAAAGGATGAATCCACTAAAGTTTTTAAAATTATATGATATATATTTGTATAGTCACTGAAATAAAAATGGAAGTGTGAGAGGGGGCGAGGACTGAGCGGGAAGAAATTCCACTTCTTGGTACATAGTTTTAATGTCTGAACTTCTTCAAATAAATATTTATAGCACATGGGATTTCAAAGTATTAATAAGTTACATGACCAGGGCAACGATGAAAGACTTTTTTGTAAGATACCAGCTGGAAAAAAAACTTTCTTGCAAGTCAGAAAAACATCATTGCAAGGCTCCTTCATTTAAATCACAATTTCATAGAATATACTATTCTTGGTACCAAAACTTCTGATACTTTAAAGACATATATCACTGTTCTAAGGCATGAATTGTTTTTGGTGAAAAACAAAGATTTTTCCAATGTGTTCCTTGTGATCACCTCCCCTGCTGCTACTGCTGCTACTAAGTCACTTCAGTCGTGTCCAACTCTGTGCGACCCCATAGATGGCAGCCTACCAGGCTCCCCCATCCCTGGGATTCTCCAGGCAAGAATACTGGAGTGGGTTGCCACTTCCTTCTCCAATGCATGAAAGTGAAAAGTGAAAGTGAAGTCTCTCAGTCGTGTCCAGCTCTTAGCGACCCCATGGACTGCAGCCTACCAGGCTCGTCCATCCGTGGGATTTTCCAGGCAAGAGTACTGGAGTGGGGTGCCATTGCCTTCTCTGGATCACCTCCCCTAACCACAGTTTATAGATACTCTATACCAAATATAGCCATGGTGCCACTGTTTTGGCTTTGAGGGAGCAGATTAGAGTCCACGAAGTATACACCAAATGTGTGTAAAGGTCATTGTCTTTGGAAATAAGTCAATTCTACAACTGAATGGAAATGAGAATGGCCTGGATCAGCCATGAAGTGTTAGTCACTAGTCGTTTCTGACTCTTTGTGACCTCATGGACTGTAACTGTCAGTCTCCTCCATCCTTGGGATTTTCCAGGCAAGAAAATACTGGTACGTGTATTTATCACTCCCTAATATTGTATTACATATACTGTTTGCGAACCTCATTCCATAGTTCATCAGGCACTCTATCTATCAGATCTAGACCCTTAAATCTATTTCTCACTTCCACTGTATAATCATAAGGGATTTGATTTAGGTCATACCTGAATGGTCTAGTGGTGTTGCCCACTTTCTTCAATTTAAGTCTGAATTTGGCAATAAGGAGTTTGTGATCTGAGCCACAGTCAGCTCCCGGTCTTGTCTTTGTTGACTGTATAGAGCTTCTCCATCTTTGGCTGCAAAGAATATAATCAATCTGATTTCGGTGTTGACCATCTGGTGATGTCCATGTGTAGAGTCTTCTCTTGTGTTGTTGGAA
>SJXQ01005936.1:0-10480 GCA_006408695.1 Aepyceros melampus | reverse complement strand
AGTTGGTGATGGACAGGGAGGCCTGGCGTGCTGCGATTCATGGGTTCGCAAAGAGTAGGACACGACTGAGCGACTGAATGGAACGGAACGGAATGAGCTCTTTATATATTTTTATTATTAACCCCTTATCAGGTATATCATTTGCAAATATTTTCTCCCATTCAGTGGATTGTTTTATAATTTGTCGATGGTTTCCTTTGCTGTGCAAAAGCTTGTAAGTTTAATTAGATCCCATTTGTTTATTTTTGCTTTTGTTTCATTTTAGAGAATAGATCCATAAATATTGTTAGGATCTATGCCAAAGTGGTTGTGGCTGTATTTTCTTCTAGGAGTTTTATAGTCTCCAGTATTAAATTTAGGTCTTTAATCCATTTTGAGTTTGTTTTTGTATATGGTGTTAGAAAATGTTTTAATTTCTTTGTTTCGCATGTAGTTGCCTAGTTTTTCCAGATCCATTTACTGAAGAGACTATTTTTTATCCTTTGTATATTCTTTCCTCCTATGTTGTAGATTAACTGACTGTAAGCGCATAGGTTTATTTATCGATTTTTTATTCTGTTTCATTGATCTGTGTGTATTTTTTTCTTTGAGCCCCATTCTGTTTTGATTAGTGTAGTTCTGCATTTAATGGTATAGTCTAAAGTAAGAGTGTGTTGCCTCCAGCTCTATTCTTTTTCAAGATGATTTTGGCCATTCAAGGTCTTTTGTGTTTCCATACAGTTTTTTGAATTATTTGTTCTAGTTCTTTGAAAATGCCCTGTGTATTTTGATAGGGATTGCATTGAACTTGTAAAATGCCTTGGGTAGTACAGTCATTTTAACAGTATGAATTCTTCCAGCCCATGAACATCGCATATCTTTCCATTTGTTTATGTTGTCCTCAATTTCTTTCATCAGTATCTTACGGTTTTTCGAGTACAGAAACCATTTTATTGTTTTAGTTGCTCAGTCATATCCAACTCTTTGTAACCCCATGGACTGTAGCTCACCAGACCCCTCAGTCCAAGGAGTTTCTCAGGCAAAATACTGGTGTGGGTTGCCATTTCCAGGGAAGATCACATCCCTGGGATCTTCCTGACTCAGGGATCAAACTCGTGTCTCCTGCATTGTCAGGCACATTCTTTAACCTCTGAGCCACCAGGGAAGCCCCATTTTGTCTCTTAGGTTGGTTTATTCCTGTTTTTTAAAAATCTGTTGATGCAGTTGTAAATGGAATTTTTTCCTTGTTTTCTCTTTCTGAAGTTTGTTTGTGTATAGAAATGTGACATATTTTGGAATATTATTTTTGTATGTTGCAGCTTTACTGAACTCATTGATGCATTCTAGTAGTTTTTTGGTGATGTCTTTTGGATTTTCTGTATATTTCATGTCATCTAGTTTTACTTCTTCCCAATTTTGATTCCTCTGATTTCTTTTTGTTTTTTTTCTAGTGTATTCACAGAGTTGTATAGTCATTACCAAAATCAATTTTATAACATTCTCATTATATCAGAATCCATGTACCCATTACATCCTGTACCCATTAGCAGTCATTCTCACTTCTTCCAAACCTTGCTGGCCTTAGACAGCCACTCTAGGTTTGTTTATGACCACAAAACTCACTGAGTTTGTGTCTCAGTGAATTTGCTTATTCTAGGTATTTCTTAGAAATGGAATTATAATATGTTGTTCAGTCACTAAGTCGTCTCGAACTCTGCGACCCTATAAACTGCAGCACGCCTGGCTTCCGTGTCCTTCACCATCTCCTTGAGTTTGCTCAGACTCATGTACGTTGAGTCAGTGATAACCATCTAACCATCCCATCCTCTGTTGCCCCTTCTCCTCTTGCCCTCAAGCTTTCCCAAGATCACAGTTGTTTTCCAGTGATTCAGCTCTTTGCATCAGGTGGCCAAAGTATTGGAGCTTCAGCATCAGTCCTTCCATTGAATATTCAGGGTTGATTTCCATTAGGATTGACTGGTTTGCTCTCCTTGCTGTCCAACAGACTCGAGTCTTCTCCAGCACCACAATTTGGAAGTATCAGTTCTTCAGTACTCAGCCTTCTCATGGTCCAACTCTCACATCCATACATGACTACTGGAAAACCATAACTTTGACTATACAGATAATATACATATAATATATAGTCTTTTTAAACTAGTTTCTTTAATTTAGCATGATGACTTCAAGGTTTATTCCTGTGGCAGCATGTATTGGTACCCCATTTCTGTTTATTGCCAAATAATATTAAATTTCATAGATAGTACGACATTTAACTTACCTATTCATTTGCTGATGGCATTTGGGTTACTTATACTTTCTGATTTTGGGTAATGCTGCTGTGAACATGTCTGTATAAGTTTTTGTGTGGACATAAGTTTTGTTTCTCTTGAATATATATCTAGGAATGCTGGTTGAAATAGTAACTCTTTATTTAACTTTTTGAAGAACTGCCAGACTATTTTCCAGAGTGCCTGCACTTTTTTCCATTTCCACCAGAAATCTGTGAAAATTTTCATCTGTCCTCTTACCTAATAGCTTATAGTGTTGAACATCTTTCCATGGGCTTTTTGCCTATTTGTGTATCTTCTTTGAAGACATATCTATTCAGATCCTTTCAAATTGGGTTGTCTTCTTATTTTTGGCTTCTCAATGTTCTTTATATATTCCATTTACAAGTCCTTTATCAGATATATTATTTGCAAAAATTTGATCCTATTCTTTGCATTTTTTAAAAATTTTGATAAAGTCCAATTTATTTTTTGTTTTTGTTGTTGCTGGTGTTTTTGGTGTTATATCAAAGAAACCATTGCCTAATTCAAGGACATGAAGATTTATGCCTATGTTTTCTTACACAAGTTTACAGTTTTTGCTCTCACGTTTTGATCTTTAATTCATTTAGAGCTAATTTTTGTAAGCGATTTGAGTTATAGGGGCCCAGATTTATTCTTTTGCATGTGTACAGAAAGTTGTCCCTGTACTACATGTTGAAAAGACAATTCTTTCTCTTCGATTATCTTGGTTCTCTGATTGAAAATTCAGTTTACTATAAAAGTGTTTGTTTATGTTCTGTACACCTATATGTCTTTCTTACAACAGTACTACAGTTTCTTGATTATTGCAGTTTTGAAGTAAGTTTCTAAATTGGCAAGTGTGAAATTCCCATGTTTTTCTCCTTTTCCAGTAATATTTTAGATATTCTGAGTCGCTTTCATTTCTATATGAATTTTAGGATTGGATCAACTTGTCGATTTCTGCAGATAAACCTGCTGAGATTTTAATAGAGATTGAGTTGAATTTGAAGATTGATGTGGGGAATATTGCCATTTTAACATTATTAAGTCTTCCAGACATGAACATGGAATATCTTTCCATTTATATAGGCATTTAATGTCTTTCACCATATTGTTATAGTTTTCAATGGGCTCATCTACCTTCTTCTCTTGAATTTATTCCTTTGTGTTTTATTTTTCTTGATGCAAATATTCATGGAATTTTTTCCTTAATTTTTTGGGAGGTTATTTACTGCCTGTGTATAAACATATAATTGACTTTGTATATTAATCTTTTATCCTGTAACCTCACTGAACTCCTTTAGTAGCTCTAATGGCAACCCACTCCAGTGTTCTTGCCTGGAGAATCCCAGGGACGAGGGAGCCTGGTGGGCTGCCGTTTCTGGGGTCACACAGAGTCGGACACGACTGAAGTGACTTAGCAGCAGCAGCAGTTTTTAAGTGGATATTTTAGATTTTCTGTATATAAAATCATGTCATATAAAATAGAAATGGTTTGACTTCTTCCTTTATAATCTAGACATATTTTATATCTTTTCCCTACCTAAGTGCTGACTATAATCTCTTAATATAAAGTAGAATTGAAGTAGCAGGAGCAGATATTTCTTGCATTGTTTGTGCTCATTGGAGAAAAGCACAGTCTTTTATATATATGTGTGTATGTGTATATGTGTGTGTATGTATGTATTTAATGATGGAAGCCCTTCTTTTTCACCATGCATTTACATTTGCTCGAAAACAATATGTCCCTTTCTCTCTGCTAGGTATCCTATGAAATCTAGGATACCTAATCTCTAAATTTTACCCACTAAGTTATACTGAGAGTTTATGAAATGCAACCAGCATTCTCTGCTTTGAAATGTGAGATATCAATCAGGGAAAGAAATTTACCTGATTGACCATTGCGTGAGCCTTAATCAGTTCTCTTTGGGTTAGAAACTTTACTGCCTTCACCTTGTCTTTCATATTAGTGTGAAAGTACCCTTTCCTGGAGTACCTGGAAGAACATGGGGGGTATATAGAATGATAAAGTAAATCTCTTTCTTGAACATTAGTTTTACTAAAAAGTAAAGAATAGATGAAAGTGGGGAAACTTTTTATATTAAAACAGAAAAGATTGTTTTATTGAGTAAAATTAAAAGCTATTTAGGGATGTTTAAGCTAAAACATAAGGTTTCAAGTAAATTCAGGCCTTTTGGCTTGATTCTCAGCTCAACCATGCAACTCTTAAGTGTATGAATTCTCTGTTCTTGTTAGATAAAAAGAGTACAATTTGTGGACGTTATTGAGAAATACTCTGGGGCATTAAACAAATGTTGAAATGGTGATTTCCTACTTTATGAACAGACTATTGTCCTTCTTGTAAATAATTAACAAACCAACACTGGGAATATCCTCTTGTCCAGAGTTTTTAACTTTCTCTCCTATTAGTCAAATATTTCCCTTTGTTGTGTGTATTTAGATTCTTGTTTTGTTAACTAGCTTATTGCTATACTCTAAATTAGATAGAAGATTAGGTATTTTTATGTTACTTTGTGATCTGAGAATGCTTTGATAAAAAATGTAGGTCATGATACCAGATAATTTCTCATGTATATACCTCATGGGACATATTGAACATAAATTAAACAGGAAGACATATTTCAGAGTGGATATAAAATCTTGAGTTTGTTTTATTGGCAAGCCCTCAGCATTTAAGACTGTATTAATATAATTGCTCTTATTAACTATGCTAATAGGCCACAGAGAAGCTATGCATATCTTTAGATAGGCCTATAGAAGTGTTGCCTTTTGTGCTTAACACAGCTTGTTAATTTTATAGCCTTCCAGAACATAATATTGTGAATGGGTAGTCTGATCATAGTGCATAAGAGAAAAGATTTTATTTTTTTAAAAAAGCTCTGTTTGAATAGTGTAGCAACAAAATTTTCAAACATCTCTGGAAACTAAATTTAGAAAAGAGTGATTTTTCTAGATAGAGTACTTTAAGTTTTAGGGAAAGCTCATCATAGCCACTGGCATTATGAATTTTATGTACAATCATTTTTTGCCCTTAATGATCCCTATAGTTTTCATGGATTTTCTTTACGTTCAACAAAGGGAGTAAATAAATGTTGAGGTAGATGTTCTGACCTAGCAGGCTGTAGACATACTTTGTGAATTTACTTTGATGTTAGGTCAGTGTGATAGTGGACTTTTTTTTTTATTGTTTTTATGACCTTGGAGGCCTTGCTTTCTCGAAGAAACAAATCTGTGATCATTCCTCATATTTCTATGGCTTTTATGAATGGGATTGAAATGACAGTGGGCCATTGTGAGGTTCCTTTTGGATATCTCATAACTGAGTAAAGTTACTGTGATTATTTCTTCCTATATTAGGTATTTGGCTAATATTTTTAATAAGCAAATGAAAATAAATGTTCTCTTACCTACTTATGGATTTTCCTCTTCAGCTTTGTCTTCAAGATCTTACCAATCTAAAGGGAGAGATTTTCCCACATATTTTCTCACCTTGAGAGTGTTTGTTTATTCTCAGCTAGCAATATATAGCAATACCTATTTCATCTTTATTTGATGCATAATTCTACAGGTTCATCACTTGTTTTGCTTTATATTAACCTCATGCTAAATTTTGAGTTTTTACAGTTTCTGATGTCTCTTATCCTTTGACACTGCCTCTTTCAGCCTTTGACTATGGCTTTTGCATAGATTACAGTATTATATGCCTTGTACCCAACCAAATGTTTGATGACTTCTTTCTTATTTCTTTGCAGATGCCCTCCATGTTTGTAAAGGACATATATAGTTTCAGTATATTTATAGTATAGTCAAAGAAATTATAGAACTTAAGCTGGAAAGATTTTTTTCTAAAGAATTTTAAAAATTGTCTAGTCTAGCCTGTTTTGCTTACAAATGGGAATATTGATGCTCACAGAAATGAGCATGCTTTGCCACAGTCACCATGTATATGTGGTTTTCTGATTTACTGTTTGGGGGTGTATTTGATCTGGAACAGTTCCCTACAAAGATATTTCAGAAACTGGTTGATAGATTGAAGAGGAGTAATTTGGATGATAGAATTAATTAATGGTTCAATTGTTTGGCAATTTTAGAAAAAACTTAGAGGCAGTGGAAAATTACTGTGCAACATGTTCGTGCAAATGTGGTTGAGAATACTGATAGGAAAAGGGAAGACATTGTAAAAAGATGGTAACAAGAGAGGCAGGATAACCTGAAACCAGAGTATAAATCCTCTATGTTTATATGTATTTGCTCTTTGTTTAGTTTTCTGGATTCCTTGTAATTATATCAGTACTAGAGATTATCCTCTTAAAAAGAAGGTCCTGAGTCCCATTCATGAGCCTAGTAGTGTGCTACATGTAAATTATAGGCATTGGGAAAATGATTTGAATGTCATGATAAGCAAAGAAGATAAGCCTTTTTTTAAAAAAACATTCTATGCCATGCACTTTCACACAAATGAATTCAAAGATGCAGTCAACTCTTGAACATTCAGAATTCTAATTTTCGTTCTGTTATCTCATTGATCTTATCGCCATCTAGCAACAAAGGAAAGGCTGTGGAGTCCATGTTATTCAGAAACTGCTCTGGTAGACTACAGGTGTGGGAGGAAATAAATTTAGATGCTCAGAGAAAAGATTTGGATTCCCTGTGGATTTCACTTACACATATCCCACTGTGATCTTATAGGGTAAAATATGTTGTACACTTTTTGGAGAATTAATTACCAGTAACATAAATTCAGAACCAACATTTCTGTTCACAGAGTACCATGAAAATTAAGGTTGTCCTTTGATAAGGTAAGTTTTAATGTTAGTATTTAAGTTTTTTTGGGGGGATGCTTTTCAGAGTTAAGCATTAAGATACATATTTTTGGTCAGTGTTTTTGACTTTGTAATCTTTTTTGAACTAAGAATCAATGTGCAGACCTTTTTTATGTTAATTCCATTTAAAAATTCCAGTCCAGTCATTTATATGCTACTGAGGACTGCAGGGTATAAGTACCAAGAAAAAGTAAAATTGCCCGTGCATGTTTAGTGAAATATTTAAGTAATATATATGTTGTTTGTTTTATTGTTGGAATTTAAATAGAAGTATGGAAAAAGTCTAAGTCATTATAAATTGTGCCTGTTTGATAATGAAGAGATGAAATCTTTGTATTAGATATTTTCCTGTCCTGGATCATAATTGGGAACCCATAAAGTATAGGACTTTCTGTATTTAAGACAATTCTGACTATTGCAAAAATTCTTAATGTAAAAATCACATACACATTTTATTACAAAGGTGCGGAAGTGTCCCTTCTGAAAGGTTAATTTGAGAAGAAATTTTAAAGATATAAAGTATCCCCGAAAAAACCAACATACTTCTGGAAGAAATCTAGTTTTGGTAAACCACAGCTGTCAGCACGTATTTTATTTTATTCTCATGGGCATTTTGTTTCTTTCAGAGTAAGTGAGGAAAAGGAAGTGACAGAAGAAAGACTCAAAGCTGAGCAGGAATCATTTGAGAAGAAGATCAGGCAGTTGGAAGAACAGAATGAACTGATCATCAAAGAAAGGGAAGATATCCTTTTGAAAGTCCTCTTTTTTAACGTTCAGAAAGTTTGACTGTTTCATGAAGAAAATGTAAACTCCAGAGAAATAATTGTTCTAATTTATAACCAAGTGTAAATCTGCATGGGCTGCCATTTCGAAGTAATCAGAACGACACTTAGCAGCATGTGCTGTGGCTCCCTTTGTGCTTGATGCAGCTGTCCAGCTGTTCCCACTGCTGCTGCTGCACACTGGCGCACATATTTGTCAGCTCAGAGAGACAGTAAGAAACTTGGGCATTAAAATGTAGTGTTGGAACTTTATTAAATTCTGTTCCACTACTGTAATGAGCCCAAAACATCATTGTCTTTGGTATTCTTTCTGGCTAAAGCTTTGACAGTTCTAAGGCATTCTACTCTAATATCATTAAAAAAAATCTGTTGTAGCTTATAGATGTTGTAATTGATAGATATTTATACTGCAGCATAATACCACCAAACTCTTTTCATGGACGAGAAACTATTGGGTGTAGGATTAGAGGGGTGTGTGTGTGTGTGTGTGTGTGTGTGTGTGTAAATATGTATGATTGCATTATTTGTAAGAAAATAAAGTAAAAACTGAAGTTTTAACTTAAGGATTGTACTTTAAGGGATATATGAGTTGAAGTAGGTGTATTGCTGAAATTGTTTTGACTGAGTAGAATTGCTTATCTTTGGGTGTTTTTGCACTGACATTGTCGAAAAAGAGAAGTGATTGTCCCTAAAGTTAGGATCCTGGATCTGCCAGGGTATGTGAATTCCTGAAGGAACCGTTGTTCTTATTGTCAGTATCATAATTTATGTGACTTTAATAATTATTTTGAAGATTCTTTGAGTGTCAAAAATGATCACATATTGACAGTAACTATACCTTTGTGAAAACAAAGCAAAGAAAAGCATAAATTAATTCACTGGGGAAAAATGCCCAAAAAGTAACTATTAAAATTGAGATCTGAACTTGCATTTTTCAAACAGTGGGAATGTGTGATTGCAGATTAATATAATCAGAATTCTCCAATTTGATTTGTAGAGTAGGACATTTGTTAGTTTTATGGGCCTCCCAGTTCAAAGGAGTACTTTTCCAATTATATTTGTTCTTTAGCACTTGAGTAATCTTGAGCCTTCTTTTCTTTGCTTTCATTGACTCTATTGCCCTGGGTTGTCAACTCTCAGGCAGTTCCCCTTTGGTGATTTTCATCTTGATGCTTTTTTCTCTTGATTGAAACAGCACTGTTTAGTCAGAATTTATAGCTGTGCTCAGCCAGTGTTAATCTTTCATTTTGCAAAAGGAGTAGTGACTCAGGACCCTAGCACTTTCAGGAAAAGGTAGACAGGAGTGCTTTGATGTGCACTGGAGGCTTGCTTTACAGGTCTGTTATTTTGCACGTAACAGTTCTGAAGGTAAGTGGCCACTGGCATGGCTGTAGTGGCTTACAGTTTTCAGCGATGGGTCTATAGAGTTCTTTTAGTTTCTTCTAATGATTGTGGGATTCCAGGTTGCAGGATGGTTGCTCCAATTTCAGTTATTATGTTTGCATTAAGGCAGAAAAAAGGAGGAAGGAAGCCGTTCTGGTAGTTGTGACTCCCTGTTCGTTTTTAGAACACATGCAGTCTTTGTCAGGGCATTTCCCCCCATGCTGCCACCCAGCAGTCTTTCATGAGATACTTATTTTCCTGAACTTTATCATGTGGGCATGCTAACCTGCAGCGGAGGCTGAGAAAGTGAGCATTCAGCTTGTCCAGTTTATACAGTGGGAGACAGCAGGGAAGGGGGTTGGAAATGAAGTCAGCCTTCAACTCTGGTAGCAGAAGTAGGGGAGATTGAAATCACTTTTTGTATATGGAGGAGGTATTGATACATTGATCTTCCTGGGAGGGAAAAAAAGTATTGTGTCCAGTGGAATTGGGGCTGAGAAATAAGATGAGAGATGAAAGAGGTCGCAGACAATTTAGAAATCCTGGCTACAGTTAGAATGGGACCTTGTTTATCTGGTCTTCGCCTAGCAAAAAAATAATGTATGGCTATATGGTAAAGCACAGTTTAACTTTGGTGAACTATTACAGTTAGCACTCTCTGGGTCAAGATTAATTGTATGTAGTATCGAAGCAGTTGACATTCAGCATGATTATGGACAGAATAATTTCTTTTGTCAGGCTGAATATTAAGATACCCTCAGGTGATTGTAGTGACACACTATTTCCTTTTTTCTTAGCACGTAGGTCAACACACTGCCATGGGCCAAATCTGTCAGGTGCCAGCTAAGTGCAATCACACACATTCGCTTATATATCTTCCCTGGCTGTTCTTGCACTGCAGCTGCAAGTGGTGAAGCTGAAATAAAGATCTTGTGGCCGAAATATTTACTATCTAACCCTTTACAGAAAAGCGTGCTTCAGTTCAGTTCAGTCGCTCAGTCGTGTCCGACTCTTTGCGACCCCATGAATCGCAGCACGCCAGGCCTCCCTGTCTATCACCAACTCCCGGAGTTCACTCAGACTCACGTCCATTGAGTCCGAGATGCCATCCAGCCATCTCATCCTCGGTCGTCCCCTTCTCCTCCTGCCCCCAATCCCTCCCAGCATCAGGGTCTTTTCCAGTGAGTCAACTCTTCGC
>SJXQ01005934.1:0-16305 GCA_006408695.1 Aepyceros melampus | reverse complement strand
CTGCATTCAGATGCTTATATCTTTCCTTTTCTCCTTTGCTTTTTGCTTGTCTTCTTTTCACAGCTAGTTGTAAGGCCTCCCCAGACAGCCATTTTGCCTTTTTGCATTTCTTTTCCATGGGGATGGTCTTGATCCCTGTCTCCTGTACAATGTGACGAACCTCCGTCCATAGTTTATCAGGCACTCTATCTATCAGATCTAGTCCCTTAAATCTATTTCTCACTTCCACTGTATAATCATAAGGGATTTGATTTAGGTCATACCTGAATGGTTGAGTGGTTTTCCGTACTTTCTTCAATTTAAGTCTGAATTTGTCAATAAGGAGTTCATGATCTGAGCCACAGTCAGCTCCTGGTCTTGTCTTTGTTGACTGTATAGAGCTTCTCCATCTTTGGCTGCAAAGAATATAATCAATCTGATTTCAGTGTTGACCATCTGGTGATGTCCATGTGTAGAGTCTTCTTTTGTGTTGTTGGAAGAGGGTGTTTGCTATGACCAGTGCATTTTCTTGGCAAAACTCTATTATCCTTTGCCCTGCTTCATTCTGTATTTCAAGGCCAAATTTGCCTTTTACCCCAGGTGTTTCTTGACTTCCTATTTTTGCATTCCAGTCCCCTATAATGAAAAGGACATCTTTTTTGGGTATTCTAAAAAGTCTTGTAGGTCTTCATAGAACCATTCAACTTCAGCTTCTTCAGCATTACTGTTTGGGGCATAGACTTTGATTACTGTGATATTGAATGGTTTACCTTGGAAACAAACAGAGATCATTCTGTCGTTTTTGAGATTGCATCCAAGTACTGCATTTTGGACTCTTTTGTTGACCATGATGGTTATTCCATTTCTTATAAGGGATTCTTGCCCACAGTAGTAGATATAATGGTCATCTGAGTTAAATTCACCCATTCCAGTCCATTTTAGTTCGCTAATTCCTAGAATGTTGACGTTCACTCTTGCCATCTCCTGTTTGACTACTTCCAATTTGCCTTGATTCATGGACCTAACATTCTAGGTTCCTATGCAATATTGCTCTTTACAGCATTGGACCTTGCTTCTATCAGCAGTCACATCCACAACTGGGTATTGTTTTTGCTTTGGCTCCAT
Organism: Aepyceros melampus; assembly: GCA_006408695.1. NCBI lineage: Eukaryota > Metazoa > Chordata > Mammalia > Artiodactyla > Bovidae > Aepyceros > Aepyceros melampus. The sequence goes on along the minus strand of SJXQ01005934.1, from coordinate 15,201 downwards.
CCCTTCATTCTGTCTGGAGTTATTTCTCCACTGATCTCCAGTAGCATATTGGGCACCTACTGACGTGGGGAGTTCCTCTTTTGGTATCCTATCATTTTGCCTTTTCAATACTGTTCATGGGGTTCTCAAGGCAAGAATACTGAAGTGGTTTGCCATTCCTTTCTCCAGTGGACCACATTCTGTCAGACCTCTCCACCATGACCCACCCGTTTTGGGTGGCCCCACAAGGCATGGCTTAGTTTCATTGAGTTAGACAAGGCTGTGGTCTGTGTGATTAGATTGACTAGTTTTCTGTGATTATGATTTGTGTGTCTGCCCTCTGATGCCCTCTCACAACACCTTCCATCTTACTTGGGTTTCTCTTACCTTGGATGTGGGGTCTCTCTCATGGTTGCTCCAGCTAAGCACAGCCGCTGCTCCTTACTTTGAATGAGGGGTATCTCCTCACAGCCGCCCTCCTGACCTTGAACGTGGAGTAGCTCCTCTCAGCCCTCCTGCCCTTTAGAAGTTTTTTAACATATAGATCAAGTTTGAAACTCCTCACCCGATATGGAAGGATGCTAAGAGAGGTCTCAAACTAAAAATGAAGAAGTTAAAGGTGAAATTAACATACTGAAGAAATATTAAGCCTCTTTCTAAAAAAATTGACATGGCTAATTACTGCAGTATCCAAGGTGAGGGTCATCCATCTTCTTAACTAGCTTATTTTTTACGAAGTCTGAAGGTATCTGTTTATTCCTTCTGTGTTGAATTGACATTCTAGTTATAAGGTGTTTGTAAACAATAAATAATATTACAGTTGTCTTGATAATATGGAACAGGAACTATTTCTTCAAGGCCATCATAGCTCTCCTCAAGACACTTGTCCTTGTAATTTGACCTTGCAGCATGTTGGAAACTTGAAGTTACGGAAGGTATAAAACCAGTTTTCCTTTCTCTGTCCCTGAAGACTTACTTCATTGTCAAGTTTTCCACATGCAGTTAATTACACATCTTTGGATGTGGTTTATTTAATTATTGCCTGTGGGAAAATAAATCATAGGAAGATAGTTTGGAAATATTAAATATGCTCAGTAAATTAAAGATTTTTTAAAGTTATGAGGTTTCGTTTCTTGAATGGGTCTAGATATAAAGCAAGTACCCAATCTTTTTTTCCTCAAAATATATACATACAAACACCATTGAATAGTGGAGGACAGAGGAGCCTGGCATGCTGCAGTCCATACGGTCACAAAGGATCAGACACAATTTAGCAACTGAACAACAACCACCACCACTGAATAACCACAAATACTAGGTGTTCTGATTTAGATATATGCTTCTTTGTCCTTTTGGATGGAGGTTGGAGAAGGCATATGGAGATGTTTGTATTATGCACTGAGGCAGGTTACCCAAAACCAGATGCTTATTTCATAGCTAAAGCAGACTCTTGGTAAGGGATGATGTTGAGAGTTGTTTGCAGGAGATGAAGAATGAATGGAGACAGGAAGCTGACACTTTGGTGAAAGACTGTGAGGTCTGGGCTTAAGTGCCTGAGAAGCAAAGGAGTAGACCTTTCTCTGACTGTCTGCACAAAGCCCAAGCCTGATCTGAAATGGGCAAACAATGGAGCTAGGACTATTAAGGGACCGCATCCTTGGCATGAGTAATGGGGAGCTGCCATGGGCGTCCTCACCGTTAGTATCAGTGGTTCTCCTTTAGACCATGTCAAGACAACAGTGGCTGGGGAACCTGAAGCAGAGGAGGAAGAGCATAGTAGATCCTTAATGGGACTTGGTCTGTGAACACCTTAAAGGCACAGGCTCAGTGCTGTGCCATTGCAAGGACACCGTTCACATTTTACTTACTGCGAGTCTCAGCTGTGCTCCGAGGAGTGGCGTTCACCCAGGACACAGTGTCAATTGTACCCCGTGGAATTGGGCTATGTGGCTGTCTAATCCTGGGAAGCATCGCTTTTGCAGGTTCCCAGAAATAATTACAGGCTGCTTTAAATGGGCTGCTGAGGTTCAAACTATCAAACACCGAGTGGGAACCCAAGTCATTGTGATTTTGAGTTTTGAGTTAATATAGCCTCATGTTGTTCATTTATTCTGATAGCATCTGGGAATTTGGATTGCTTAGTTTTGTACACTCCTGCCAGATATCGTTATGTTCTCTCACATAGAGCAGGGATCCAGTGAGAGTCTCAGCAATGTTCCAGATTCAAGCGTATGTGGAGGACTGATGAGTCAGGCCTTCCAGCAGCCCATTTACAGGAGGGATTGGAGTGACTTGTAGGTGGATCAAGGACTGTGAACCAGTGTTGAATAGAGCAATTCTCGTAATAGTATATCATTGCTTACTTAAATTATTTAAAATTTTCTCCATTTCTACAGCTCTCACTTATACTGGAGTTTTGAGGTGAATTTGTTAAAAAGATAAATCTGTTCATACAGAGTTCAGTATGGAGCAATTTCCGCTGGGAGAGTCACACTGTGCTGACCTTCTGGAGTGAGGATATGCCATCTAAAGAAGAAAATTACACACCTTTGAGAAATATTTCCTGGTGTATTACTGGGCCCTCATAGAGACAGACTATTAGACTGTGAGGAGCTAACGGAGCCATGGGTCCAGAAATGCTCATGAGGGATTTTGTCAGACCTGCCCAGTTATGTCAGATGGCCCTGCAGCCATTCATCAAGAGTGACATCAAGGACGACTAGAGGGCAGAAAGGGAACCTAGACCCCCATGAACCCTCTTCCTCACTCATACTTCTGTCTTTTCAGGGGAGGTCCTATAAAACCAGCTAAAGGAGGAGGTTCACAGAGGTGTAGGTTGTTGTTAGTTCTTCAGTTGCTAAGTCGTGTGTGACTCTTTGCCACCTCATGGACTGCAGCACACCAGGCTTCCCCATCCTTCACTATCTCCTGGACTTTGCTCAAAGTCATGTCCATTGAGTCAGTGATACCATCCAACTATCTTGTCCTCTGTCGCCTCCTTCTCCTTGTGCCCTGAATCCTTTCCAGCATCAGGGTCTTTTCCAGTGAGTCAGCTCTGTGCATCAGGTGGCCAAAGTATAGGAGCTTCAGCCTCAGCATCAGTCTTTCCAGCAAATATTCAGGGTTGATTTCCTTTAGGATTGATTGGTTTGATCGCCTTGTTGTCCAAGAGACTCTCAGGAGTCTGCTCCAGAACTACAGCTTGAAAGCATCAATTCTTTAGTGCTCAGCCTTCTTTATGGTCCAACTCTCATGTCCTTACATGACTACTGGAAAAACCATAGCTTTGACTATACAGACCTTTGTCGGCAAAGTGATGTCTCTGGTACATGGGTGAAAACTGAAAATGGTTATGGCAGCATTATATCCACTTTTAGGGGTGACCTTGAACAGCAGTAGGCAGGGAAGATCTTCCCAATAGGCAGAGTTATGAATGGTACCACTGGTCATGCACTTTGTAGGAGGAGAAGTGGCCAAGAGGAGAGTATATGCACATCCTTCAGCTGTGGTCAATGATCAGGATCCTAGAAAGAGGAGACTGACAGATCTGTACAAGGAGATCTAGAGAAAGGCCTTGTGAGCAGACCTGTGAGAGTTGACACCAGTGAGCACATCTTTATATCAAATGTTAACATCTACCAGAGAGCATCCGCACGTGGATAAGGCATTAAACAACCAAAGAGATAAAATGGTTAGGCCAGTTGATGTCAGCTAGCCTGTGTCATAAGACGTCCCAGTACTGGCACAATAGGCACATGAGCAAATTGGCTGTGGGAACAGAGACTGAGGTTACTCATGGACCCAACATTCTGGCCTCCTACTTGCCAAGGTGGCTGCAGCTACTGGTGCCAACCTGCTAGCCAGGGAGACCAGTGCTGAGTCCTCGATATATTACACCATTTGTTGAGGAGAACTGTTGGTCACTCGGTGACAAGTCGACCACACTAGACCTCTTACTTTTCTTAATATTACCAAAAATATCTGATAATCCCTCAAAGTCAACAGCCATGGCCTGGGTTCAATCCCTGCTTGGGGAACTGAGATCCCCACAAGTTGTGCCGTGAGGCCAAAATAAAAAGCAGGTATGACATTGTTTGAAAAAGACATGTGCTCAGGCTCTTCAGTCATGTCTGACTCTTTGTGACCCTCTGGGGTGTAGCCCACGAGGCTCCTCCGTCCATGGGATTCTCCAGGCAAGAATGCTGGAGTGGGTTGCCATTTGAATAGATAACTGTCAATTATTTTACAAAAAGTCTCTAATACTTCCTGTTTCTACCAACGATACATGAGGATCCCCTCCCCACATTCTTGCTAGTACTGGCCATTATCACTTTAAAATTTTTTTGACATAGATTTAAAGTGACATCTCATAGTTTATATTTCCCTGATTATAGTATTTTTATGTGTTTATCAGTTAACTTTTTGCTTCTGTGAATTGTCTGTTTATATCTTTTGCCTACTTTTCTACTAGTTTCTTATTCTCTGTGCCTTAGTTGTGAGAGTTCATTATTTCTCATAGTTGTTGAATATCCTCTTCTGTTACATAAATATTTTTTCTGAATCTGTTGTCTCTTAAATTATGATAATCGCTTCCCTATTTATTCATACCAAAGTTTAAAATTTTTTAGATTCATATGTATCTTTTCCTTTCTTTTATACCTTCTGGCCTTCCAATGCCATCTACCTGTTGACTAAATATATATTTTCCTAGATTTTATTTCCTCAAAGATTTTGTTTGATTAATATTTTAAAGATTTTATCTATCTGTATATTTTTAATATGTGGCTCAATAGCTAGCACCATTTATTATATAATTCTTCTTTCCCACAGTGATTCCACCCACCTTTATCCCATATTACTTTTCCCATGTGTGCTGAAATCTCTCTGAATTCTTATTCCCTTGCGTTGATATGTTTGTCTAATTAAGAGCTCTGTAATGGTTTGATAACAGTGAATTTTTGGTGTGTTCTAATATCTGCTAAGTCCTCCTTTATTGTTTATTTTGCTGTATACAATCATTTATTTTAGTGTATAAACTTTATAGGTATTTTATCTAATTCCAACCTGCATCCATACCCTAGAATATTAATTGAAATTTTATTAAATTTATACATTTTTTGAGAAAATTGACTTTCTAGTGTTAATGCCCTCATTTAAGAACATGAATGCTTTTCCTTTTGTTCAGCACTTGCTTCGTGTTCTGAAATAAGATGTTATTATTATCTCTATTTGCTGTGCTTTTCTTGTCAAATTTATCTCTAAGTAATATATATGGTTTTTTCCTATTGTGAGTAGCATTTTTAACCTCATTTCCTTTTCTAAATGTTCATTAAAGTGAGTAGAGAAAAATTAGTAATTCCTATACATTGATCTTGTCTTCAATTCTGTTATTAATTCTCGCAGTGTTTCTTTAATCTGTACCTCTTAAGTTTTACCTCCTTTTCTCATACTTGTACCATTTTTCCTGTTTTACTGAATGTACTGGATTATTCAAGACAGTGTTTAATAATACTGATAAGCATCCTGACTACTTATTGATTTTAATGAAATAGTTTTGGTATTTTGCTATTTAGGCTATTTTCTGTTGGGCTTTGGTAAATAATCCATTATATGAAGGGTTTCCTTCTATTTTCTGTAGAATTTTTATTAGGAATTGCTGCTGGATTTATAAAAAATCTTTTTAGCACCTATTAACATGATTATATAGTTTTTCTCTTTAAAATTTGTTGACAAAATGGATTATATTGATAGAATTCTTATTACTATCCACCTCAAAAACATTTGATTACAATACTGGATTAAATATAAATTGTTTGGAACCATGCATCTATCCTTATAAACTTGGAAATATGTGTCTATACTCATGAATGAGACTGGTCTACATTTTTCCTGTTTTTTTTTTTGCATTTTCTTCATCAAGTTTATATTTAAAATTTGCTAACTTTATAAAATGAACTACTGGGCTTTCTATCTTTTCATTAATAGCCAAGAATTGTTTGCTGCTGCTGCTAAGTCACATCAGTCATGTCCGACTCTGTGCTACCCCATAGACGGCAGCCCACCAGGCTCCCCCGTCCCTGGGATTCTCCAGGCAAGAACACTGGAGTGGGGTGCCATTTCCTTCTACGATGCATGAAAGTGAAAAGTGAAAGTGAAGTTGCTCAGTCGTGTCCGACTCTTTGCGACCCCATGGACTGCAGCCTACCAGGCTCCTTTGTCCCTGGGATTTTCCAGGCAAGAGTACTGGAGTAGGTTGCCATTGCCTTCTCCACAAGAATAGTTTGAAAAGTGAAAGTGAAGTCGCTCAGTCGTGTCCGACTCTTTGCGACCCCATGGACTATAGCCCACCAGGCTCCTCTGTCTATGGAATTTTCCCAGCAGGCATACTGGAGTGGGCTGCCATTTCCCCCTCCAGGGGATCTTCCCAACCCAGGGATTGAATCTGAGTCTTCTGTGTCTTCTGCATTGCAGGTAGATTCTTTACCACTGAGTCACTGGGGAAAGCAAGAATACTCTTTACCTTGAGGAAAATGTGCAGTAAATTTATACTGAGAAAGAAAATATTTTCACAGTTATCAAGGTGTCCTGTCTGAGAGTATTGTGAGGAGTAGTGTTTAGTTTTTCTTATTTGTTGTCAGAGGATCTTTTTAAATTAAAATCCTTATCAGCAGATAAGTGGGTTGAGTTTGGTAACACCTTTGTTCTAAGCCAAATAACAAATCTATAAATTTTCTGATAAGGTTACCATGCAAGTGAGAGAAAGTGAAGTCGCTCAGTCATGTCCAACTCTTTGCAGTCCCATGGACTGTAGCTTACCAGGCTTCTCCATCCATGGGATTTTTTCAGGCAAGAGTACTGGAGTGGGTTGCCATTTCCTTCTTCAGGAGAGCTTCTCAACCCAGGGATTGAACCTGGGTCTCCTGCATTACAGGCAGATGCTTTACCCTCTGAACCACCAGGGAAGCTGCTGCTGTTACTGCTGCTAAGTCACTTCAGTCGTGTCCAACTCTGTGTGAACCCATAGATGGCAGCCCACCAGGCTCCCTCATCCCTGGGATTCTCCAAGCAAGAACACTGGAGTGGGTTGCCATTTCCTTCTCCAATGCATGAAAGTGAAAAGTGAAAGGGAAGTCGCTCAGTCGTGTCCAACTCTTCACGACCCCACAGACCGCAGCCTACCAGGCTCCTCTGTCCATGGGTTTTTCCAGGCAAGAGTACTGGAGCGGGCTGCCATTGCCTTCTCCAGGGAAGCATGACCTAGCAATTCCACTTTTAGGATCGTGTCCGACTCTGTGTGACCCCATAGATGGCAGCCCACCAGGCTCCCTCATCCCTGGGATTCTCCAAGCAAGAACACTGGAGTGGGTTGCCATTTCCTTCTCTAGTGCATGAAAGTGAAAAGTGAAAGGGAAGTCGCTCAGTCGTGTCCAACTCTTCACGACCCCACAGACCGCAACCTACCAGGCTCCTCTGTCCATGGGATTTTCCAGGCAAGAGTACTGGAGTGGGCTGCCATTGCCTTCTCCAGGGAAGCATGACCTAGCAATTCCATTTTTAGGTTTATACCCAAGATAATTGAAACCATATGTTCACATGAAAACTTGTAAATGGATGCCCATAGCGGTATTATTTATAGCAGCCAAAAAGCAATCCAAATGTTCATAAATGGATGAATGGATAAGCAAAATGTTATATACTCTTACAATGGAGTATTATTCAGACATTTAAAGGAATGAAGTACTGTCACATGCTTCAACACGGATGAACCAAGAAAACGTTATTCTAAATGAGAGAAGTCAGACAGGAAAGGTTGCATGTTGTATGGTTCCATTTATATAAGATGTCCAGAATAGGCAAATATGGACAGACAAACAAATTAATGGTTTGCCAGTGGTTGAGGGGAGGAAAAATGAGGAGTGACTAAATGGGCACAGGATAAGCAAAATGTTATATACTCTTACAATGGAGTATTATTCAGACATTTAAAGGAATGAAGTACTGTCACATGCTTCAACACGGATGAACCAAGAAAACGTTATTCTAAATGAGAGAAGTCAGACGGGAAAGGTTGCATGTTGTATGGTTCCATTTATATAAGATGTTCAGAATAGGCAAATATGGACAGACAAACAAATTAATGGTTTGCTAGTGATTGAGGGGAGGAAGAATGAGGAGTGACTAAATGGGCACAGGGCATGACTTGGAGGTGAAAAAAATGTTCTGGAGTTAGACAATGGTGATGATTACATAAATTCATGAATATGCTTAAAAAAAACCACTTGTACACTTTAAAATGGTGAATGTTATATTATGTAAATTTTACCTAAAAACTTGCGGAATAAAAAATGCCTAGGGAAAATGTTAAAAATTAGTATGCATGCAAGTCAGAGAAGAGGTCATACTAGAGATACAAATTTAGAAAGATTTCTTTATTGATGGGATATAAAGTGTTGAGGCTATGGTTTTTTCCAGTAGTCATATAAGGATGTGAGAGTTGGACTATAAGGAGCTGAGCACCGAAGAACTGATGCTTTTGAACTGTGGTGTTGGAGAAGACTCTTAAAAGTCCTTTGAACAGTAAGGAAATCCAACCAGTCCATCCTCAAGGAGATCAGTCCTGAATATTCATTGGAAGGACTGATGCTGAAGCTGAAACTCTGATACTTTGGCCACCTGATGCGAAGAACTGACTCACTTGAAAAGACCCTGATGCTGGGAAACATTGAAGGCAGGAGGAGAAGGGGATGACAGAGGATGAGACGGTTGAATGTCATCACTGGCTCCCAACTCTGGGAGCTAGTGATGGACAGGGCGGCCTGGAGTGCTGCAGTCCATGGGGTTGCAAAGAGTCGGACACGGCTGAGCGACTGAACTGAACTGAACCGAAAGTGTTGGGTCTGAGTCCCTGTTTGCAAATAATATGATTTAAAATATGAGGAAAGTCCTGTGAATTGCACAGAGCAACCACCACAACTAATATGTGAATTTAACAAGGTCCCAGGAGATGGGTTCTATCCCTGGGTTGGGAAGATCCCCTCGAGAAGGAAAAGGCTACCCACTCCAGTATTCTGGTCTGTATAGTCATGGGTTTGCAAAGAGTCAGACTCAACCAAGCAACTTTCACTTTCAGGATACAAGGTTATAAAAAATCAGTTGTATATATATCATAGTAAAAATAATTGGAAAATGAAATACTATAAAAAATCCATTTATAATAATTATAGAAACCTAAAATGCTTAGAAATAAATTTAACAAAAGATGTGTAACTATACTAAAATTATTAAACATTGTTGAGAATAATTAAAGAAAATCTAAATAAATGATGAATGCCTGGAAAATCCCATAGATGGAGGAACCTGGAAGGCTGCAGTCCATGGGGTCGTTGAGGGTCGGACACGACTGAGCAACTTCACTTTCACTTTTCACTTTCATGCATTGGAGAAGGAAATGGCAACCCACTCCAGTGTTCTTGCCTGGAGAATCCCAGGGATGGGGGAGCCTGGTGGGCTGCCATCTATGGGGTCACACAGAGTCGGACACGACTGAAGTGACTTAGCAGCAGCAGCAGCCACCATATTCATAGTATGAAATAATAACAAATACATATATTGGTGTCTATCCTTTGTTCCTAACACAGAGGTCCTGAATCCTTTATTAATAAGGATGCTGGGAGAACCTTCTGTTTTTACATTTCATCTCTGACCCAAGTTCCTGGCACGGAGATTCTGAAACTCTTGTAATTTCCAAATGCTAAGAGCACTGGGAGCATCTTTTGTTCTAATATTTGACCCTAGTTTTTGACACAGGGCTTCTGAATTCCTTAGAATTTCCTGGATGATAGAAGTGTTTTTTGTTTTAATGAGGCAATTCTGGATGGACTGCTCGCTGATTCCTGAGTCAGAGCTGGTCACCAGAAAGACCAAGCCTTGGTTAAAAGTGTGGAATTTTCAGCCCTACTCCCTCATTCTCTAGGAGAGGAGAGAGATGCTGAAAATGGAATTAGTTAACTGGTCATGTCTACGTGATGAAGCCTCCATTAAAACCCCAATAGTGTGGGGTTTGTAAAGCTTCTACATAGGTGAACATATCCATATACTGGGAAGATAACAGATTGCGGTTCCACAGGACCCTCGCTAACCCTTGCCCTGTGTATCTCTTCATCTGGATGTTCATCTGTGTCCTTTATGTTATCCCTTATTATACACTAAACAGGTAGGGAGGAGATCTTGGGAGCCCTTGAGTTGTAGCCAAGTTAGCCAGAAGTTGTGGCCTACTTGGGGACCTACTAGAAACTGACATCTGGAGTGGGGGCAGTCTCAGAGTAATGAGCCCTTAACTTGTGGGTTCTGTTGCCATCTCCAGGTGGGTAGTATCCAAATGGAGTTAAATTGTAGGAGTCCCAACTGGTGTCACAGAGAATTGTTTGGGATGAGAAAACCCCCATATATCTAGTGTCAAAAGTATTGGGAGTATGGTAGTAGTGTGAGTTTAAAGGAGAGACATACAGGAGGAGGACTGGGTTTCCCTAACCATGTGGATTGACTGATTCAATATTGTTAATGCATCTATCCTTTTAGGCTTCCCAGGTGGTTCAGTGGTAAAGAATCTGCGTGCCAGTGCAGGAGACACAAGAGACTTGGGTTCTATCCCTGGGTCAGGAAGGTCCCATGGAGGAGGGCGTGGCAACTCAACTCCAGTATTCTCACCTGAAAACTTCCGTGGACAGAGGAGCCTGATGGGCTACAGTCCATGGGGCTGCCAAGAGTCAGACACGACTGAGAGACAGCACAGTGCAGGTTGAATTCAGTCTCAATCAAAATTCCACTAGACTTTTTTTTGGTTGAAAGCTCATTCTAAAATCTGAAGCAATCTTACAAAATAAGAAAAAGTTGGAGGACTAACATTGCTTGACTTCAGTATTGCTTGACTTGACTTTATTCTGCTCTTCAGAAGTTATTTCCACCATTTTATCTTCCAGCTCACTGATTCGTTCTTGTGCTTCAGATATTCTGTTATTGAATCCTTCTAGAGTATTTTTAATTTCAGTAATTGTGTTGCTTGTCTCTGTAGGTTTATTCTTTAATTCTTCTAGGTCTTTGTAAATTGATTCTTGCATTTTCTCCATTTTGTTTTCAAGGTTTTTGATCATCTTTACTATTATTATTCTGAATTCTTTTTCAGGTTTGCCTATTTCCTCTTCATTTATTTGGACTTCTGTGTTTCTAGTTTATTCCTTCATTTGTGTAGTATTTCTCTGCCTTTTCATTATTCTTTTTTTAACTTACTGTGTTTGAGGTCTCCTTTTCCCAGGCTTCAAGGTTGAATTCTTTCTTCCTTTTGGTTTTTGCCCTCCTAAGGTTGGTTCAGTGGTTTGTATAAGCTTCATATGGGTAAGATTTGTGCTGAGCTTTTGTTTGTTTTTCCTCTGATGGGAGAGGCTGAGTGAGGTGGTAGTCCTGTCTGCTGATGGATTGGGTTTGTATTTTTGTTTTGTTTGTTGTTTAGATGAGGCGTCCTGCACAGGGTGCTACTGATGGTTGGGTGATGCCGGATCTTGTATTCAAGTGGTTTCCTTTGTGTGAGTTCTCATTATTTGATACTCCCTGGGGTTAGTACAGAGAAGGCAATGGCAGTCCACTCCAGGACTCTTGCCTGGAAAATCCCATGGGCGGAAGAGCCTGGTGGGCTGCAGTCCATGGGTCGCTAAGAGTTGGACACGACTGAGCGACTTCACTTTCGCTTTTCACTTTCATGCATTGGAGAAGGAAATGGCAACCCACTCCAGTGTTCTTGCCTGGAGAATCCCAGGGATGGGGGAGCCTGGTGGGCTGCCGTCTATGGGGTCGCACAGAGTCGAACACAACTGAAGTGACTTAGCAGAAACAGTAGCAGGGTTAGTTCTCTGGTGGTCTGGGGTCTTGGAGTCAGAACTCCCTCTCCAAAGGCTCAGGGCTTGATCTCAACTTTTGCATGGTTCTATATATTCCTTTCCTCTGGTCAGGTACTCCTGTCCACTCTTAGCTGGTGTTCTGCATCCACTTCTGTGTCTGAAGATGTAGTCCTGATATATCCAGGGAGAGAGATGTACTCCACGTCCACCTACTCCTCTGCCATCTTCGAAAATCTAAAAATTAATTCTGAATTTATCATAAACCTAAACATAAAAGCTTAAACTATAAAACATCTAAAAGAAAAGATAGTAAAATATTTTTGTGACTTCTAGTTAAACAAATTCTTTAGAACACAGACTTATCTAGCCATGGAAGAATAGGTTGGAAAGGGTGAGAGAATGATCAAAAAGTACAAACTTTTAGTTATAAGATGAATAAGTTCTGGATACCTAATATAAACTATAGTTAACAATAATGTATAAGTGGCAATTCTGGAGATGAAAAGTACACTAACTGAAATGAAAATTTAGCTTGAAGAGCTCAACAAAAGATTTGAACATACGGAAGAAAGAATCAGTGAACTTTAAAGTTAGTTACATTGAAATTATCCAGTGTGAAGAACAAAAAGAAAGAAAAAGAAAAATGAAGAGAGCCCTAGAGATTATAGGCCATCATTAAGTGTACCAACATATGCCTTATGGTAGCCCCAGAAGAAAAGTCAGACAAAGGGCAGAAAGAGGATTTGAAAAAAAAAATAGCCCCAAACTTCCCAGATTTAATGTCAGACATTACTATACATGTCAAATTCAGCAAACTCCAACTAGAATTAACAAGAAGACAGTCAGAGCTTGGCACATCATAATCAATCTATCAAAAGTCAGACAGAGATCCTTGAAAGCAACAAGAGTTAAGTGACCCATCACATTACAAGGGATCTTCAATAAGGTTATCATTTGATTTCTTACAGAAGCTATGGAGCCAGAAGGCATTGGGGTCACATATTAAAAAGGCTGAAAGAAAATACTGTCAATTAAGAATTCTATTTCCGAACAAACACCACCACCAAACTATCTTTCAAAGATAAAGGAGAAATATGGCTTTCTTAGATAAGCAAAAAATGGAAAGAATGTATTACTAGCAGACCTGCCCTATAAGAAACACTAAAGGGAATCCTTCAGGCTGAAATAAAAAGATACTATAGGGACTTCCCTTGTGGTCCAGTCGCTAAGACTCCATGTTCCCAATGCAAGGGGCCTGGGTTGGACCCCTGGTCAGGAAGCTAGATCTCAAATGCTGTGACTGAAGATCCTTCATGCCACAACTAAGTAAGACCTGGCACAGTCAAATAAAATAAATATTTTTTAAGGAAAATACTAGGTAGTAACTGGAATTCTCATGAAATAAAGCACACTTGTAAAGGTAATTGCAAAAGTAAATATTAAAAGCAATATGACTGTATTTTTCATTTGTAATTCTTTATTTTTCTTGACTTAAAAGACTGATACATAAAAAAATTATAGATCTGTGTTGATACACATATAATGTGCATTGTGTGACAGTAACAGCACAAAGGAGCAGGAAGGGAATGGAGCTTATAGGAGGAAAGTTTTTTGCATACAATTGAAATTAAGTTGGTACTAATGTGAACTAGATTGTTATACATGGAATTCTCATGAAATAAAGCACACTTGTAAAGGTAATTGCAAAAGTAAATATTAAAAGCAATATGACTGTATTTTTCATTTGTAATTCTTTATTTTTCTTGACTTAAAAGACTGATACATAAAAATATTATAGATCTGTGTTGATACACATATAATGTGTATTGTGACAGTAACAGCACAAAGGAGCAGGAAGGGAATGGAGCTTATAGGAGGAAAGTTTTTTGCATACAATTGAAATTAAGTTGGTACTAATGTGAACTAGATTGTTATACATTAATATGCTAGTTACAGTACTAGATAAGATCTCTCTTGTCTTTTACCGATTTTCCCCTCCTTCTTACCTTAACCATGGAGGGGCACAAACCACATCTAGTTGAATAGAGAGCAAAGTAGGACAAAGTGGAAAAACAGGTGTCACCTAGGGTCACCTTTTTCCATAGCAATCATCTACCTGTGGGAAACAGCATAAACAGGCTTGAAAGAGTTAAGCAATTTTTGTAAACACTAATATCTAAACTTGTCCTTCACAAAGCTAAGCAAAGCTAATTACTCTCTGACTTCATATGAATTGCATGTTGCACCTGGCATTCTTCTACCCCGACACTCTCTTGTAGCATTCTTCATTTCAGAGAGGACATGCGCGCGGAGAGCGTGGGCAGGGGCGGCGCCGCGGCCGCGCGGGACCCGAGCTCCGCCTCTGCGCTCGCCGCGCGCGGGGGGCGGGGCCTCCAGGGCCCGGCCACGCCCAGTGGGCGGGGCGGCCGTCCCTCCAGTCCTAAGCTCAGCTCCAGCCAGGCGCCGCTGGGTCCCGCTTCCCAGAGAGCAACCCGGGCGGGTATTTGATCGTTCTGGCCTCGTGACTGGAGGACACGCGAGTCTTTTTTAAGACTTGATTAAATCTAATCAAGGCCCTTGATCAGCGCGGGCAGGCGGAATGGACTTGACTGATCACGACCCGCAGTTTCCCCATCTCAGGGGCCGCCCTCACCCCCACCTACCCTCCCGAAGGTGGGGGCATCGGGGCTGAGATCGGGCCACGCGTGCACTGGACCACCGGTCAGCGGCTGAGCGGACCCGGGGCCGTCCTCACACCATCTCTGGCCCCTGTGCTCAGTAAAAGGAAGGAAAGCGGGAAAAGCGCTTTCAGGCCGCGGTGGCCTTGCGTTCCTCCATCACCGTCTGCTGGCAGAGCCCGGCATGCAGCCGCTGCACAGAAGCCTCGGCGTCCGTTTGGGTGCCCCATCCTTGACCCCGAGGTAGCACCCTCGGTCCAAAATGAAGGACATCTGCCTCCAGGGGTCTTTATAATCACAATCAACTAACTGTGTTAATTCGTCCTGAAGTCCACTCACAGTTCCACAGAGTAAGTGTGCTAGCCTCCAACAACTCTATATAAAATAACACTGAGAAGAAGAGAACGTGGTTAATAAACGCAAATACGCCTGCAAAGGGGCAAAGAAGAAAGACGCAGTCTCCGCAGTTCTCCCTTTTTCATGGCTTATGAATAGGGCTGCAGATAAAACACAGGATGCCCAGTGAATGATTTTCTACGCAGAAGAACTGTATAAAATAGATCTTCACGACCTGGATAATCACGATGGTGTGATCACTCATCTAGAGCCAGACATCCTGGAAGGTGAAGTCAAGTGGGCCTTAGAAAGCATCA
>SJXQ01005933.1:83074-217336 GCA_006408695.1 Aepyceros melampus | reverse complement strand
TATAAATACATACATACATACATATATATGTATATACATATGCTAAGTCACTTCAGTCATGTTCAGTTCTTTGCAACACTATGAACGGTAGCCCACCAGACTCCTCTATCCATGGAGTTCTCCAGGCAAGAGTACTCGAGTGTGTTGCCATGCTCTCCTCCAGGGGGAATAACCTCAACCCAGGAATCAAACCTGTGTCTAATGTGTCTTGCATTGACAGGCATATTCTTTACCACTAGTACCACCTGGGGAACCCAATATATACATACACACACACATACACACACACACACACACATATATAGAGAGAATATACATACTATTGCTGTGTTTACCTTTGAAAACTGTACATTGGTATATTCTATCTGTCATATTTTATCTCACTTTAAAAAAAATAACATTACATTTAAAAATTCTTTGTTGAATTCAAACATACAGAAAGTGCATAAATATTAGATGTGAAGTTGGATACATTTTTGCCAAATTATGGGCCCTTAGAACCTCGCGTTTTCGTGATTGTAAGTGAAACCATCCCAGGAAGCTGCTCTGGAGTCTTCATTCAGTCGTCATGTCCTTAACTGATTGCTGTCACCATGGATTAGATGCGTTATTGCTTTAGCTAAATAAATGGGGTCATATTTCCTTCAGCATTATTTCTTGTGAGATTTCTCTCTTTAATTTGGAATACTGATTCTTTTATTTTTACTTTCAATAGAATTTTACGAATGTACTACAATGGTACATTCTATTGTTTTTGATATGGGATTATGTCTAGTTTTTTCCATATTGTTGAGTATTTTTAAATTGGCATTGCCACTTTGAAACCATTGAAATGAATATGAGCTACTAAATCTACTGATCTAATCTGCTAAAGCAAAATGTATTATACCTTCCAAACCAACAATTTCACTTTGAGGTGAATATTCAACAATATATATATATATATATATATATATATAATATGCACAGAATGTTCAATAAGATATTAATTATAATGGTCATCATTTACTTTTCAGTTCTAGTTTGATAATGTATGAACCTAGTTCTGTCACTTTCATTGTTTAAGATTATTCACTGTGTGAATATTAAGACTGTTTCTCTTGTTGTAAATAATATTGCAATGTTTCATGGTACACCTGCACAGAATTGCTCCAAGGCAAAATAAATGGGGTCATATTTCCTTCAGCATTATTTCTTGTGAGATTTCTCTCTTTAATTTGGAATACTGATTCTTTTATTTTTACTTTCAATAGAATTTTACGAATGTACTACAATGGTACATTCTATTGTTTTTGATATGGGATTATGTCTAGTTTTTTCCATATTGTTGAGTATTTTTAAATTGGCATTGCCACTTTGAAACCATTGAAATGAATATGAGCTACTAAATCTACTGATCTAATCTGCTAAAGCAAAATGTATTATACCTTCCAAACCAACAATTTCACTTTGAGGTGAATATTCAACAATATATATATATATATATATATATATATAATATGCCAGAATGTTCAATAAGATATTAATTATAATGGTCATCATTTACTTTTCAGTTCTAGTTTGATAATGTATGAACCTAGTTCTGTCACTTTCATTGTTTAAGATTATTCACTGTGTGAATATTAAGACTGTTTCTCTTGTTGTAAATAATATTGCAATGTTTCATGGTACACCTGCACAGAATTGCTCCAAGGCACACACATACCCAGAAGTTAAATTGCTTCATGTTTTCAGAATCAGCATATCTTAATCTCTACTCAATATTTAGACAAAAAAAAATTCTTAATTTGTTCCTACTACAACCTTTAAGATTTCTTATATTCCACTTGTTTAATGCAACTGGTAATTGTCATTGTTTTTTGTAATATACTTTGTGGCTATGCTTTTTGTGAATGTAGTTACTATCTTGCTTTGAATTGGATTTCTTTAGTTAGTAGTGGAATTAGAGAACTGCCTATGGATGGGAGCACTTGTGATACCTTTTTAGAAATTACTCAACATTTACCTCAATTGCATTGTCTCTTTATTTGGGGGGGATATAAAGAAGTTTCTCGTACATTCTGTATATAAATTTTACATTTATGTATTATAAAATATTTTTCAGAGTACATTTTACCTTACTTTTGGTTTCTAAAGTCTTTCAGAAGACAAAAAAAATTTATTTTCTTGTTGTAATACATATAATTGTATTTTTATTTTGTGAGATTTGCTTTTATATCATTAATAAATATGTTTCAATCCTAATAATAAATTTCTAAGAAACATTTTCTTATATTCTTTCTCATAGTTTTAAAATTTTACTTTCCAAATTTATGTCTTTTATCAACCTGAATTTTATTTTTTAGAGGCATTCTGTAGGAAATCTATTATTTAAAAAAATTTTCTCAATGCCATCTGTTTCAACATGTATTAAACAGTTAATTCTGTGCCATTTGGTTTATACAACTCTTGTGAGAAGTTTTACTTGAAATGAAGCAAAAGAATGGGATGATACCTGGCTTGAGGTACTAATTCACATCATGTCTTTCTAGCTCAAAAAAATCTTGATTATTACAACTTCTCCATAGCCACAATTTCAAGACACCATAGACACAACTCCAAGACATATCTCCTTGGTCTAGGGTACTCTTGTCTCCTACACAAGCCACTAGTACCCTTCACTCAAACACACTACTCTTCTATATTCCACTTTGGCTTTCCCATCATTGCCCTCCATGCTGTTAAACCTATTAGTTTAATATATTTTATCCAATAATAGTAAGAAAACTATAATAACAGCAGCTCATTTACTCATCAAGCATCCAGATTCTTTATTGCTGCTCTGAAATCCTCTGGCTGCTGTCAGTTTGAAGCTGGTTTCCCTTGCGGTGACAATATGACTGCCTGCTGTGATCAAGAGGTATGCTCCCACAAGGGAAGGAGCAGATCTATTTTTCACGTAGAGGCCAGAGGAGATTTTAATCTTTTAAGTTAGCTGTTTTTAAAAAAGGATAATTTAATTCTTAACTCCCAGGGGACATTTAACAATGTCTAGGGACAGTTTTGGTTGTCATATCTGAGGGAGATGTCACTGGCATCTGTTGGACAGAGGCCAGAGGTGCTACTACACAAACTACGATGCAAAGAGCAGTCTTCCCAAACAAGGAGTTATCTGACCCCAAATGTCGATAGTGCTGAAGGTGAATAGCCCAGATTTGGCCAAATCACATCATTCTCTTTGCAGCAAGCCCCCTGATGTTGTTCCACTGTTTATCAAAATAAGTTATATCCTCAAAATGGACCACAGGGCACCTCATGATCTGGTCTCTGTGAAGCTCTTCATCTTCATCTTGTTTCATTCTCTGCCCAGTATTCTAGATACTTTGGAAGTTTTCAGAGTTTCTGCCCCTAATGACTCTATTCCCTATTCCCCTATATTTCAGCCCCTTGTAAGTTTAATTCATGGAAAACCACGATGTGTAATTCTATATCTGTTTTTTTTTTTTGCTCTTCCAAACCATATCTAATTAAATCTAGAGATTTCTTAGCATAATTGTTTCATTTGCAGATACTATGATTTTTTCACTATAATTAAAACATAGCAGATCTACAATACACAAGCACATATACTATTTACATATGCATACTTAAGTAAATTACATCATAAATATGTAAATAACATTAGTTTTGGCTAGTGAAGAGTATTAGCAAACTTGTTTTCTTCTTTATGCTTATAGATATACTCTAAGTTTTCTACAACAGACATAGTATTTTTGTAATAAAGATGTAAAAATTATAATAAAATAACAAGTTTTCAAAATATGTTGACATAAAGTCTTAAAGATTATTGCGTATAATGACTTTTTAGATTCATAAAGGTTTAAAATGCCCTCTGATATCTTGTTGAAATTATTACCTTATAATTATCTGAAATAGTGTATCATGGAAACACCTGTGATTGTTCAGTTCGCAATAGGAATAATTTTTCCTTCGGCAACAGAAAGCCTGCTCTTTTGTTGGCAGTGGGGTTTTCATGAATATGGGCAAGTACTTGTTAGGACATATTTCATAACAATAGCAATTTATTTTTTACAAACCACAAAGAAGAAAATATTTTACTATTCACATAGTTAATTTTATCATTAAAATATTAGGATTTTGTTTTATGTTTAAAATAGATTTTTAAAATATTACATGATTATTTTTCATCAGGTAATAGTGTAAACAGAAAATACTCGTTGGGTATAATTTATTTGTTGTCTTAAGAGCTGTCTAATTTTCTTGGGATACAATTCACAAAATATAGGAAAGAAAACTGTACAGAGTAGAGGGTTAAGAACTATGAAGGAACAAAAAGAATGACCCTAGTGATTAAAATACTGAAGAAAGTTCCACAGAGCCCTATACACATTGGACCTGGGTTTCCCTGAATGAATAGTACAAGGGTAGGTGAGAGACATGGTATGTGAAGCAAACATAGCTAATTTGGTGACTTATATTGAGATAATAATAATATATAATAATATGACAAATAAACCTCAAACCAATGGTGTCTTACACAAAACTTTTGAGTCGTAATACGTTTCAGAATTAAAGCTTATAAGAAGTGAGAAACCAATACTGAGCTTTAATTCACTATAATACTCAATGGTGTCTGGAAGAGCAGCCGGTAATCAAACTAATCAATTTCTCCAATAAAGTAATCATATTTGTATACAAAATTCTCCAAGCCAGGCTTCAGCAATACATGAACCGTGAACTTCCAGATATTCAAGCTGGTTTTAGAAAAGGCAGAGGAACCAGAGATCAAATTGCCAGCATCTTCTGGATCATCACAAAAGTAAGAGAGTTACAGAAAAACATCTATTTCTGCTTTATTGACTATGCCAAAGCCTTTGGCTGTGTGGATCACAATAAACTATGGAAAATTCTGAAAGAGATGGGAAAACCAGACCACCTGCCCTGCCTCTTGAGAAACGTGTATGCAGGTCAGGAAGCAACAGTTAGAACTGGACATGGAACAACAGACTGGTTCCAAATAGGAAAAGGAGTACGTCAAGGCTGTATATTGTCACCCTGCTTATTTAACTTATATGCAGAGTACCTCATGAGAAATGCTAGGCTGGAAGAAGCACAAGCTGGAATCAAGAATGCCAGAAGAAATATCAATAACCTCAGATATGCAGATGACACCATCCTTATGGCACAAAGTGAAGAGGAACTGAAAAGCCTCTTGATGAAAGTGAAAGAGGAGAGTGAAAAAATTGGCTTAAAGCTCAACATTCAGAAAACGAAGATCATGGCATCTGGTCTCATCGCTTCATGGCAAATAGATTGGGAAACAGTGGAAACAGAGTCAGACTTTATTTATTTATTTTTTGGCTCCAAAATCACTGCAGATGGTGATTGCAGCCATGAAATTAAAAGACGCTTACTCCTTGGAAGGAAAGTTATGACCAACCTACAGAGCATATTCAGAAACAGAGACATTACTTTGCCAAGAAAAGTCCGTCTAGTCAAGGCTATCGTTATTCCTGTGGTCATGTATGGATGTGAGAGTTGGACTGTGAAGAAAGCTGAGCTCTGAAGAATTGATGCTTTTGAACTGTGGTTTGGAGAAGACTCTTGAGAGTCCCTTGGACAGCAAGGAGATCCAGCCAGTCCATTCTAAAGGAGATCAATCCTAGATGTTCACTGAAGGACTGATGCTAAAGCTGAAACTCCAGTACTTTGGCCACCTCATATGAAGAGTTGACTCATTGGAAAAGACTCTGATGCTGGGAGGGATTGGGGGCAGGAGGAGAAGGGGACAACAGAGGATGACATGGCTTGATGGCATCACCGACTTGATGGACATGAGTTTGAGTGAACTCAGGGAGTTGGTGATGGACAGGGAGGCTTGGTGTGCTGTGATTCATGAGGTCACAAAGAGTCAGACACAACTGAGAGGCTGAACTGAACTGAATCATATTTGTAGTACTTGAAATAAATATAGACTAGACACAGTCTCACATCAGTTCAAGTTGGATTTTACTTCAGATGAACTCAAATTGGGTTAAAGGTTTGTTACAAAAGAGCTACATAGAACCTATCATTCAAGCTTGTAGGATTGCAAACAAGATTTTGTCAAAGGCAGGTAACATTTGTTGATGAGTTATTATGTGCTGGTTAAGCACTTTATATGAAAAAACTCTCTAATTATTACTCTCCTTTTTTTTTTTAAAGTTTCAAATGAGGGAGAAACAGAATGGCAGGGTCAACACAGCTAGAAATGTCACATAACTAGAAGGTGATGGAGCAAGGATTGAAATGGAAGTAATTTTTGGTATATTGCCTCTCTCATTATATATTCCAGCCACTTTTCTGTAGGTTGTATGCAAGATGTGAATGAAGAAGAGTTTGGGGGTGACATCAAAGAGATAGACATGATGCAGGGAAACTGTAAAGAAGTGAGAATAGGGACACAGTGGAGATTAAATATCTAATGGCTGTCCTCAAGGGGATTTGTCTAATCTATGGGTTATCAGTTCTTTTCCAACTATTCTCATTTGTTTCATGCAATGAAAAAATTTGCTAGGAAATATATCAGCAGAACAAATAAATGCAAGAATTATTTGGATGTTAATTCTTCTTATCTTAAATGGATTTCACTTACAGTTCTTAATCCTTTCATGCCCAGAGGAAGCAGCTTAAACCATTTTCTTGGAACTAAACTTTACCAGAGTCAAAGAACAGTTTTTGAAAATCTGAAATGCCCTTGGAAAGCCCATGTGCTTTTTTTGCCAAGAAAGATGGAACTCTTGGGTTACTTTTCTAAACTTGAAAAAACATCTCAGGCTGCCAGGAGTGGGGAGACTTCTTCATATCCCACACTACCTGTAAAAGGGATGCTGAAATGATCAATGCTGGTCCCTGGAAAGCTTTCCACTGTTCCATTCATGGTTCAGAGAGGAAGAATGTCTGACTCTTTGTGTGTATCTGTGGTATAATGGGAAGGCGCAGAGTCAGAGAAAGAGGAAGTCTGATTTCTATGAACAGCACATTTCTTGCAGTATAACAAAACTGAGCCAAGCCACTTCTCTTCTCTGGTCACAGCGTCCTCAACTTTAGAATGAGAAACTATGAACTCTAAATAGATGCACAGACATAGAAAATAGACTTGTGGTTGCCAAGGAGGAAGAGAAGGAAGGAAGTATAGGGATTAGCAGATGCCAGCTATTATATGTACATGATGGATAAACAATGAGGTCCAGCACAAGCAATTATATTCAATTTTCTATGATAAACCCTAATGGAAAAGAATATGAAAAAAAATATGTGTATAAAAAAAGAGGTAGCAAATGCCAAAAATCAAGGTCTTGTCAGAAATATGATGCTCTTCTCTCATTCACGTAACAACTATTTGTTGAATAGCTTCTTCTAGTTGAAGCTGGGTGTTACAAAAAACAATGAAAAAAAATGCAGGGTTTCTTTGCTCGTGGAAATCTCAGCCTAGTGGGAGATAAAGACAGTTAAGTTGATCACAATCTGTGTCCTGATGAATTTTGTGGGAATGCACAGGAACTACCTAACTGAGATTCAAAGCAATGTTTTGCAATAAAGTGAAAAATTATTTAAAACCCAGTGCACATTTAATCACAGCTCTCTTCCATTTGTAACAGCATAGGTCATTTTGGTTTAGTTCAGTCGCTCAGTCATGTCTGACTCTTTGCAGCCCCATGGACTGCAGCACGCCAGGCCTCCCTGTCCACCACCAACGCCCAGAGTTTATCCAAACTCATGTTCACTGAGTAAGTGATGCCATCCAATCATCTCTTCCTCTGTTGCCCCCTTCTCCTCCTGCCCTCAATCTTTCCCAGCATCAGGGTCTTTTCCAGTGAGTCACCTCTTCGCATCAGGTGGCCAAATACTGGAGTTTCAGCTTCAGAATCAGTCCTTCCAATGAACACTCAGGATTGATCTCCTTTAGGATGGACTGGTTGGACCTCCTTGCTGTCCAAGGGATGCTCAAGAGTCTTCTCAGTCTTTTGAACTGAACCACAGTTCAGTTCAATTCTTCAGGGCTCACCTTTCTTTATAGTCCAACTCTCACATCCATACATGACTACTGGAAAAACCATAGCCTTAACTAGATGGACCTTTGTTGGCAAAGTAATGTCTCTGCTTTTGAATATGCTATCTAGGTTGGTCATAACTTTTCTTCCAAGGGGCAAGTGTTTTTTAATTTCATGACTGCACTTAACATCTGCAGTGATTTTGAAGCCTCCCAGAAATAAAGTCTGTCACTGATTCCATGGTTTCCCCATCTATTTCCCATGAAGCGATGAGACCAGATGCCATGATCTTCGTTTTCTGAATGTTGAATTTTAAGCCAACTTTTTCACTCTCCTCTTTCACTTTCATCAAGATGCTCTTTAGTTCTTCACTTTCTGCCATAAGGATGGTGTCATCTGCATATCTGAGGTTACTGATATTTCTCCAGGCAATCTTGATTCCAGCTTATGCTTCATCCAGCCCAGCGTTTCTCATGATGTACTCTGCATATAAGTAAAATAAGCACGGTGACAATAGACAGTCTTGACGTACTCCTTTCCTAATTTGGAACTAGTCTATTGTTTCACGTCCAGTTCTAACTGTTCATGTTAGTGGGAGGTTAATCACTTTAGAATGTCTTCTGACTATCCTATAGCAGAGATTGATTAGTAAGAGATAAAGAAAATGTCTCAGCTGGTAAAGAATCCATCTGCAATGAGGGAGATCTGGGTTGGGAAGATCCCCTGGAGAAGGGAAAGGCTACCCACTCTAGTATTCTGGCCTAGAGAATTCCGTGGACTATATAGTCCATGGGGTAGCAAAGAGTTGGACACGACTGAGTGACTTTCACTTTCACTTTCAAAGAAAAAGCACAGATTTGGGGAGGTCTCTGTGCTCCTAGGCTGATGTTGGGAGCAGATAGTACTTTATCATAGCAGGTGAGCCTGAGTGAACTGGGGAGACGAAGTTAGTTCTGTGTGATAAAGCAAAGGACATTGAAATTTTGCAGCAGACAGATTGCTGCACACATTGACGGGAAATGACAGCCATAACACTTAGGGAAAGATGGTCAAAGTTTTAAAGTTGAGTACTTTGAATGTGTTTAAAGCTCATCTCTTACTTCAAAATGTTTAATGAAATCTGTTATACATACAGATAAGTACAAATAAAGTCATCTTGGGAGATACCAAAGAAAAGAAGTAGGCATAGAAATGGGGCGAGCGTGGAAAAGAAGGTAATAAACAGCTGTAGGAATTGAAAAATGTGTGAAATCCGGAGTTCAGCAAAGATGATGATTCAGAACCAGAAGAAACCAGGTGACCTTAAGTGCCTGTGTCACAGGAATTTCAGGAAGGTCTTTGGACTTTGCCTAAAGTGAAGGGTAAGAGTTTGCACACAATATAATTCTCTTAAAGAAGAGGCAACCCCAGCTGGTGGCAGGGTTACAGCATGGGAGAGAAAGGGGAAGACAGAGCATCATTAAGACTCCACATGCAAAAACATATGTGAGTCTGCCCAGGTCCCACTATGCTCTTCTTTGTCTCAAAATGATTCACAGAATAGGGAAGATATGTGTCCTCACAGAATAAAAATAGTTCAAGGAAAAAACTACATTTTTTTTTCTTTTCCATAAAGTTTTAATTATCAGATTCCATGAATGATTAACTGGATATGCACAGAGCTGAAAAGTGAGAAAATCCATGTTATGAAGCTCATGAGTGTCCACTTCTAAGGCTCCTCAAGAGTATTCCCCTCTGGAGCCATTGTGACTGAAATGAGGGGTCACCAGAGACTGGAGCTGGAGAGTGGACTTGACCCAAGGTAGCTCTATACACCAGAGCTGGCTAGTTATCTTGTGTCACTTTATACTAAATTTCTTTTATTCCAGCTGTATTCTAGGACTCTCTTTTTCTCTCATAAGGCTCTTGAGCCTTTTGAGCTCTAGAGCAAGGCATTTATTGAAGTAGGTTGTTGCAAGCTGAACATAGACGGCTTGGACCTTATGCTAAGGTCCTAATCTGAGGCTAAGGTCCCTAAACTTCCTTCTCCATTATGTGTTCCTACTAGATTATATGGTCCAGATGGGAAGGCAACATGTCTATATTGCTTTTCAGCTACAAGGCCCTCAACTCCATCACGATGCCTGTCACATAATACAAAACTTTGTTTAAAATTAGTAACTATAGACAATTAAGACATTCATGCAAGAATGATGGTGAATTTGCACATGTGTAACTTCAGTTATAGAGACTATTTTTTTTCTTCTATAATGATGAGTTGTATTGATGTTTGCAATATACAATCCTTATGACATAGAATTTCTAATAGATTATAAAATTGAGGTTAAGGTGCTAGATGCCCTTAAGATTAGAAACCTGAACAAAACTAACTAGCTCTTCTGGGACAGGAAACAAGGGAGTTTAGCAGTCATATGACATATTGAAACTGTACATCAAGTTGAGTAACCATTGCTTACAGAATGAAGCTTCTGCAATTCTTTACCATTTTCTTTGATATTAATTCTATTTCATACTTCAAATTCAGGTTCATATGAAAATACACATGAAGCCTGAAACTCTCAGAATTTCATCCTTGCTATATAGAGAAATTTTGCTAAATAATACACACCTTCAAAATTAACAATGGGGGCTAACCGTGCTAACTTTATCTTTAAAAACTGAAACATCAAGTGATTAATTTTATTTAAGATTTTGAAAATGTGTTTTTTCCCAAGGTCTAAATGTCCATTTACTTAATTTAAAAAGAAAAATGATTAAATCATTGCTGGTTTGTGAGTGTCCTCCCAAACACCAGTGTGTTGCTACTTGTCCTTCTGAAGTAGAAAGAATCTGTCTTTTTCCCCTGTAGGATGGGACTTTAAAGCACCACAGCTCCAAATAAAGGTATAATGGAAAGGCATTATGACATTTTAAAATACACTTTGACAGATCAGGTAGTGCTTTTGGAGTGAACTCAAGAAACATGAATTTTTTATGGTTAATTGCATGAAGCATGGTTTCACTACCAAAGATAAACATATCGGTAGGAAAAAAAAATCACTGGGCAAAAAGAAAAGACAGAAAATAAAATGCAAAGAGATTTATAATCAGATCAAAACCCATTAGATACTCTCATTGTCACTTAAGGATATACATATGTTAAAAATCTATGGGAAATGAAGTCTATATAATACTGCAAATAATCTAGCATGACCCCCAAATTATTATGAACTATATTACACAGCCTACATTGATAAAGTAGACACAGAGTTATCAAGTAACTCACCTATTTTAATAATTAGTACCATACAGGCATAGATCATGTATGTATAAAGTTAAGTAAATAAGTAAATGTTGATAAAAATTTAGAAATTATAATCAGTATAGATTAGAGATTGGGCACCTGATGTGTCTAAAGACAACCAGATAATGGTTACTTTATTTCTCTGGCTCTTTTTCTCCTGCATCTGCTAGAATTTCTTGGAGGGTAATGGATAAAAGAGTGATGCAAGAATCTCTTTTTCAATGACTCTGTTCTGTTATCAGACTTAGCTCCCATAGCAAGCCATCTTCCTCAGTAGATTCTCAACTGTTTTCTGTTATCAGCTAAGACTTGTTTTCTTTTTTTCAGTAGATATGGAAAATAGAGAAGTGTGTTGAGGCTTTCATGTAACTGACCATGATCTGAGACTCTAGGGGAAATAACTGTTTCAAATAACCAAAAACAAAACAGTAACAACAACAACAAAAAAAGGTATGTCTTCTATTTTTATAAATTTCAACATCTATCTGATGTTTTGTTTTAAGTAATGGTTTCCAATAAGACCATTGGAATAAAAAATGTTTGGAATAAAAAAATGTTTCATTCAATTTTACATTCTTATTGTGTATTAAAGGGCTTGCTTCAGAATAAGAGCTCCATAATCTTAAATGGCAGTCTGAGGAAGCCTTACAAATAGCTGTGAAAAGAAGTGAAGCAAAAATCAAAGGAGAAAATGAAAGATATACCCATTTGAATGTAGAGTTCTAAAAAATGGCAAGTAGAAATAAGAAAGCCTTCATCAGCTATCAATGCAAAGAAATAGAGGAAAACAATAGAATAGGAAAGACTAGAGGTCTTTTCAAGAAAATTAGAGATACCAAGGGAAAATTTTATGCAAAGATGGGCACAATAAAGGACAGAAATGGTATGGATGTAACAGAAGCAGAAGATATTAAGAAGAGGTGGCAAGAATACACCGAAGAACTATACAAAAAAGATCTTCAAGACCCAGATAATCACAATGGTGTGATCACTCATCTAGAGCCAGACATCCTGGAATGTGAAGTCAAGTGGGCCTTAGGAAGTAACACTATGAACAAAGGTAGTGGAGGTGATGGAATTCCAGTGGAGCTATTTGAAATCCTGAAAGATGATGCTATGAAAGTGCTGCACTCAATATGCCAGCAAATTTGGAAAACTCAGCAGTGGCCACAGGACTGGAAAAGGTCAGTTTTCATTTCAATCCCAAAGAAAGGCAATGCCAAAGAATGCCCAAACTACTGCACAACTGCACTCATCTCACACGCTAGTAAAGTGAGGCTCAAAATTCTCCAAGCCAGGCTTCAGCAATGTGTGAACCATGAACATCCAGATGTTCAAGCTGGTTTTAGAAAAGGCAGAGGAACCAGAGATCAAATTGCTGGATCATCAAAAATGCAAGACAATTCCAGAAAACAAAACAAAACAAAACAAAAACACATCTATTTCTGCTTTATTGACTATGCCAAACGTTTGACTGTGTGGATCATAATAAACTGTGGAAAATTCTGAGAGAGATGGGAATACCAGACCACCTAACCTGCCTCTTGAGAAATCTGTATGCAGATCAGGAAGCAGCAGTTATAACTGGAAATGAAACAACAGACTGGTTCCAAATAGGAAAAGGAGTACGTCAAGGCTGTATATTATCACCCTGCTTATTTAACTTATATGCAGAGTTCATCATGAGAAATGCTGGTCTGGAGGAAGCACAAGCTGGAATCAGATTTCCAGGAGAAATATCAATAACCTCAGATATGCAGATGACACCACCCTCATGGCAGAAAGTGAAGAAGAACTAAAGAGTTCCTTGGTGAAAGTGAAAGAGGAGAGTGAAAAAGTTGGCTTAAAACTCAACATTCAGAAAACTAAGATCATGGCTTCTGGTCCCATCACTTCATGGGAAATAGATTGGGAAACAGTGGAAAGAGTGTTAGACTTTTTTTTTTTTTTGGTCTCAAAAATCACTGCAGATGGTGATTGCAGCCATGAAATTAAAAGGTGCTTTCTCCTTGGAAGTAAAGTTATGACCAACCTAGACAGCATATTAGAAAACAGAGACATTACTTTGCCAACAAAGGCTCATCTAGTCAAGGCTATTTTCTTTTTGGTAGTCATGTATGGATGTGAGAGTTGGTCTATAAAGAAAGCTGAGCACCAAAGAATTGATGCTTTTGAACTGTGGTGTTGGAGAAGACTCTTGAGAGTTCCTTGGACTGCAAGGAGATCCAACCAGTCCATCCTGAAGGAAATCAGTCCTTGGTGATCATTGGAAAGACTGATGTTGAAGCTGAAACTCCAATATTTTGGCCACCTAATGTGAAGAGCTGACTCATTGTTAAAGACCCTGAAACTGGGAGCTATTGGGGGCAAGAGGAGAAGGGGACAACAGAGGATGAGATGGTTAGATGGCATCACTGACTCAGTGGACATGAGTTTGGGTAAACTCTGGGATTGGAGATGGACAGGGAAGCCTGGCATACTGCAGTTTATGGGATCACAAAGAGTTGGACACAACCTAATGATTGAACTGAACTGAATCTTAAATGAATAGATTTATGGAGTGATGAGTAGGTGGATGTTAGAGAAAATGGATACAGTTTGGAGAATGAATGAAAGGGTGTATAGACTGATGCAGAGAAAGGTATCTTCAGAAGTGTTACATAGGCCTGAGTTTACACAAAGCAGGGTCTGATATGTATGTTATCTGTAGCCTCAGTTGCCCTCAGTTAAGCAATTATATTCTGTTCTTTTCTTGTTATGCTATTAACAAATACAGCCTAAAAATAATATAGTGAAAATGTACAAGCACACCTCATTTTATTGTGCTTGACAGATATTGTTTTCTTTACAAATTGAAGGTCTGTGGCAACACTACACGGAGTAAATCTTTCAGTACTATTTTTCCAGCAGCATTTGCTCACTTTGTATCTCTGTGTCATATTTTGGTAATTTATGTAATATTTCAAACTTTTTCATTGTTATTGTATTTGTTATGGTCATCCATGATCAGTGATCTTTGATGTCACTATTGTAATTGTTTTGAGAGCATCACAAATGCCCATATAAGATGGCAAGCTTAATGAATGAATGTGTGTGTTCTTACTGCTCCAGTTGATTAGTTTTTTTTTTTTTTTCCCCATCTCTCTCCCCCTCCCCAGGCCTTCCCATTCCCTGAGGCATGACAGCATTGAAATTAGGCTAATTAGTAACTCTACAATGGGTTCAAGGAAAAGGAAGAGTCACATTTTTCTCACTTGAAATTAAAAGCTAGAAATGAGAAAAGGCATGTCGAAAGCAGAGATAGGTCAAAAGCTAGTCCTCTAGTTGTGAGTATGAAGGACAAGTTCTTGAAATAATTAAAAGTGCTACTCCAGTGAAAACACAAATGATAAGAAAGTGAAATAGCCTTACTGCTGATATCAAGAAAATTTTTGTGCTCTGAGTAGATCAAAATAGCCTCGATCTTTCCTTAATGGAAGTCTAATTGAGAGAAAAGTCCTAATTCTTGTCAAATTCTGTGAAGGCTGAGTGAGGTGAGGAAGCTGCAGGAGAAAAAATTGAAACTAGCAGAGGATCTTTCATGAGGTTGAAGGAAAGAAACTGTCTCCATAACATCAAAGTACAAGATGAAGAATCAAGTACTGATGCATAAGCTATCCAGGTTTAGCCAAGAAAATTAATGAAGGTGGTTACACTAAATGGTAGATTTTTCAATGTAGACAAAATAGGCTTCTATGAGATGAATTTGCCATATAAGACTTTCATAGCTAGAGAAGAAAAGTCAATGCCTGGCTACAAACAAGCTGACTTTCTTGTTAGGTGCTAGTGCACCTGTGACTTTAAGTTGAAGGCAATGCTTGTTTACTATTGTGAAAATCTTAGAGACTTAAGAATTATGCTAAACCTATTCAACTTCTGTTGTCTAAATGAAAAAATATAGTCTGGATGAGAGCACATCTGTTTACAAAATGGATTACTGAATATTTTCAGCCCACCCTGCTCAGAAAAAAAAAAAAAAAGAAAGTTTCTTTTAAAAATATTACTTCCTGTTGACAATATAACTGGTCATCTAAGAGTCGGATCCAGAGGTACAACAAGATTCTTGTTGTTCTCATGCCTGCTGATACCACATCCATTCTGCAGCCCATGGATCTAGAAATACTTTTCACTTTTAAGTCTTAATATTTAAGAAATACATTACCTAAGTCTATAGGTACTACATGTCGTGACTCTTCTGATGGATCTGGGCAAAATAAATTGATAATCTTCTGGGAGTGGTTCACCATTCTAGACACCGTTAAGAACATCCCTGACTCATGCAAAGAGGTCAATATATCAACATTAACAGGAGCTTGGAAGAAGTTGGTTCCAACCTTAATGAATGACTTTGAGGGGTTTGAGATTTCATTGAGGAAATAATTGAAAAAGTGTTTGAAATATCTTGAAATGTGACAGAATTGCTGCAATCTCATGATAAACTTGAATGGATAAGGAGTGCTTCTTATGGAAGAGCAAAGAAAGTGGCTTCTTGAGTTGGAAATTGTTCCTGGTGAGATACTTTGAAGATTGTTAAAATAACCACAAAAGATGTATAATATTACATAAATTCAGTTGATAAAGCAGTGACAGAATTTGATAGGACTGACTCCAATTTTGAAAGAAGTTCTAATTTGAACAAAATGTTACCAAACAACCCTGCCTGCTACAGAAAAATAAATCATGAAAAAAAGAGTCAATTGATGCAGCAAACTTCAGCGTTGTCTCATTTTAAGAAATTGCCACAGCCACTCTAATCATCAGCAACCACAATCCTGATCAGTCAGTAATCATAAACATCATGGAAAGACCCTCCAGCAGGAAAATGCTTATGGCTTCCCTGTGACTTGCTCTATGGAGTCATAGAAAAAGCAAGAGAATTCCAGAGAAACCATCTACTTCTGCTTCATTGAATACACTAAAGCCTTTGACGGTGTGGATCACAACAAACTCTGGAAACTTCCTAAAGAGCTAGGAATACCAGACTATTTTACCTGCCTCCTGAGAAATCTGTATTCAGGTCAAGAAATGACAGAACTGGACATGGAACAACGGACTGGTTCCAAATTGGGAAAGGAGTACATGAAGGCTGTGTCTTGTATCTCTGCTTATTTAACTTAGATGCAGAGTACTTCATGCGAAATGCCAGGCTGGATGAAGCACAAGAAGAAATTCAGATTTCCAGGGGAAATATCAATAACCTCAGATAGGCAGATGACATCACCCTTGTGGCAGAAAAAGAAGAGAAACTAAAGAGAACCTTGATGAAGGTGAAAGAGGATAGTGAAAAATCTGGCTTAAAACTCAACATTCAAAAAACGAAAATCATGGCATCTGGTCCCATCACTTCATGGCAAATAGATGGGGAAGTACTGGAAACAGTGACCGACTTTCTTTCCTTGGGCTTCGAAATCACTGCAGATGGTGACTGCAGCCATGAAATTAAGACTCTTACTCCTTGGAAGTAAAGCTATGACTAACTAGACAGCACGTTAAAAAGCAAAGACATTACTTTTCCAACAAAGGTCCATCTAGTCAAAGCTATGGTTTTTCTGGTAGTCATGTATGTGTGTGAGAATTGGACCATAAAGAACTCTGAGTGCTGAAGAATTATTGTTTTTGTTTCAATTAGCAATAATCAGGCCTCGGATAAACCTCATTGGCTATGATACTGCCACTGCGCAAAGCTAGAATTGCTATTTTTGAATTGTGGTGTTGGAAAAGACTCTTGAGAGTCCCGTGGACCGCAAAGAGATCAAGCCAGTTTATCCTAAAGGAAATCAGTCCTGAATATTCATTGGAAGGACTAATGCTGAAGTTGAAACTCCAATACTTTGGCCACTGATGCAAAGAGTTGGCTTATTAGAAAAGGCCCTGATGCTGGGAAAGTTGAAGGCAGGAGGAGAAGGGGATGACAAAAGATGAGATGGTTGGATGGCATCACCAACTCAATGGTCATGAGTTTGAGCAAGATCCAGGAGATGGTAAAGGACAGGGAAGCCTGTCATGATGCAGTCCATGGAGTCGTAAAGAGTCAGACATGACTGAATGACTGAACAACAAGACTTTCTCAAATGATTAACATTTATTAGCTATAAAGTATTTTAATTAAAATATGTGTATTTTTCAAAGTAGTGTCATTGCACACATAGGAGGCTACCGTACAATGCAAAAATAGCTTATAAATGCACTGAGAAACAAACAAAAATTTGTGTGACTCAATTTATTGCCATATTACCCTTAGTGCCCTAGTCTGAAACTAAACCCGCAATGTCTCAGAGATACCCTATAGTCACTGTTGAGGCTATCCTTTGCTGTTTAAAACAACAACAACAACAACTTAAATAACAACAACTTAGTGGCTTACCACAGCCATTATTCTTTCCTTCAGATTTCTGAGTTGGCTTGTTTCAACTGGGCAGTTCTCCTTTGGGATCTCACCTGCAATCACAGTCAATCAGACAGATGGTGGTTGGGATCTGAGTCATCTGAAGGCTTGGCTGAAGCAAGGTTTCCAAGAGAGTATGCACATGGCTTGGCTTTGAACTGGAACACTTACATGTGGGCTCTCCATGAGGATTGTGTTAGTACATAACAATTAGTTTCTGAAGGGAGGCAGGAAGCACAAGCTGCCAGATCAATTAAGAGCTTCTGTCTGGAACTAGATGCACAGCTCACCCAGTTCAAGGAAATGAAGAAATAGACTCCAAATATCACTATACACTGACCCCTATTGGGACACGCATGATCTGATTTGATTTTTTACTTATCAGTTATCTGAATAAGGCTATAAACTGTTGTTCACTGTTCATTCCCCAGTTCCTCACTGAATGCCAGATATGTAATAATTCAATAACAAATGATTCACTGAGCTAGAATAGTTATCAGAAAAATAATATGTAGTAAAAGCAGTGCTAGACATGAGATACCCTGATTTTTCCTTTATTTATCTGCCTCCCAATTTCCTGCATTTACCAGTATTTCTTGGAGAATGTCTAAAAGGCGTGCGGAAAAAGACAGGCTAAAAATCTTTGGTACTTACAGTACAATACTGTAAGTATAGAGAATAATGATATATGAATGAATATAGAATTTGGAGTTGTAATAAATGAAATTGGCAGGGTAAGTTATATATGGAATAATGGAGGAGGAAGAATGAGTTACTTCCATGCAGGCATGTTCAGAGGAAGTCTCTCTGGGAAGGAGATCTTTAAGCCCAGAAGTGAAGCAGCAGAAGGAGACAGCCATACAAAGACAGAAACACACACACATTCATATTCCAAAGAAATGGAAATAGCCAAAGTAAAATGGATAGATCCAAAAAATGAAAGAAGCCAATGTGACTAAAAATCGATCTATCAAGGTACAGAAAACCAGGGGTTAGCCTGGTTATGGTCAGATCATGCCATGCTTAGCAGGATGGCCAGAAATGTGTGTTTTATTCTAAATGCAATTAGGAGTTGATTAACTAAATCTCTTAAGTGAACCAGTGACATGATACAATTTACACTTTAAAATATTACACGGCTGCTTTGTGGAGAATGGCTTGGAAGAAGCAAAGAGGAAGTACTGAAAAGAGAGTACTTTTGTGCTTGCTGAGGACAGAGATGGGTGGGGGGATTAAAAATGGAAAAAAAAGAGAATCCAGATCAATTTTGGAAGTATATTAGAAAAGACCTGAGAAGGAGTGAGAGAAGTATAAGATGATTTCTATGTTTTCTTTTCTTAGTCACCAATCAGATGCAATGCTTCTACTGAAGTGGAAAAGATGGAGGGAGGAAGGAGACAGGGGAAAACCAGAGGCTCTGCTAAATTTAAGATATTTCTATCATAACTAAGAGTAGATGTTCATAGAAAAAGGGAAGGGAAAAGTGGCTGCCAGGAGAAATTGGAGGAAGTTGGTAAAAATGGTACGATATTTCACTTATGAGGTGAATGAGGTCTGAAGATATAAGGTATAACATGGTATATCATTGACAGCACTGTACTGTATAATTGAAATTGTGTAATTTACTAAGACCACCTGACCTGCCTCTTGAGAAACCTGTATACAGGTCAGGAAGCAACAGTTAGAACTGGACATGGAACAACAGATTAGTTCCAAATAGGAAAAGGAGTACGTCAAGGCTGTATATTGCCAGGGTCCAGCCCTGGTGGATCCAGGGAATTCAAAGTGGGGACGGCGTTGGCGAGGAAAAACTTATGTATTTAAAGATATAAGATTAGATTAGGAAGAAATAGTATAGCAGGAAATCTAGGTGGATAAAAGGAGGCTAAGTAACTTGATTTATGGGAAAAAACAATAAAACCTCAAGACAAGAGGTTGGCACCATCTATGTTAGGCCACAAGTGCTCACTTGAATATCAAAGGGTGCCCCACCATAGGCTCCCTTTTGCGTAGATCTTAGCAGCCAGGGCAAGTAAGTAGACGTGTTGAGCTTCCTGGCTCTAGATGGGAATTCAGCTGGAAAAGGGGAGAAAAGAACAACATGGGGAAGCCCAGCATCGGTGCAAGACTCCAAAAACTTTATTTTTCAAAATCAGCTTACGTACCTCAAGAAATAATGTACATAAAGAAATAATGGAATATGCAGAGTTATGCAGGGGCGGCAGGCCTGACCCTCATTGAGACCAGGCTTTCTTTCTGCATACCCTCCCGTATACAAAAGGTCTCAGGTGGTTTACATTATCTTCTGGCCAAGAGGCCTGTTAACATTTTTATGGCTCTCTTCCTGGATAATTGTCTATCAACCAGAAAACTCCTTTTCCCTAGAAGTGTTCTTTCTTTACTCTGCGTCACCCTCAAAGTACTAAATAAAGTTACATTCCTGTAGAACAAAGGTGCAGTGGGTTATAACAAAGAAAGTACTTAACTCAAAGATCTAATGTTGCTAATACCAGGTCTACTACCTGTTTTTCTATATACCAACTATATCTACAAATAAAATATATGAAAATTTGGCAGCAAGTATTGGCTCAACAAATGAAACCTTTAATCAGTCCTATTCTAATGATTTTGACTCCTCGGAAGCCCCTACATTCCTAGGATGTTTTAAGCTTCCTGTGCCTCCCGTGGTCGTGAGACCTCAAACAATCACATGCGCT
The DNA here is from genome assembly GCA_006408695.1 of Aepyceros melampus. NCBI lineage: Eukaryota > Metazoa > Chordata > Mammalia > Artiodactyla > Bovidae > Aepyceros > Aepyceros melampus. The sequence goes on along the minus strand of SJXQ01005933.1, from coordinate 196,879 downwards.
GCTGTACGAGTCCTGCAGGCAGGCTAGAAAGCCATCAGAGAGGTTTTTGGATTGAAACACCCTTTCAAATGCAGAAGACTAAAGCCCTGAGTTGACTTTTTCCAGAGTGTGTCAGAAGAGTGGAAAAATACAATACAATAAGGCAGGCATATTCTTATTTTTGGGGTACATGCTCAGGAAATACCAGGGGGAAAACCTGAGGCCTGACTCGCCTTGCCCATCAGGCTTCTGCCACATGACCTTGTCACGGGTGGGATTCCTCACACTGGCTCCTGGCAGTATATTGTCACCCTGCTTATATAACTTATATGCAGAGTACATCATGAGAAATGCTGGGCTGGAAGAAGCACAAGCTGGAATCAAGATTGCTGGGAGAAATATCAATAACCTCAGATATGCAGATGACACCAACTTATGGCAGAAAGTGAAGAGGTACTAAAAAGCCTCTTGATGAAAGTGAAAAAGGAAAGTGAAAAAGTTGGCTTAAAACTCAACATTCAGAAAACTAAGATCATGGCATCTGGTCCCATCACTTCATTGCAAATAGATGGGGAGAGAGTGGAAACAGTGTCAGACTTTATTTTGAGGGGCTCCAAAATCACTAAAGATGGTGACTGCAGCCATGAGATTAAAAGATGCTTACTCCGTGGAAGGAACGTTATGACCAACCTAGATAGCATATTAACAAGCAGATTGGAGCAACCTAGGTATCCATCAGCAGATGAATGGATAAGAAAGCTGTAGTACATATACACAATGGAGTATTACTCAGCCATTAAAAAGAATACATTTGAATCTGTTCTAATGAGGTGGATGAAACTGGAGCCGATTATACAGAGTGAAGTAAGCCAGAAAGAAAAACACCAGTATACTAACGCATATATATGGAATTTAGAAAGATGGTAACGATAACCCTGCATGCAAGACAGCAAAAGATACTCAGATGTATAGAACAGTTTTTTGGACTCTGTGGGAGAGGGTGAGGGTGGGATGATTTGGGAGAATGGCATTGAAACATGTATAATATCATATAAGAAATGAATCACCAGGCTAGGTTCGATGCAGGATACAGGATGCTGGGGTTGGTGCACTGGGATGACTCAGAGGGATGGTNNNNAACCCTGCATGCAAGACAGCAAAAGATACTCAGATGTATAGAACAGTCTTTTGGACTCTGTGGGAGAGGGTGAGGGTGGGATGATTTGGGAGAATGGCATTGAAACATGTATAATATCATATAAGAAATGAATCACCAGGCTAGGTTCGATGCAGGATACAGGATGCTTGGGGTTGGTGCACTGGGATGACCCAGAGGGATGGTATGGGGAGGGAGGAGGGAGGGGGGGTTCAGGATTGGGAACACGTGTACACCCATGGTGGATTCATGTTGATGTATGGCAAAACCAATACAATATTGTAAAGTAAAATAATAATAATAATAATAATTTTTTTAAAAAGCAGATACATTACTTTGTTAACAAAGGTCCATCTAGTCAAGGCTATGGTGTTTCCAGTATTCATATATGGATGTGAGAGTTGGACTATAAAGAAAGGTGAGTGCCTAAGAATTGATGCTTTTGAACTGTGCTGTTGGAGAAGACTCTTGAGAGTTCCTTGGACTCCAAGGAGAGCCAACCAGTCCATCCTAAAGGAGATCAGTCCTGGGTGTTCATTGGAGGGACTGATGTTGAAGCTGAAACTCCAATAGTTTCGCCACCTCATGCAAAGAGTTGACTCACTGGAAAATACCCTGATGCTGGGAGGGATTGGGGACAGGAGGAGAAGGGGACGACAGAGGATGAGATGGTTGGATGGCATCACCAACTCGATGGGCATGGGTTTGGGTGGACTCTGGGAGTTGGGGATGGACAGGGAGGCCTGGCGTGCTGCAGTTCATGGGGTTGCAAAGAGTCAGACATAACTGAGGGATTGTACTGATCTGATCTGAACTGGACTTACTAAGAGAGTAAAACTTAAATATTCTTAGTGAGAGAGAGAGAGAGAGAGATGTTTAATTTTAAAAAGTAGATGTTGAGTTCCTGGTTGGACATAGGCACCTAGAACTTGTGAAACAGAAAATACAAAGAACTCATGCCAAATTAATGATATTAAAATCTCATTATTGTGGGTAAATAAGATTTATTAAGGTCTAAGATTCTATGTGCAAAGATAGAGGCTTTAAAATTAATCTTTGAGGAACCCAATCATTTGAGGTTGAGGCAAAGAGGAGAAACAAGCCAATAAGCAAATCAGAATAATGTGGTGTCTTTGAAGATGGGAGGATTTCAAGAGAGAAGATCCTCCTATCTTGTCAAGAGTTGCTGACACGGAGCATTTGCAGGATGCAGGCAGAGAAGTATATGAGGATTTTGTTGAAATAGAGTATCTTTGACAAGAAGATTCAGTTAAGTGTTAGGAAATAACAGAATCCAGGTTGGAATGGGCTTGGGAGATTAGGGAAGGGAGGAAGTGAAGACCTATATGTAAACATTTTTCTTACTGCTAGCGTCCATAATTTTCTGCTAAAGATTTTGTTGTTATATATATACAAAAACATACACAGATATAGAATCCAATTTTCCTTCTCACACCAAATGTACCTGAATCATGATTATTTTATACATAGTAATATATCTTGTATCACATATCATAGAGTTCCTTGTTCTTTTTGTAGTAATAGCAATATCATACAGCATTCCAATGTATGACTATGTCATGCTTTATTTAATCATTTGAATTATATTTTATTTTCTTATTATGCATAATATTGTGATTATAGGTAATTGGAAACTGTATATTTAAAAATATTGTCCTCTTTAATATTTGTGCTAATTTGCTTGTCTAGTTGCAGTGCAAATAGATGACTTTTCACAGCTTAGTCATTTGTGCATTATCAAACTTTTTTGCATTTTTCTAATCTGATACATTAAAATATCTGAATATTTTTAATATGTTATCTTAAAATAAGTGAAATTTACATAATATAAAATTAAACACTTTAAAATATATAATCCAGTGAAATTTAGTACACTTACAAAGTTGTGAAATGACAACCTCTATCAAATTCCATTTTTATCACCTGAAGAAGAAACCAAGGAGGACCTGTGGGGCTGTCCCAGGGCTAGACTCCCTTATCCCCTGCCTGTCTTTTGTTTGTAGGAAAGCTATAGTCTCCTAGGCCTTCTCTGCATTCAAAGAGCAAATTTAATTAGAGATGTGAGAAAATGAAAAAGCAAAGGAAAATAGTCAAGTAAGATAAAATAAACAAAACAAATTTGAGGACCTTTACTTCATCCTCAAGGGCCATAGATAATATTTTGAGTTGTATCTTTGAGTTGTTTTGTAGACACTAAACCCTTACCCAGTGGAAAAAGTTTTCTGCCAGTCAGAAGAAATGTCCATAAGCTGATCAAGCACCCTGAGATCCTATTCCATACCTTGACTCTAAAAACCTTTTCCCCAAACTCATTAGTGTGTTGGAGACTTGGAAGCATAAATTGCTCATTCCTCTTACTTAGCCTTGTGTTGGTTGCCTTGCAATAAACTCTGCATTTTCCTTCACTTCAACCTGATGTCAATAGAATGGCTTTGCTGGGCTTTGGGCAAGTAATCTAAGTTTGGTTCAGTAACAAAAATCTCATCCCCATTAGGCAGTCCTTCCTTATTCCCTCACCTCCTGAAGGCCGTGATAACCACTAATCTGCTTTCTGTTTTTATGAATCTACCTATTCTGAATATTTCTTATGAATAGAATCATATAAAACCTTTCGTGTCTGACTTCTTACATTTAGTATGTTTTTGAGGTTCATACATTTTGTAACATGCATTTAGTACTTCATTCATTTTCATGACTAATTAATATTCCATTTTATATATATGTAAAAAGCACAATTTGTTTAAACATTGGTCCATGGTGGACGATTGGATTTTGGGCTATTGTGAATACTGCTGCTATGATTATTTGAAGTATCTGAGTATCTGTTTTCAATTGGGTGGTATATGTGTAAGAATAGAAATTCTGGATCACATAGTAATTCTGTGTTTAACTTTTTGAGAAGATGCCAAGCCATCATCTACAATGACCATTTTACACTCTTACAAAGAATGTATCAGGGTACCATTTTCTCTATATTCTTGACAACATTTGTTATTTTTCTTTTCTTTTTTCTCTCTTTTTTTTGATCATAGCCATCCTAGTGTGTGCTGTATAGTATTCATTGTGGCTCCCTTATCTGTTTATGGTTACATGACTGTGTTCATTTTATGACAATTTATTAAGCTGCCAATTAAGCTGTGTGTTATTTTCTGTACATATTTTATTCCAATAAAATATTTTAAAAATTTTAATATAATTGTTTATTGAGGTATAGATACATATTATACATATTTTTTAAATGTTTATTAAATTGGCTCCCTTAATTCAATGAATTCCCACAATGAATTTGTCCAAGGCAGTCAGCTTGAAAGGCTATAGAAATTGTTCCTTCTTCCAAGAGGACACACTTGGCACTTCTCTTATTTCTATTTTACTTGGCCAAGTATCTATACTTGGCATTGTAGGCCCAGTGACACCTGAACTTTTTGCTTTTTTATTCACTTTTATTCTCATAAGCTTCTATCTCACATGGACTGTGCAAATCTATCCAACAATCTACCCCATCTTAGAGAGTTCATCCTACTTTCAACTCAGAATGCTTATTTGCAAATATAAATATTTGAGGGCTATTGAAAAATCACTGTGGACTTCTTGAGAACTTCAATCCTTAGTCTGAAATAGTTAAACATGTAATTTTAAATGCAATTATTCTTAATTTATGTGATCACATACAAACGATACTGTAACTCAAAGCCTAATGAGGTTGGAATATGCTTAAGAATAACAAAAATTATTTTTCATGCCTCTTCTCTTTCTTACCACCTAAGCATTTCACCTTTTGCTCTTATTGGCTATTGTATAGATTTTATTTAATTTTTACTTAATTACATTAAAGTTATCTTTGGTTATAGTCAAGATGTAGGCAAGAAATACTAAAAAGAAGAAGAGAATACTCAGTTGCCTGAGAAAAGATAAAGAATGAGAAAGAAAGAAAAGGGGGAAAGATAAGGGAGACAATGAAAAGGTCCATAATGCGTGCAGGGGCTTAGGTGAGGATTAATAGGAGAACTTCAATTTTGGGAGAGGCTGAGAGGTGTAAGCAATACTGGAATCTAGGGGGATGGGAGCAAGCCTTTCCATGAGCATTATTTTGAAACGTAAGTTGGATTGATATTGGTATCCTCTAAACATGACAACAAAAAGTGAAATTTACTTTTGGTTCCTTTTGTTGCTCTGTCATGGTAATTGTAACAGCCAATGAAAAGTGGGTTATGGAGCACTTCACCTTATTTTCAGTTACTTTTTTATTTTATACACTATCACTGGAAATAAAATAATATTCTGTATTTAAAAATTCTTGTACAGAGGATATTTTCCTAGTGGCTCAGATGGTAAAGAATCTTCCTGTAATGCAGGAGACCTGGGTTCAGTCCCTAGGTTGGGAAGATCCCCTGGAGAAGGAAATAGCAACCCATTCCAGTATTATAGCCTGGGAAATTTCATGGACAGAGGAGCCTGGTGGGCTATAGTCCATGGGTCTCAAAGAGTGAGACTGGACAGAGACTAACACTTTCACTTTCATATAGCTTGAAAGGCCTGAAAATATGTTTGCTAACCCCATTTTGAAAAATACAAGGACTTTCCCAAAGTTACCAGCTCTGAGACAAAATTCAGTTAGTCCTTCTTTGCAAAATATGAAAATTATTGAAGAAAATAATCAATTTTCCCATGAAATGTTACTACATTTTCTTTCTTTCTTTAACTAAAGAGAAACCTAATGTATCTCACAAGATCTATAAGAAAAAATATAAGCAGTAAGAAAGGCGCCTTCTTTAGCCACACAGGAATCTGAGGGACATAGCAGCTCTGGATTCAAAATCTAAGTGGAGATAAGGTGGTAAAAGAAGGACTCTGGAGACTTCCCTGGTGGTCCAGTGGTTGGGACTTTGGTCTCTGATGCAGGGCGTGCAGGTTCAATCCCTGGTCAGGAAGCTGCGAATTCATGGTCAACACATCCTCCTCCCATCTCAAATAAAAACCACAGGGCAAAAGCATTGTTGTGATGAATTCAATAAGACTTAAAAAAAAAAAAAAAACTTAGAAAAAGATTTTATAGTATTCAAAGGAACATTTAAAACAAAAAGAGGACTTCAGAAATATGACAATTTACAATTTATCTCTCTTCTTAACACAACATATATGTGTGTGTATATATATATACATTCAAATATATGAATATATATATTTTTATTGTATTTCTCCTGTGTTGTATTATTATAATATATATATATATATGTATATAAAACTACAGAACAAAAATGTTTCAAAAACTAACTTTTACTTTTTATTGTTTTTCTTGTAGCCATTTCAATTTTGTCTATTTTGGGTGTGCATATATATATATGCATATAATATTTTAGTTAAAATAAGCAAACAATATAAACAAGCAAAAAATTCTAAACTGGCAAGGCTCTACCTCTCAATAAAAAAAGAAAATTATTTCTCTGTAACTTCCTTGTCCATCAAATTCAGTTAGTTGATTTCTAATAGGGAAAAAAGAATATAGATGGTGCTTGCCAGTTAAAGTATATGCTGAATCCAATTCTCAAATACTCAATTGTGACTACTCTATTCTTTTCATTTTCATTCAACCTCTCCTTATAAAAGAAATGTTATTTTAAATTATTTGTCCAATTTATAAAAGTGTGTTTGTTGCCAAGATTTCTGGACATATGACTAGTTTTAATCCATCAAAGACATAGTTGTGTCTAGTAGCAAACCACATTCTTCACAGTATTTAATCAACCATTGTTACATGCACAAGAGTTCTGCTTACCCAGCATCAGTCAACAAGTCCTTTTACTCTTATTATTGAAGTTCACATCTGGTGTTACCCAAATGAAACTTCGTACAGCTACATAATGTTAACTGTTTGAGAGTGCTCTGAAGGTCATCCCCTTTGTTCGCTTTCTTCCTTTGTTCTTTTCATCATATACTCTTTTTGTACTCTCCTTGGCAATGAAAGGAATGCATAGAATTCTAATTCACTGACTACCTTCTACGGAAAAGTTTTGCAACATACAAAGCTTATCACTAATATAAAAGGTAAGTATCAACAATGAGATTGTCACAGGACATTTTCTTTGCAATTGTCAAATAAATGAGCTATGGAATAATTTGAGGGATTATGAACAAGACTGATCAAGGAAACGCTCAAGTTAAAAGTAAGATTTGAAAGGAAAACTTGTAAGAGTTGTAAGAAATCAGTCCTGAGAACAGAAAATAAAACATTCCAAGAAAAGGCCCTGGTGGGCGCCCCTCATGACTCAGATGGTAAAGAATCCACCTCCTAATGCAGGAGACCTGGGTTGGGATGGTCCCCTGGAGAAGAGAATGGCAACCCACTCCAGGATTCTTGCCTGGAGAGTTCCATAGACAGAAGAGTCTAGCGGGCTACAGTCCCCATGATCTTACAAAGAGCCAGAGCAACTGAGCAACACTAACTCAGGGGAAAATATAGCCTTCTCAGGGTACCCGAGTGCCTAACTACTTTAACTCAGGAGGGTGTGGTGAGGAATGCTCCGGGTGTGATGAGGGGATCAGCACTTGGAGAGATCAAAAAGGCACCCCAAGAGCTTAACCTTTAGAGTTTCAGAAATTTCAGAAGCTTCACCTTTGATTTACAAAATGATAAGAGAACCTGATTTTGGAATATTCTATACATTGTTTTCACTCCGAAATTAACTGAACTAATAAAGAGGAGCAACTCTAGATTATTCAGAATGATTTAATTCCCTGTGGACTGTGCTTTTATATTGAAATTAGAAAAAACAGTGTTTTGTGTGATGCTGAAGGACTTAGATTATGGAAGAACTCTGGAGCTTTTTCTTAGCTTGTCTCCATCCAGAAGATGAACAATACCTCCTGGAAATGTGTATTGCAAAACTCTAATAGATGTGTCATGTTCCTGAAAAATTTGTGATAAACATTTTTCTGAAGCTCAAATAAGTTAAGCATAGGGTATGATAACTTGGTGCTAAAAAATTAAGTCCAAAAATTATTTTTTGTGATTACACTAGGCTGTTGGTTTAAAAAAATTCTCTAAAATAAAAATCCCTTTGTAATTTGGCAGAAAATGGGTTCCTAAATTCATCAGAGTATAATTTGAAACACTGATTACAGAGAATAATTTTGTGATGTGTCTTTTTTGTTTTATAAGTGAGGTCTTTTGATACATTTCTGTTTACAACTGTAACCTTAAAATAAACTGAGACCATCAGCAGCATGCTGATCACTCAAGAGTCACATAATTATTGGTATCAGCCCATAAGAACGTACAGTAGCTTTGAGCCAAAATTTTAAATGAATAAAGACTAAATTAAGCTATTTCCTTGATGAAATAATTGGATCATTAACCAGATAATAATAGAAATCTAATCTTCATAGATATTTTTAAATTACTCCCTACTCAATGGCATTTGGATTATATCTTATAAAAAACGTTTTGCTGCAAAATTAATACAATTCACCTAAGTCAGATATAAAAAAAGTGAAAAACATTTCATATCTTGGCTTTCTTTTCAAATGCATTAGGGTGGTATACTGATAATGATGTTTCCCTTTTAAAAGTAACTGGAATGAGATATTAAAATGGACTTAGAAAAATTTATCACCATCAAAACACATTGCAAATCTATCTTCATAACATACTTTATTAGTTGCTGTGCACACAAAGTTAGATAGACATAGTCTATCTCTTGGGAATTTACAATCCAAAGCTGAAGATGCTGACAGATGCTACTAAGGCAATTTAGGTAAAGAGATAAGCATTGAAAAGAAAACTTGAATAGGTGGGTGAATTAAAAAAAAATGCTAATAACAAATAACTTTAGATAAACGACTTGCATCTGAACATTTCTAATATTCTTGTCTTTTAAATAATTCTTCATTCTTCCAAGACTGTCTCTTAGGTTCACATATGAAGGCACTAGGGGGTAACTGAGACTGATAAATAAATTGCACTTTTGGCTATATGGAAAAAGAATCATCAGCAAAGAGGCTGCAAAGTCCAAGGAAGAAAAAGAATTTGCTCAATGTATCTTAGTATTAAAACCAGAATTAGGAATGTAAATGTGGTCTTTGGATCCAAATAGAAGAAAAAATTTAATTCCAATTGATCCTCTTGGTTTATTTCTGAGTCTTATGTATTTGAAGAGCTTCCCAGGTGGGCTAGTGGTAAATAATTCACTTGCCAATGCAGGAGACCAGGATTTGATCCCTGAATCAGGAAGATTCCCTGGAAAAGGAAATAGCTCCCTACTCCAATATTATTGCCTAAAAAATTCCCATGGGCAGACTACAGTCCATAGGGCTGCAAATAGTCAAACGTGACTGAGTGAATGAGCACCTCATATATAAAAAGCAAAAACCTTCATTAATCTAAGGTATAAAGTGATGAATTATTCCAGCAGATGGATCAACAACCACTGGGCTTTGTGCCTGGAATCAGGAAAATTTATGATGATCCTGGAGTAAAAGAGTATCTCTGTGGAAAATTGTTCTTGGGATAAAAAACCAGAAAGAAGCACTTTGTATTTTTTTTTAATGGTACTATGTATGTTTCTCAAACAATACAATCCCACATAGTTACAGAAAACAAATATATGTTCAAACAAAACTAAACACATACACAAATGGGTGTGCAATCTCTAAGGAGACAGGATGGTCATAAAAAGCTACTGAATTTGCCTTACTCTGCCCTGTTTTCTTCATAGGAGCCAAATTTGATTTTAAAGGAAAGAAGATGAAGCTAGGTTGGAAATCCTGCTGAAATCAGAGTTGATTCTTACTCACATAGGTTCAGAGGAAAAGCAAAAATCTGTACCTGACTTTTTTCAAGCAACAACAATAAAAAAAAAATTTTTTTTAATGCATAAAAGCTCAGGCTATAAATTGTTCTGTCTTTATTAAAGTTATTTTTGGAATATGAAATTGAAATACTGGCATATTTAATACTTTAAAATATTTAGCAAGAGGTTCATCCTTCGAAAACAAAATCAGGTTAATACTCATTTGCATTTGCTCATATTAATCATAGGCATATGCTTCCTAGTATCAATCATAGACAATACGTTTGAAGGAAAAGACACAAAGGAAAGAAAGGCAAAAGGAAATCAAGTTCACAAGATATATATTCTAAAATTATTACAGAGAAAATCAGTCTTGGGAAAGAGAAAAACAAAATTTTAATAGTCAAAAGTAAGAAGACAGAAACTTTTAAAACAAAATTTTTAGCCATTTGGAGTGCTGATTTTCTCCATTTAGTATTCTCTGGTTGCATCTCCTAAACTAAAACACAAGAATCACTTTTTTATAAAGAAAACATTTTTCTTTCTTTCTAAATGATATTGAGAATCAGACTCCTCTAAATATATCAGAGAAAATAAAACAGAAATAAATCCTTGACTGAGGGAATTTCTTCTAAAATGAAAACAAGTAAATGAAATAAATCTTTATAGATAGACTAATAGTCTAGATGGCATAAAAATGACTATAATTATGACTAGCATAAGCCATGGATAAGAAATTAAAAATAGGAATGCCCTAAAAGTTAAAAATAACTTATTTCTGAAAAAAATCAATGGCTTAGAAACAGTTAGTGAGGACTGCTCTGTATCAAAAGAGATCCTCATAAACAAATGTGACATATGAATTTTGAGAATCTTGATTTAGGCAAAGTAAATATGAAAAAGTGTTTTTTAAAAAATCTGAGGGATTTATTACATGCTCAATATTAATTGACATAAAGGAATTTGCAAATCTTGTTATGTATGAAAAAGCCATTCACTTTACATAGAAAATTGTTCATACTTTTTGAAGGTATATGCTGAAGTTTATAGAGATAACAAATGATGGCTGGAATTTGTTTTAAAAAATCATGACAACAAAATAAGAAAAATAAAATATATTCTTCCAAAATCTTCAAAATTGTTCATTTAGAAAATTGGGTATGTGGAAATTGATTGCTTACAGCTTTTCATAACAAATATTATTTTGGGATGATAAAAGTAATATATATATACATTTTAGAAATTTTAGAAAATGAAAAGAATCTTTAAAAAAAATCAGCAGTAAGCTTAATTTCTCTTAATAGTTTGTGTTACTTATATGCTATTGATAAAATTTTTATGTGAATAATTATTATTTCTATTTCTTCCTGATGAAATATGATGATGACTTGATCCTTTTATTTTCCTTTTATGTCTTAGCTATTAAAAAAATAGGTTTATGGAATTTTATTTCAAAGTAAAATTATTCACATTGTCATACTTGAAGAAAATGCTTTCATTTCATTGTTTGTATTTAACATTCCAAATTTATAAGTATTAAATTTTAAAAATTCTTCTTATTCTTTTTTTAAGTTATAATTTGTAAATATTCCCTTCTCAATTTAAAAGAATCAAGAACTGTTGTTGAATTTTCTTATTCACTCTGTGGATATATACATTCCATATCAAATAAAATTATTTCAACAAAGAGATTTTTCTATATCATTTTTGGTATCAAGTTAGTGTGCTAGATGGGATGCACATTCATTGCTGAGAAGTCACTGAACATAAGCTGCTAAAATTCTGTCAGGTTTAAGAAGTGAAGCCATTTATATACCAGCCCAGAACTCTTAGAAGGAATATGATTTAAAAAACTGTTCCTTAAAGAGAAAGTATTCATCATCACCCAGAGTTGTGAAAAAACTAATTCAAGGGTGGTAAAATGCAGATGCTTTCTGACATATGAAGGATCATCTTAATTACAGGTTGCCTGCTTTCTCATTCACATTGAAAAGCTGAATGGAATGGTATGAATCACTCATTATACTTGTTTATTACTAGACTGAATTCTTGAAGGTAAAGAGTATCTTTTATTCCTGATAGGCACAGATTATTAGGTACTCAACAATTAGGCTAAAATGTAGAACAGCGAAATTGGTTTCTTAAAATTCTATGATATAACTGAGAATGCCCAAGTCAATCTACATACAGATTTAAGATTTTATAAGAATTCAATAAAAAATTCAGAGTTGGAAGTTATTATCAACTATATTTTAAAAGAGAGGGTAATGTTTTGATAATATGTTCATACATCTTCTTTCTATTTTTTTGGTTCCCATTTCTATCTTTTTTTCAAGACTCAAATTTATCTGCTCCATCATGTATGTGTAATCTCCCATATTTAACTGTTGCTGTATTTTATCTGTATATGTTAAGGTCCTTTTTTTATTCTCCCCTAAAAACTTATTTCTTGACTTCATGGTTCTAATTATATTTATTTATTCTCATTTTTGTTTATCTTAGTGTCTGGAGCATCATACAAATTAAGAGTATATGTATTTTATAAGCAAATGAATAAAATGGATAAGCATCATCATATGCTCTCTACTACCAATTAAAGAAAGCATTGGATAATGTAACCATATGCTCATTTAAAAAGGCAACAAAATGCCTTTCATCAGAGCAGCATTATTAAAGAATGGTTTAGAATGGCTCAGTGGGATTTTTCTTGGGTCCTAAACTTGTTATCAAAACCCAAACTAGAGACCAAAGGAAACATATATCCCAATCTGTAAATTCTAAGACCCATCTGTGATTAGAACCAGAAATCTTCTCATAGGATTTGTTGAAACATGCAAGCTCAGAGAATAAATTTCACCAGGAATGATATTTATTTGTTAGCCAGCCTGGCATAGCACTGGTTATCTCAAATGGATGCTAGTTATAAAAAATCAGTATAGCTATAAAAGTTAATGATATTGTCACTTTTTCCCTCCAATAATGTTAGAAGATTAGTAGAGCAAATATTAGCCTCATGCACTGCAATTTCTTCCCATCGAAACTAATCACTTATAAAGACTGAATGGAGATTGCTTTGAAAAATAAAAGGCTGGCATTGATTTGCTCATTTACCAGGAAACACCGTGATCTTCTCTTGTGCTCCTTGTGCAAGATCAAATGGCAGACAGACTGCCTGCAGAATGCGGACTGAGACTGATCCTCCGGAAGTAAGACTGTTGAGAGGAATAGGAGGTGAATCCTTCTCCTTCCCGAAGGTGGACAATTTGTGCAGATTGGATGAGACTGGAAGTTACCATATTGTCAGAACTGCAACCTTGTGTTGCCAAAGAGGTTTGTACACCAGAGAAAGGTGATGTGATGCAACCAATTTGAAGCCAAGGGAACCCACAGTGCTTAAAGCAGCTCACAGGAATGAACCTCTTTCTCAGCAGGATAAGCTGACCACCACCTGTCCACATCAGACCAGAGAGAAGAGGAATGCTACTTGATAGGAAACATCTGCTTCCTAATTTTTTTGGCTCCCTATTAGGCCCTCATTCTTAATATCTTCATTTCATCTCCTACTGTCTTTGGTTCCTCAATTAAGCTTCTCTTGTCCACCAGCCTATCCCGTTTTAGGATACCTAAATGAAGAGTTGACTCATTGGAAAAGACTCTGATGCTGGGAGGGATTGGGGGCAGGAGGAGAAGGGGACGACAGAGGATGAGATGGCTGGATGGCATCACTGACTTGATGGACGTGAGTCTGAGTGAACTCTGGGAGTTGGTGATGGACAAGGAGGCCTGGCGTGCTGAGGTTCATGGGGTCGCAAAGAGTCGGACACGACTGAGCGACTGAACCGAACTGAACTAAAATAATATCTTCATTTCATCTCCTACTGTCTTTGGTTCCTCAATTAAGCTTCTCTTGTCCACCAGCCTATCCCGTTTTAGGATACCTAAATGAAGAGTTGACTCATTGGAAAAGACTCTGATGCTGGGAGGGATTGGGGGCAGGAGGAGAAGGGGACGACAGAGGATGAGATGGCTGGATGGCATCACTGACTTGATGGACGTGAGTCTGAGTGAACTCTGGGAGTTGGTGATGGACAAGGAGGCCTGGCGTGCTGAGGTTCATGGGGTCGCAAAGAGTCGGACACGACTGAGCGACTGAACCGAACTGAACTAAAATGATGTTTATCTTGCTATAAACATAGGATCCTCCTTCTCTCACCTTATTCTCAATGATGCAGCACCTACTACTGCTCCATAGAGCACACCACTTTCTAAATCATTTTTAAAAAATCATTCCTTCCAATTGAAATCAGGCCCATCCACTCATGGCCAGACAGAGAATACACCAAGTTTCAGCACTACCCTCTCTCTTTCTGAGTGTCCTGTAGTCAAAAATCTGCAAAATAATACATGATAGGTAAGCTTAAAATAATATAAAAGCAGAAAAAAAAGAAAGTCATTCAAATAATCTTCATAAAAACCTCAAATCTATGAAAATTTAGCATTTAATATGAATTATAAAAATCATATATACAGTTTATAGAAATAAATAGGTTATTCACTCAATTAACTCTTTGGCAAACTGATTTTTGGGAGAATTGGTTTTTGGTAAGCTGATTTTAAGCCAACTAATTTCCATGGAATTGACCTTGAGCACTGTCTCAACTTCAGAGGTTAAATTAGAGAAGGAGCAGGAAGAAACGCATGCCAGAAGCTCCTGTCTTTTTCACTCCATTCCAAGACGCTATGATCAGGGAGGGATTTCAGGGAAGGAGTAGAAAGAATTTCAATCAGACATGAGACTGCTATTTAAATAAGGGAGACCAACTCTCAGCAAGTTAAATGAATTTGTGTGAACACTGAAAGAGATGGAAGAATTATAAAGTCTATCTGAGATAGCATTAAAAAAATTTTTTTTAATTGCTATGAAAGGCCAGGAGGACATAATTAAAGGTGATGACTGCAAAATAATTTAAACTTTCATTTTGTATCCACAAAAAAGATTCCTCTATGATCAAGAGAAATCATTTGGAAGTAGAAGCAAATGTGATTTGACCAGCTTCAACAGAGCAAAATTTTATGGTCTGTGAAAAACAGAATTTTACATCGTTTAATATTTTGTTTGCAAAACACCTTCCTGTAAAGTGTCTCACTTAGTTGCAATTTGAGAATCATTGAAATGTACTTATGAATTCAAGAGATTAGCTAAAATATAGGTTGTTTTTACTTAACTCCCTCCTTAGAGCTGGATGTTGAATCACTTTTTTTCTTGTGCATTCATCCTTCTGCAGGGTCATGGCAGTCCCTCTCACTGAACAAGATGAACAGTCATTGTCAGAATGGTCCCCACTGCAGAAACACACAACGGCCAAGCTGATGTCAGGACTTGGTGCCTTCCATTTCTACAGCACACAACTGTGGCGAGAGAATCATCCATGTATTTAGGTAGCACTGTAAAATCCAAGTGGATGAGCATATTGTCATTATGGATTATTGCCTTTTATCTGACTTACTAACAAATGCATGTAAGTATTAAGCCTATTGTTATTTGCTGCCCTAGAATTTTGAAAGTTTTAAATGTTATACTTTGTCCTCATTTCCTTTATATAAGTAACTTAGTCAAATGAAATCTATAAAAGTTTTATAATTTCTGTCTTGTCATTTGGAAATGCACCTAGGGTCATGGATGTGGTTTTGGTGTGATCCTCTCGGGTGTGGATACAGGGGAGTATCAAGGATTTGGAGAGGGAATTCTTTATCTTTATCTGTAGTCTTTTTGTTAGGGGAAGCACACCGATTGAAACTGCTCACCCTGGCCAGACACCATAGTAACTATTTGCATGAGCTGTTTTATGATAGGAGAACCTGATAAGGAATACGGAACTAATGAGCCATCACCAACCAGAAGAGTTCGGGAAAGGTCGAAAGGAGACACCGAGTTTCTGTCCACTTCCCAGAATCCCTCTCTCTAGCATCCATCTTGGCTGAGCAATGCATGTGCCACGAGGAAAGACTCTGAATTAGAATGAGTGGTCAAAGACCACCTGGAAACTAATCCCATCACCATAAAACCCGAGACTGCCTGGGTTTCTTTACCCTCTTGCTCTCCACCCAGGCGCCCTTTCCCAATAAAATCTCTTGCTTTGTCAACACATGTGTTCCTTGGACAATTCATTTCCGAGTGTTAGACAAGAGCCCAGTTTCTGGCCCTGGAGGGGTTCCCCTTTCCTACAACATTTTCATCACTCTATTTCTCCATTAACAATATCTCCATCCTTGAAACTGACGTCAAAGAATCAGAGAATATACAACTCCCCATTTACCAGTTACCACCTCAATTCCTCTGGTAAATACTCACATTCATTTATTTCAAAGAAGTTTTCAGCATCTGTTTATTTAAAGCTTCCAGGAGTAAAACTAAAATTGCATCCTGTAAGGAAACTCAGGTATAAGAGCTTAATATTGGATAGGCACTCTAATCTTTCATCTATAAATGATTATATAACTTCACTCACCACACAATGGAGATGTACACACAGATGTTTTCTTTTAAACATGAGCCATTTTTAAAGTCTGTATTGGATTTATCACAGTATTGCTTCTGTTCTATGTTCCGGTTTTTAGGCTGCGAGACATGTGGGATCTTAGCTCCCCAACCAGGGACTGAGCCAGCACTCCATGCATTGGAAATTGACGTCTTAACCACTGAACCTTCTGGGAAGTGCCCACAGATATTTTTTAGGCTAGTTAGTGTGTTTCACTTGAGCAGTTCTCTCTCACAGTTGCTTCGCTCAGCCCACCCAGAAGCCCTTCCTTGCTGTGTGGTCTTTTTAACTTCCTTTCACCTCTCTAAAGCTGGCTCAGATGGTGAAGAATCCGCCTGTAATGCAGGAGATGTGGGTTCAATCCGGGTCAGGAAGATCCCCTGGGGAAAGCAATAGCAACCCACTTCAGTATTCTTACCTGGAGAATTCCACGGACAGAGCAGCCTGGTTTTCTTTTCTTTTTTATTCAGGCTCTGGTTGCCTAAACATCTAGATAGATCAAGTATATCTTGATCAAGTACACGAAACTGATTAGTTTTTTTTTTTTTTTTTTTAATAGCAGTGCCTACAATATAGGACTTGACCTATAAGATTCACAGTCTTTCATATGACTTGCAATCCTTCCGCCAGTAACTGTTTTATTATGTTCAAAGGTTATTGACGTCTTTTCTGACCTCAAGTTCTCTTTCAGTGTCGTTTTATTAATTTTATATTAGAATGTAGGGACTTTTTGGTGGCTCAGATGGTAAAGAATCTGGCTGAATGTGGAAGACTTTAGTTTGATCCCTGGGTCGGGAAGATACCCCAGAGAAGGTAATGCATAACCACTCCAGCATTCTTGTCTGGAGAATTCCATGGACAGAGGAACCTGGCAGGCTATATAGTCCATGGGATCACAGAGTTCAACGTGACTGAGTAACTAACACTTTAACCTTTTTAGAATGTACTCTGTCCAAACCTTAATTCTGTTTTCTGTCCCTTGCTCACTATGTAGAGAGAAGGCATGGACTTCCTTCTCTTCTTAAATAGTTAGCTGGAAGAGAGATATACAATGTTTTTTTTTTTTTTTCTTTTTCCAGGTTTCTTATAAGACTGCAACCTGAATTGGAAGTCATGCTGTAAGAAATGACAGAGATAATCTGATTTTTTCTCCTTCCTGAAAACAATAACTGTACTGTAGAGATGCGTGGAACCATGTTAGTCGGCTCAGAGAGAAGACCTCTTTTGCTATAATTCGTTCTCTTTTTAATCTCAACTGCTTACTCTGTATAAAGGTCCTAGTGCCTGAAGAATGGCAGTTCATTCTTTTTGGCTATGGTTTGTTTTATTGTGTTCTTACTTTGAAAAATCGTCACTTTTAAAAATAGATATGTTCAGATTTTTCTGATTGAGATAATTTTGTGAGCACAATCGTTTAATTTTCCTTCTTCCAAATTCCCATGGAAATTTCGAGCAAAATATGAATCATGGAAAATGGTGAGATTATAGTGAGTTTTCATGTTTTCGGTGAGTTTTTAAATAGAGGTATTCATTTTAAAATTTATAATCTAAAAGTTTGTACTCTGCTTTACCCTGCTCCCTTCATTTATTAAATTGTTACTTGTGTAATACCTTTTTACACAGTCTTGGTAAGTCTTGTTAATATTATTGTTGTTTAGTGCTAAGTCATGTCCAGTGCTTTGCAACTCTATGGGCTGTAGCCTGCCAGGCTCCTCTGTTGGTGGGATTTCCCAGGCAAGAATACTGGACTGAGTTGCCATTTCCTTCTACAGGGGATCTTCCTCACCCAGGTATTAAACCCACATCTCCTGTATTGACACATGGATTCCTTACCACTGAGCCACCAGGGAAGTCCTTAATATTATGAATTTTATCTTAAAGACTATTATGTCATTACAAGTATACATTTCAAATATTATACTGCCAAATGCCTGAAACAAAATGATTGTATTAAAGCAAAAATTTACAAATCCAAATAGACTAGAAACAGTAATCTTTGGTTTCATATTTTTAATGTAAGTTTTTTCCTAACAAAATAAAATATTTGTTCTCAAATGCATAATAACTGTGTATTATCTTAAGAAATTTAATTTTAAAATTTAATTTTGTAAATTCTCAATGTTGTTCATTTCACAGCATTTTTATCATGTATCTACTGATCTTTTCTCATTTTGGTGCCTATTAATGGCTTTTCATTTCAGATAATTTTTCATTACTGGTTATCTTAATTGATGATTTTTTCTTGTATTTATTTCCTCATTATATATGTTTTCCTTTATCTTTTGAGGGGCATAATTGATGTTTTATAGTTTTTATCTGATATTTTTCTCTTTAATTTTAGGTCTGTTTCTATTAACTGATTCTTTTATGACTAATGATTATATTCACCTCATTTTTGTTCATGTTTAAAATTTTTTTAGATATAGAACATTGGTATTATTAGTTTGATGGATGCACTGATTTCATTATGTTCTTCTAAGCAATATTAGAGTTTATTTTGGCAGGATGTTAGCTTTTTGCAGATCATCTTGATTCCATCAAAGCTTATATTTAAGATTTGATAGAGGAAGTCTATGAAATCTTGCTTTGAGTAAGTTATCCATTCTACTACATTGTGATTCACCTATCTTAATTGAATGATGTAAGTATTTTACTACATATCTTCACTCTGACTCATTATCATTTGATGTATACTAGCCCTGAATAAGTTTTAGGATCTGCTAAACTCATAGGCATCCATCACTCTTTGCCTATCCTTGTGGTGTTTTATTCAATATACGTGCAACTGGAATGTACAGTAGACTCATTGTGATCCATAGGTAGATTTCTGGAGCTTTCTCACAGTATACATCCCATACATCATGACTCATACATTTTGGCATCTTGGTCTTCCTGTGCTCAATTCTGTGTCTTCAATTCAGTGAGGAGAAACCTTCTGCTTGAGTTACCTCTTCCTAAACTGAGGTCTGAAATTGCTTCAAAGTGTAAAATCAGAGTTATAGGACCTATATCATTTGTTTGAGCATTCTTTGGCATTGCCTTTCTTTGGAATTGGAATGAAAACTGACCTTTTCCAGTCCTGTGGCCACTGCTGATTTTTCCAGATTTGCTGACATGCTAGTAAAGTAATGCTCAAAATTCTCTAAGCCAGATTTCAGCAATACGTGAACCGTGAACTCCCTGATGTTCAAGCTGGTTTTAGAAAAGGCAGAGGAACCAGAGATCAAATTGCCAACATCTGCTGGATCATGGAAAAAGCAAGAGAGTTCCAGAAAAACATCTATTTCTGCTTTATTGACTATGCCAAAGCCTTTGACTGTGTGGATCACAATAAACTGTGGAAATTTCTGAAAGAGATGGGAATACCAAACCACCTAACCTGCCTCTTGAGAAATCTGTATGCAGGGCAGGAAGCAACAGTTAGAACTAGACATGGAACAACAGACTGGTTCCAAATAGGAAAAGGAGAACGTCAAGGCTGTATATTGTCACCCTGCTTATTTAACTTATATGCAGAGTACCTCATGAGAAACACTTGCCTGGAAGAAACACAAGCTGGAATCAAGATTGGTGGGAGGAATATCAATCACCTCAGATATGCAGATGACACCACCCTTATGGCAGAAAGTGAAGGGGAACTAAAGAGCCTCTTGATGAAAGTGAAAGAGGAGAGTGAAAAAGTTGGCTTCAAGCTCAACATTCAGAAAACGAAGATCATGGCATCTGGTCCCATCACTTCATGGGAAATAGATGGGGAAACAGTAGAAACAGTGTCAGACTTTATTTTTGGGCGGCTCCAAAATCACTGCAGATGGTGACTGCAGCCGTTAAATTAAAAGACACTTACTCCTTGGAAGAAAAGTTATGACCAACTTAGATAGTATATTCAAAAGCTGAGACATTACTTTGCCGACTAAGGTCCGTCTCGTCAAGGCTATGGTTTTTCCTGTGGTCATGTATGGATGTGAGAGTTGGACTGTGAAGAAGGCTGAGTGCCAAAGAATTGATGCTTTTGAAGTGTTGTGTTGGAGAAGACTCTTGAGAGTCCCTTGGACGGCAAGGAGATCCAACCAGTCCATTCCGAAGGAGATCAACCCTTGGATTTCTTTGGAAGGAATGATGCTAAAGCTGAAGCTCCAGTACTTTGGCCACTTCATGCAAAGAGTTGACTCATTGGAAAAGACTTTGATGTTGGGAGGGATTGGGGGCAGGAGGAGAAGGGGACGACAAAGGATGAGATGGCTGGATGGCATCATGGACTCAATGGACGTGAGTCTGAGTGAACTCCGGGAGATGGTGATGGACAGGGAGGCCTGGAGTGCTGCAATTCATGGGGTTGCAAAGAGTCGGACATGACTGAGCAACGGAACGGAACAGAATCATTTCTTTTCCTTCTCTTACACATGAAACTCTGGTGTTGCGTGCTGTCCAAAGCTTGAAAAAGGCTTTTCATATAATTTATCCAATTTTCTAGTTGTTTATGGTAGGAAAACAAACCTAATACCATGACCATATGCAAAATTTCATAGGTTATTATTTTTTGTAGCATGTATTAAGACACTGGAAAAATTCTCTGTAAATTTTATAACAGATTATTTTTTTTTCATGGGAAGAGAAATAGACAAACCTTTCAGTATTAGAATCTTGAAAAGTCAGAAGAGACCCAGTGAAGTCTATTTGGAAAGTCCTGAATTTAATACATGGTTTTATTTTTATTTCTAACATGGATATACAGATAGGAGGTTCTCCATCTTTGGCTGCAAAGAATATAATCAATCTGATTTTGGTGTTGACCATCTGGTGATGGCCATGTGTAGAGTCTTCTCTTGTGTTGTTGGAAGAGGGTGTTTGCTATGACCAGTGCATTTTCTTGGCAAAACTCTATTAGTCTTTGCCTTGCTTCATTCCGCATTCCAAGACCAAATTTTCCTGTTACTCCAGGTGTTTCTTGACTTCCTACTTTTGCATTCCAGTCTCCTATAATGAAAAGGACATCTTTTTTGGGTGTTAGTTCTAAAAGGTCTTGTAGAAATCAGATTGATTATATTCTTTGCAGCCAAAGATGGAGAAGCTCTATACAGTCAACAAAGACAAGACGGGGAGCTGACTGTGGCTCAGATCATGAACTCATTATTGCTAAATTCAGACTTAAATTGAAGAAAGTGGGCAACACCACTAGACCATTCAGGTGTGACCTAAATCAAATCCCTTATGAGTATACAGTGGAAGTGAGAAATAGATTTAAGGGTCTAGATCTGATAGATAGAGTGCCTGATGAACTTTGGAATGAGGTTCGTGACATTGTACAGGAGACAGAGATCAAGACCATTCCCATGGCAAAGAAATGCAAAAAAGCAAAATGGCTGTCTGAGGAGGCCTTACAAATAGCTGTGAAAAGAAGAGAGGCGAAAAGCAAAGGAGAAAAGGAAAGATATAAGCATCTGAATGCAGAGTTCCAAAGAATAGCAAGAAGAGATAAGAAAGCCTTCTTCAGGGATCAATGCAAAGAAATAGAGGAAAAGAACAGAATGGGAAAGACTAGAGATCTCTTTAAGAAAATTAGAGATACCAAGGGAACATTTCATGCAAAGATGGGCTCGATAAAGGACAGAAATGGTCTGGACCTAACAGAAGCAGAAGATATTAAGAAGAGGTGGCAAGAATACACGGAAGAACTGTACAAAAAAGATCTTCATGACCCAGATAATCATGATGATGTGATGACTAATCTAGAGCCAGACATCTTGGAATGTGAAGTCAAGTGGGCCTTAGAAAGCATCACTACGAACAAAGCTAGTGGAGGTGATGGAATTCCCGTTGAGCTGTTTCAAATCCTGAAAGATGATGCTGTGAAAGTGCTGCACTCAATTTGCCAGCAAATCTGGAAAACTCAGCAGTGGCCACAGGACTGGAAAAGGTCAGTTTTCATCCCAATTCCAAAGAAAGGCAATGCCAAAGAATGCTCAAACTACCGCACAATTGCACTCATCTCACATGCTAGTAAAGTAATGCTCAAAATTCTCCAAGCCAGACTTCAGCAATACGTGAACCGTGAACTCCCTGATGTTCAAGCTGGTTTTAGAAAAGGCAGAGGAACCAGAGATCAAATTGCCAACATCCGCTGGATCATGGAAAAAGCAAGAGAGTTCCAGAAAAACATCTATTTCTGCTTTATTGACTATGCCAAAGCCTTTGACTGTGTGGATCACAGTAAACTGTGGAAAATTCTGAAAGAGATGGGAATACCAGACCACCTGACCTGCCTCTTGAGAAATCTGTATGCAGGTCAGGAAGCAACAGTTAGAACTGGACATGGAACAACAGACTGGTTCCAAATAGGAAAAGGAGTACGT
Source organism: Aepyceros melampus (assembly GCA_006408695.1). Lineage (NCBI taxonomy): Eukaryota > Metazoa > Chordata > Mammalia > Artiodactyla > Bovidae > Aepyceros > Aepyceros melampus. The sequence continues at coordinate 174,042 of SJXQ01005933.1, read as the reverse complement.
CAAGGCTGTATATTGTCACCCTGCTTATTTAACTTATATGCAGAGTACATCATGAGAAACGCTGGACTGGAAGAAACACAAGCTGGAATCAAGATTGCTGGGAGAAATATCAATAACCTCAGATATGCAGATGACACCACCCTTATGGCAGAAAGTGAAGAGGAGCTAAAAAGCCTCTTGTTGAAAGTGAAAGAGGAGAGTGAAAAAGTTGGCTTAAAGCTCAACATTCAGAAAACGAAGATCATGGCATCTGGCCCCATCACTTCATGGGAAATAGATGGGGAAACAGTAGAAACAGTGTCAGACTTTGTTTTTTTGGGCTCCAAAATCACTGCAGATGGTGACTGCAGCCATGAAATTAAAAGATGCTTACTTCTTGAAAGAAAAGTTATGACCAACCTAGATAGCATATTCAAAAGCAGAGACATTACTTTGCCGACTAAGGTCCGTCTAGTCAAGGCTATGGTTTTTCCTGTGGTCATGTATGGATATGAGAGTTGGACTGAGAAGAAGGCTGAGCGCTGAAGAATTGATGCTTTTGAACTGTGGTGTTGGAGAAGACTCTTGAGAGTCCCTTGGACTGCAAGGAGATCCAACCAGTCCATTCTGAAGATCAACCCTGGGATTTCTTTGGAAGGAACGATGCTGAAACTGAAGCTCCAGTACTTTGGCCACCTCATGCAAAGAGTTGACTCATTGGAAAAGACCCTGATGCTGGGAGGGACTGGGGGCAGGAGGAGAAGGGGATGACCGAGGATCAGATGGCTGGATGGCATCACGGACTCAATGGACGTGAGTCTGAGTGAACTCCGGGAGTTGGTGATGGACAGGGAAGCCTGGCGTGCTGCGATTCATGGGGTCACAAAGAGTCGGACACGACTGAGTGACTGAACTGAACAGAGATATATATATATCTCAAAACAACTGCAAGGAAGAATTGACAAGCTGACAGCAGAAGATCACAATAAATCATCATCATTGTCAGATATCCTCTCACAAAGGGTATCAATGTAGGAATATGTCCTTTCCTTGTAAAATACGAATACTCTGTATTTGTATTAAGAATTCCACATTTAACCCTCATTTTCACCTAAATGAATTATAAATTAATCACATGAATTCCCAGCTCATATTTTATTTTTAATGTTTTGGTCTATGAGGCCCAAATTCAAATCCTGGTTTTGTATCCTAGGACAGATTTCGTTTGTGCTGAGTCTTTAGAGCATAAAGTCTTTCTTCTGACAAAGTGCATGGAATTATACATCTAGAATAAATAGATGCTTTAGATTGATTAAGCTGAAGGAACACAAGCATTATTTTATTATGCGCACTTCCCTGATGATTTAAATGGATTTATTCAGCTATGTTAAATAATGCATTATTTCAGCACACATGCAATTTTGCCTATTTTGCATATGGAAGAAAAATTTAAATATTGTCTTTACCCAGACAAAAATGGGACTCCTGTGTCAACATCTTTGGAGAGAGCCAACTCCATCAGTTCAAACTTTTCCAACTTGCTGTGCAATCATAACCCATGTCTTTAGTTTTTAAACTCATCTTGATTGAGATTCTTGCTTTTACCTATTAAATATGACCTCAAGCTTTCTTCTGTTAAAGGGAAGTAAGATTCCTCTGGGAACTAGGGAGATCCCTGTTCAGGCCTAGAAACACTATTTGCTTTTTAGTTACTAATGCTGGAATAACAGTTATCCAAATCATGTAGGGTTAGGAGCATGGGGAAAGAATGACCATAGAAAAGTTAGGTGCATGTCTGTGTGTATATATTTGCATACATGCTTCTATGCATGGATATATGTATTTGCAAACTGATGCTCTCAGAAAGCTTGGAAACGAGTACTCACACAAGAAGTCCCTGAAAATGGCACAAGAGAAATTTTGAAAAAAGACCGTCTTAGGAATAAGCTCCTAAATTCCATCTGATACTATTAAGAGCAATGGACCAAATGAGGTTTTACCTGGCTTAGAGCTTGTGTTTTGAAGACTTGAGCATGAATCATCTGAAGTTAAATTATTTTCTTATACTTTTCCATAACTTCTTAAGACAAAATTCCCAAGGTATCTCTTTGAAATTAAATATTTCCTTTAAAATCATAAATTTTCACACAGATAATATTTTCTAGGAAAAAAATTGATGTACATTATAAATGCATGAGTACCATACTCTGATATATGAAAGAATCACATCAACTTTAGTCAGCATGAGGTTCGTTAATAATTCAATCAAGTAGACTTAATCATAATAAAGGCTATCTTCATCAGTAACAGACATTTAAAAATTAAAGGTCTACAATGCACCAATATTACTTTGTGTAAAAATAATTCTTTATATTAAAAATCCATTTAATTTTTAACAAGTAGGTTTCATCTGTTATTCATAATGCTATAAATAACTAAACTACATTTGGAAAGTTGTGGGAGAGTAAGTCAAATCGCTGTCCCAAACTTGTAAGCACATTTCCAGGTGCTATTGCATTTGGTTTAGATATTTAAATATTAACCACCTTGCCTGAGTTTTCATATTAAGGAGACATCACAATTTTCTATTCCTATAAAGCATCAAAGCTGAAGTATTTTGCTCCTATTTTCAAAGAAAAGAAAAATGAAAGTAGTACATGTGGGGGCTCTTATGTAAGCCACAGGTAGGCGATGACCAGAGGCAGAAGACACACAGGCCAATCTATGAAATTATTTCAGTGCAGGAGGTAGCTTGCTGAGAAGAGTAATTTCATCTTTTGGTTCTAAACTTGGGATGCCTCCTGAGCCTATAAAACCTGATGGTTCAACAATATCCCAGAGGAAGATTTAACAGCTCCATTTGAATTTAATCACTTCCATCCACTAGTCAGAAATGTGAAGGAAGTCTTCCTATCCACCCTAGAATATAGTCACTCTCCACATCTGCGTGTTTTGCATCTGTGGATACTGAGGGCTGATAGTACTCAGTACCCCAGACCATTTTATCAAAGGAACTTGAGCATTCACAAATGTTGATATCCCTGAGGGTCCTGGAACTGTTGTCCTGAGGATACCAAAGGAAAACTGGGTTGACTTCCCTACTCCTATGAAGGTGGCAGGTTCCTGAGTTAGCACACCTTGTCGCCATTTTTTCTTGCTGTTATCATGGAATATCAACTTGGACTTACTAGAGATATAATTTGAAATATAAAATCATCCTACATTTTTCATCTCCATAAAAATACGCTGGTTATCATCAGCTGTGCAGCCCTCTACATCCTCAGCCACTAATCTATGACCAGGACACACTTCTCTCAAGGAAGAGGTTGAAGCTCTTCTGCATTTTCCATCGGCTCCCGTGGAAAAGCTATTTGCAACCAAAGCTGCCCTCTGAGCCAAAACTGTAAGAAACCCAGACACTTCTGAGAATTTGACATAGAACAACACTTGTCAAATTAAGTGGAGCTAAGAATCACTTGGCAGTCTTGTTAAAACACAGATTTCTGGGAGTGGAGTCCAAGAGATTGCATCTCTAACAAGCTTCTGGGCTCACTATGAAAACCACTGACAAGGGGTCTAGATTTCAGACAAATGGAAAAGTACAGTTCTCAGGTACCTGTGAGTTCCCTGAAAGATTGTGCTTTAAATGGTCATATACTCATTTCCATGATAATGTTTTCAAATGATATGAGTCTTTCTTTCAGGCTGAACTACTTGGGAAAGTATATCCCACCCAATCCCAGATAAGCGGCACAGAGGGGCAGATAGAGAGACCCAAACTTCAAATAACATACCAGTCAAAAGAAGGCAGAAATCAGAGAAGGCAATGGCAACCCACTCCAGTACTCTGTCTGGAAAATCCCATGGACTGAGGAGCCTGGTAGGCTGCAGTCCATGGGGTCGCTAGGAGTTGGACACAACTAAGTGACTTCACTTTCACTTTTCACTTTCAGTACAAACTATCTCCACCCTCCAAAACCCCATGCAGGCCCTGAACTTGGCCATGACATCATTGGGACCTTCTCTAAACTTTTTCATTGATGGTACCTTCTAGAAAGAACATTATAAAATAATTTTGAGGGTAGAGTGTAGAGGTAGGGTAAATATTAAAAAAAAGCATGAAAAGTATTTTACATAATCACACAGACTCCATTAACATCTGTTGTATTCCCTTCCAGAGTTTTTCTATATTTTTGAATCTTACTTTTATTTGCATTACTTCATAAGAATTTTTCTGTAATTAAAATGGCTTTCAATGGTGAATAATACTTTATCTTACACATGTCATAGTATTTTAAACATTTTTTTCATTGATGTACATGTATATTGAGATTTTTTTCTGATCTATCACTATTATACTTTATATTATATGTGTGTATATATACACACACACACACACACACACACAATATGTATACACACATGTACATAGATATCCATATATCCACAGTTTTGGTACATATCTTTGGACACATTTTTCCCTGCATTTTGACTAATCTCCTTTAAGCAAATTTCTAGAAGTATAATGATTATGTCAGAAATATTACACACACACACACACACACACACAAACACATATATAAATTAAAACTGTGCCATAACATGGGTCCCAAGAATTCCACTGGAGACAACGTGGATGTCAATGTAAGGTTGCCCAGGCAGACAGCCAGCATGGGATCCCAGGTACAGCCGTGAGATACAATCCATCCCTGTCTGGGTTGTGATTTTACCACCAGGTCAAGCTTGTTTGCTCTGATTTAAACATCTCTGGGGATGCTTCTAGGTCCTGGGCCTAAATAGGAATTCCAGAACAACTGCAATGCTGCCTCTCCACCCTAATTCAAGAGAACACCACAGACAATGGCAGCTGTGTTCCCAATTGACCAGAGCATCCTGTTTACATTCTTTCATCTCCTCTTGTGGAGATGACTGTGTCCCATCCTCTGCCACCTGGATCATTGCAAGAACCCCAATCACCCCCTTCTGCTCTTTCTGCCTATTCTCAATCAACTGCCAGGAGGATCCTTTTCCAAACATAAATCAGAGGGTTTATCTCCTCTGTTCAAAATCCTGACATTGCTTTGTTTCATTCAGAGTTAAAGTCAAGGTCAATGCATGACCCTACAGGATCAGATCCTGGGTTACCCCTTGGGACCTCATCCTCTATTCTCTCTCTCTGGCTCACTGCATGCAGCCACACCGGCTTCCTGCTCTAGCTCACACACAGTTTTGTAGTTACTGTTCCTACTTCCTGAAATGCTCTCCTCCATGGTATCTACTTAGCCAATTACCTCACTTCTCTCTAGAATTTATCTAAATATTGCCTTCTTTAAGAAGACTGTTCTAACCACCTACTAAACTGTAAAGTCACCACCCGACCCTGCACTCCAGCCCCAACCATTTGGCACTTCTGATCCTTCTTACCTTCACTTTTTAAAAATATATTGTAATTATCATCTTAGTAAACTATGCGATTTAGTTATTTATTATGGTTACTATTATTGTCTGTAAACTCCACAAGGGCAGTGATAACTTTGTTAACTGATATGTCTCAAGTGCCAAGAAAAGTCCCTGACACATAGTACAAATGTAAAAAATATATATATTTTAAGGAACATTAGCCTGTCCTAAAACGAGAGCAGGTGCTAGGCAAAAAACAGAATCTAATCTTTGGCCACATTACAGTCACATTTTGGTGGTGGTGTCACATTATTTGCGAGATTCACTCTTGAACAAGTTAACCTCACCCAAAAATGCGCATGGGCTTCTGGGGGCCTTCTGGGCTCAATTCTCTGGCTGCCTGTGCCTATTTCTGCATATGTGTGGTCTCGCAGATTGGGGCAGAGATGAAAGAAGTTCTTCCTCATCAAGATACAGTCTTCTCCTGCTTGGCTTCTTAAAGCCCTATTCTTGTCCTACCCCAAGATGACTGGAAGTTTAGGTCCTTATCGTTGTTCAGTTGGGAAGTTGTGTCCAACTCTTTGCGACCCCATGGACTGCAGCACACCAGGCTCCCCTGTCCTTCACCATCTCCAGAGTCTGTTCATCTTCATGTCCATAGAGTTGATGATGCCATCTAACCATCTCATCCTCTGTCATCTCCTTCTCCTCCTGCCCTCAATCTTTCCCAGTGTCAGGGTCTTTTCCAATAAGTTAGCTCTTTGCATCAGGTGGCCAAGGTGGAGCTTCAGCTTCAGCATCAGTCCTTGCAATGAATATTCAAGGTTGATTTTCTTTAGGACTGACTGATTTGGTCTCCTTGCTTTCCAAGGAAACTCTCAAAAGTCTTCTCCAGCACTATAGTATGAAAGGATCAGTTCTTCAGCACTCAGCCTTCTTTATGGTCTAACACAAAACCATTGCTTTGACTATATGGACTTTTGTCAGCAAAGTGATGTCTCTGGGTTCTAGAATCCAGTAATTTTCTTCCAAGAGAGACAAGTGAAAGATCACAGGATCTTATAATATGAATATGAATAATATGAATTTCATATTATTCACTTTTAGAAATGGGTATAGAAATGCATGTTTAAGAACATATGGAGAGGGAAATGAAAAGGAAAGTACAATAATAGGATAAGAAATTTAAAATAATGCAAAGTAAAATTGTGTGAAATAGATAAAATGTACTCTGTATCAGTTTATCCAATAAGGTAAAAAAACAAGCTAAAATACATCCATTAATATCTGGAGCTGTCTACAGTGCTGCAATATTTGGACTTATTAAAAATGTCCAGTTTTAAAGGAAACAATATTATTATACGAGACTAGCAAAGATAAATGCTGTTATCAAGATAAGTATCTATGAAGAAATTTCCAAAGTGACCAAACTTTTAACAGTTTTTTTTTTTTCAAAACAACTTTCCATTTTGCTCTGAAAACAAATCTAAATGTATTTTTTTCAGCTTTTCTAAAAACTATGAAAAATGGTCCTGATGGCTTACCTCATTCATCACTTTTACAATTAAGGAAAGATGGTTTCTTCCTCTTTCATATTTGTTCTCTAGAGGCAGATATAAGGAAGCCGATATGAAGCAGCAAATCACAGTTTGGACCTGAATGTGATGGATATGAAAACATCACAGGGTACATCAAGAACCTAAACACAATTACTAAGGAGGAAATTGGGGGATATTAACTCCCCGGGAAAGAAGTGTACTAAAATCTAAGTCATTAAGCAGCTCTTGTATGACTGGAACAAACCCTGAGACCATCTCCCAAAACATCCAAGACTTGGGGAAGGCCACCATATGTCACTCTAATAGAACCCCTGTTCCCTTGTTGCCTGTGTGAGCTCTGATTAATGAAGGACATGCTATGAATGATACAAGTGATTACACTACATAAGTTAGGACTCAGACAGGCCATGGCTTGATTAGATTCTGGAACAAACAACTCCTCTCTCCTGGGGCACGTCTGTCCACAGCACGGCAATCATCTGTTAAATACTGGCATATTTTACCAGGGAGGTAACCAAGGACTAGGGTAGAATTTAACACCTGCTTTCCCAGATCTGTCTTAAAATCTGTCCCCCATTACCACAATAAAAATGAAAATGAAGCATAAATGAGAAGGCAAACTTTTTAAAGAACAGAACAATTTAAAGATGGAGAGATCTAAATGGCTCAACCATGGGCAAACAAACACTTTTCTAGCTATAGCTATAACAAGATTTTGCAATTTTCACTTTGTAAATATTCTTTACCGAGTACCTGTTGTCTTATACCTCAGAGGTCACTGACTTTGGTCAAATGTTTAGATTTGCAAGATACAAATACAGAAGTTTGGCAAAAGAAGAAGAGTATACATTTCTTTGCCAACCAGAGCTACCGACAACAAGGATCAACAGGATGAATGATCTTATGTTATCCTAATCTCATAACTTTTGACTTCTTCTACTGTCAGGTTGTTAGGATACACTTATTTTCCATCAGCTACTACCACAGAAGAGTCGATATTTTTATCAGCAAGTCCGAGGGACCAACAATCTGCCTGTGGAAGAAAGTGTTATGATTAGCTTTTTACATGTGGGCAGAAATAATTAGTTAAGGACAGCTTTCAAACTTTCAAAGAATATACAAATGGCCACCAGTTACATGAAAATGTGATCAACATTATTGATCATCAGGAAATTGTAACTCAAAACAAAACACAAAGAGATATCATGTCACATCTGTTAGGATGTATTTTATAAAAAAAAAAAAGGAAAAAGAAATAACAAATGCAGGCATGGAGGTGAAGTAAAGAGAACCCTTGTACATTGTCAGTGAGAAAGTAAAAAGGAATGTAGATGCACCTGGAGGGCATTATGTTAAGTGAAATAAGCCAGTCAAAGAGCAGCACGGCATAGTATCACTCATATGTGCAACCTAATGTTCTAAAAAGGTCAGACTAGGATGGTGATTGCTAGGGGTGTGATGGTTAGGCAGATGAGGAGAGGTTGGTAAAAGGGTACAAACTTTCAGTTATGAGTATGTTCTTAGAATCTAACTTGCAATAGCATGACCTTAACTGATAATATAGCTGTATAATGTAACTGAAATTTGCTAGGAGAAAACTGTTCTATTAAAAAAAAAAAAAAGTAAATATGTGAGGTGATGGTTGCAACTAACTTAATTAGGGGCATCCTTTCACAGTGAATACATATATCAAATCATCATTTGATGATGTACATTTTAAATAAATTATAACTTTATTTGTCAATTATACCTCAATAAAGCTGAGAAAAATGAATAAAAACAGTGGAGTAACTCTTTCCTAAAGCTTATTCCTTGTATAGATTTTATTTCAGATCACATTGAGCATAAGCATAAGGAACACAGAAAGTGTTCTAAAATCCTCCTTAAGTAGCTTTTATAATAAAGGCAAAGGGATGACCTGGAAATAGCATAGAACTCAGATGTACAAGACCTATTTTGCAATCTTACCTCTATCAGTTCAGCTGTAGCCTAGGGGTGAGGTTAAAGGAAGGAGTATGATGTGACTCAAAACTGGGGATACAATCTAGGGATGCCTACAATGGTTCAAGTGAGAGTATAAACTACTGTCATAAAAACATCCATTGGAGAGGAAGGGACAGATGCTAAAAATATATAGAAAGTAGAATCAAGATTTATGGAATCAATTAGATGGGAGGCAGAATGATGGAGGGAAGTGGGGACAGAAATGCTAAGGGTGATGACTCAGAGGTTTATGGCTTGGGCCAGAGGCTGAATGGTGGCATCATCACCAAGATAAGAAATATTTGCAAAGGAACAGCAATTGGTGGAGCAAAATGAGCTCAGTTTTAGACTCAATGAATTGTGAGCACTTATGGATTTTTATAATATAATTTTAAAAATACATAAAAATATAAAATTTTCAGGGAAAAAGATTAAGTCTGAAAGTTCTGACCATTTCAAAACAGATAGATAAAGTAAATTACATGCATTTTTACTATGTTTCTATAACATTGTGTGGAAAAACTTGAACAAACTTTTTGACAAAACCAATAAAAGTGCCTGAAGAACTATGGGTGGAGTTTCAAAACATTAAATAGTAGGTGATAATCAAAATCATCCCAAGAAAAAGAAATGAAAAAAGGCAAATGTTTGTCCCAGGAGGCCTTACAAAGGCTGAGAAAAGAAGAGAAGCAAAAGGCAAAGGAGAAAAGGAGTGATATATCCATCTGAATACAGAGTTCCAAAGAATAGCAGGGAGAGATAAGAAAGCCTGCCTATGTGAACAATGCAAAGAAATTTGGGAAAACTATAGAATGAGAAAGACTAGAGATCTCTTCAAGAAAATCAGAGATACCAAGGGAACATTTCATGCAAAGATGGGATAATAAAGGACAGAAATGGTATGGACCTAACAGAAGCAGAAGATGATGTGGCAAGAATACACTGAAAAACAAGATAAAAAGATCTTAATGACCCAGAAAACTATGATGCTGTGATCACTCACCTAGAGTCAGACATCCTGGGGTGTGAAGTCAAGTGGGCCTTAGGAAGCATCACGAACAACAAAGCTAGTGGAGGTGATGGAATTCCAGCTGAGCTATTTCAAATCCTGAAAGATGATGCTGTGAAAGTGTGGTAGTCAATATGCCAGCAAATTTGGAAAACTCAGCAGTGGCCACAACTGGAAAAGGTAAGTTTTCATTCCAATCCCGAAGAAAGTCAATGCCAAATAATGTTAAAACTATAGCACAGTTGCACTAATCTCCCATGCTAGCAAAGTAATGCTCAAAATTCTCCAAGCCAGGCTTCAACAGTTCGTCAACTGAGACCTTCCAGATATTCAAGCTGGATTTTGAAAATGCAGGGGAATCATAGATCAAATTGCCAACATCTGTTGGATCATCAAAAAAGCGAGAGAATTCCAGAATGTCTAGATATGATTCATCACTAAAGCCTTTGTGTGGATCACAACAAACTGTGGAAAATTCTTAAAGAGATGGGAATACCAGACCACCTGACCTGCCTCCTGAGAAATTTTATGCAGGTAAAGAAGCAACAGTTAGAAATGGACATGGAACAACAGACTGGTTCCAAATTGAGAAAGAAATATATCTTATTTAACTTATATGCAGAGTATGTCATGTTAAATGCTGGGCTGGATGAAGCAAAGCTGAAATTAAGATGGCTGGGAGAAATATCAATAACCTCAGATATGCAGATGACACCACCCTTATGGCAGAAAGTGAAGAGGAACTAAAGAACCTCTGGATGAAAGTAAAAAAGGAGATTTAAAAAACGGCTTAAAACTCACCATTCAATAAACTAAGATTATGTAATCTGTCCCATCACTTCACGGCAAATAGATGGAGAAACAATAGAAACACTGACAGACTTTTTTTCTTGGGCTCCAAAATCACTGCAGATGGTGACTGCAGTTATGAAATTTAAAGACACTTGCTCCTTGGAAAAAAAGGTATGATCAACCTAGACAGCATATTGAAAAGCAGAGACATTACTTTGCTGACAAACCTCCGGAAAGCTATGGGTTTTCCAGTAGTCATGTATGAATGGGAGAGTTGGACCATGAAGAAAGCTGAGCCCCAAAGAATTGATGCTTTTGAACTGTGGTGTTGGAGAAGACTCTCGAGAGTCCCTTGGACTGCAAGGAGATCCAACCAGTCCATCCTAAAGGAAATCAGTCTTGAATATTCATTGGAAGGGCTGATGCTGAAGCTGAATCTCCAGTACTTTGGCCAGCTGATGCAAAGATCTGACTCCTGATGCTGGGAAAGATTGAACACAGGAGAAGAGGGTGACAGAGGATGGGATAGTTGGATGGCATCACCAACTCTATGGACATGAGTTTGAGGAAGCTCTGGGTATAGGTGAAGGACAAGGAAACCTTGTGTGATGCAGTCTATGGCCAACTTTGCAAAGAGTTGGCCACGACGATGTGACTGAACTGATAGCTCTGTGCGTGTCATGCTCATTCGGTTCTGATTCTCTGCAATGCCACAGACTGTAGCCTGCCAGGCTCCTCTGTCCATGGAATTCTCTAGGCAAGAACACTGGAGTGGTTTGCCAGTCCCTATTTCAGAGGATCTTCCTGACCCAGGGATTGAACTTGTGTGTCTTGTGTCTCCTCCATTGGCAGGCAGGTTCTTTACCAGCTGAGCCACCTGTTTCATAATATATAGAAATATATATATAGAGAGAGAGTTTACTTTTAAGGTAGAATGTTACATACTATTGCAGTACAACAGTCCTGTCACATCCATCTGTTAACAATGGCAGGAAAGTGAAGAGTAAAGGTTCCGAGTTGACAGAAAATTTGACCATGAAGAGGAAATACTGTAAGGGGAGCAATCTGCCATTACTGCTCCCTTGTGCTCAATGAGTGCCAAAGGTGAATTATGCAATTTACCCACACAGAATGGTGAAATGTTAGTGTCAATATGCAGCATTATTCTAGCTGAAACGTCAGCCCTAAACTCTTATTTGATGGTTGAGGACATTGGTTACCACAAAATGACAACCATAGGGTTCATTGACAGAGCTGTAGGACTAGAATTCATACACAACTCCTCAGGAAAAACACATTTGCTTTTTAATAACAAATTATATTTCTTATAAATTTATTTTACGGATTCACGGTCATATTCCTAGCACAGACAGCTTATTCAAGCTACAGTTATTAAAGGACAGCACAAAACACAAAAGGAAGATCCCCATGGTTTTATACAATTGTAAACAATCCACCACTAAATAAAAGATTAGAGAACTGGGTAGCCATTGCTTTCCAAAAGGTCATTCAGATTCCATGCAAATCTGTAACTAAAGAACACAGGAAAAAGTAATTCCTTAAACCTAAATTCTGTTCAGTTCAGTTCAGTGGCTCAGTCATGTGACCCCATGGACTGCAGCACACCAGGATTCCCTGTCCATCATCAACTTCAAGGACTTGCCCAAACTCATGTCCGTAGAGTCAGTGATGCCATCTACCATCTCATTCTCTGTCTTTCCCTTCTCCTCCTACCTTCAATCTTTCCAGCATGAGTCAGTTCTTAACATCAGGTGGCCAAAATATTGAAATTTCAACTACAGTATCAGTCCTTCCAATGAATATTCAGGACTGATTTCCTTTAGGATTGAATGTTTGGAACTCCTTGCAGTCCAAGGGACTCTCAAGAGTAGTCTCCAACACCACAGTTAAAAGCATCAATTCTTCAGTGCTCAGCTTTCTATATGGTCCATCTGTCACTACTGGAAAAAAAAACCATAGCTTTGACTAGGCGGAACTTTGTCAGCAAAGTAATATCTCTGCTTTTTAATATGCTGTCTAGGTGTGTCATAGTTTTTCTTCCGAGGAGCAAGTGTCTTTTAATTTCATGACTGAAGTCACCATCTGCAGTGATTTTAGAGCCCAAGAAAATAAAGTATGTCACTATTTCCATTGTTTCTCCATCTATTTGCCATGGAGTGATGGGACTGGATGCCATGATCTTAGTTTTTTGAATGTTGAGCTTTAAGCCAGTTTTTTTTTCCCCCCACTTTCCTCTTTCACTTTCATCAAGAAGTTCTTTAGTTCCTCTTCACTTTCTGCCATAAGGGTGGAGTCATCTGCACATCTGAGGGTATTGATATTTCTCCTGGAAACCTTGATTCCAGCTTGTGCTTCATCCAGCCTGGCATTTTATATCATGTACTCTACATATAAGTTAAATAAGTGGGGTGACAATATACAGGCTTGGCTTACTCCTTTCCAAATTTGGAACCAGTCTGTTGTTCCATGCTCAGTTTGAACTGTTGCTTCCTGACCTGCATACAGACTTCTCAGGAGGCTGGTAAGGTGGTCTGGTATTTCCACTTCCTGAAGAATTTTCCACAGTTTGTTGTGATCCACACAGCCAAAGGCTGTGGTGTAATCAGTACAGCAGAAGTAGATGTTTTTCTGGAACTCTACTGCTTTTTCTATGATCCAGCAGATGATGGCAATTTGATCTCTGATTCCTCTGGCTTTTATAAATCCAGCTTGGACATCTGGAAGTTCACTTCTTTGGAAGCCTGGCTTGGAGTATTTTGACCATTACTTTGCTAATGTGTGAGATGAGTTCAACTGTGCAGTACTTTGAACATTCTTTGTCATTGCCTTTTTCTCAGATTGGAATGAAAACTGACCTTTTCCATTCTTGTGGCCACTGCTGTGTCTTCCAAATTTGCTGGCATATTGAGTCAGCACTTTCACAGCATCGTCTTTGAGGAACTGAAATAGTTCAACTGGAATTCCATCACCTCCACTAGTTTTGGTTTTAGTGATTCTTCCCTAGTCCCACTTGATTTCACATTCTAGGATGTCTGGCTCTAAGTGAGTGATCACAACCATCATGGTTATCTGGGTCATGAAGATCTTTTTTGTGTAGTCTTCTGTGCATTTTGTCACCTCTTAATATCTTCTGCTTCTGTTAGGTCCATGCCATTTCTGTCCTTTATTGGGCCCATCTTTGCATGAAATATTCCCTTGGTATCTCTAATTTTCTTGAAGAGATCTCTAGTCTTTCCCATTCTCTTGTTTTCCTCTATTTCTTTGCATTGATCACTTAGGAAGGCTTTCTTATCTCTCTGTGCTATTCTTTGGAACTTTGCATTCAAATGGGTATATCTTTCCTTTTCTCCTTTGCCTTTAGCTTCTCTTCTTTTCTCAGCTCTTTGTAAGGCCTCCTCAGACAACCATTTTGCCTTTTTGTGTTTCTTTTTCTCGGGGATGGTTTTGATCACTGCCTCCTCTACAATGTCACTAACCTCCATCGATAGTTCTTCAGGCATTGTATCAGATATAATCCCTTGAATCTATTTGTAACTTCCACTGTATAGTTGTAAGGGATTTGATTTAGGTCATACCTGAATGGTCTAGTGGTTTTCCCTACTTTCTTGAATTTAAGTCTGATCTGGCAATAAGGAGTTCATGATCTGAGCCACAGTCAGCTCCCAGTCCTGTTTTTGCTGACTGTATAGAGCATCTCCATCTTTGGCTGTAAAGAATATTATCAATCTGATTTTGGTGTTGACCATCTGGTAATGTTCATGTGTACAGTTTTCTCTTGTGTTCTTGGAAGAGGGTGTTTGCTATGACCAGTGCATTCTCTTGGCAAAACTCTGTTAGCCTTTGCCCTGCTTCATTCTGTACTCCACGGCCAAATTTGCCTGTTATTCCAGGTGTTTCTTGACTTCCTACTTCTGCATTCCAGTCCCCTATAAGAAAAGGACTCTTTTTTGCATGTTAGTTCTAGAAGGTCTTGTAGGTCTTCATAGAATTGCTCAACTTCAGCTTCTTCAGCATTACTTGTTGAGCCATAGACTTGGATTACTGTGATATTGAATGGTTTGCCTTGGAAACAAACAGAGATCACTCTGTCATTTTTGAGATTGCAGCCAAGTACTGCATTTTGGACCCTTTTGTTGACTTTGAGGCCTACTCCATTTCTTCTAAGGGATTCCTGCCCACAGTAGTAGATATAATGATCATCTGAATTAAATCTGCCCATTCTGGTCCACTTTAGTTCACTGATTCCTAAAATGTCAGTGTTCACTCTTGCCATCTCCTGCTAGACCGCATCTAATTTACCTTGATTCATGGACCTAACATTCCAGGTTCCTAGGCAATATGTTCTTTACAGCATTGGACTTTACTTCCATCACCAGTCACATCCACAACTGGGTGTTGTTTTTGCTTTGGCTCCATCTCTTCATTCATTCTAGAGTTATTTCTCCCCTCTTCTCCAGTAGCATATTGGGCACCTACCGACCCAGGGAGTTCATCTTTCAGTGTCATATCTTTTTTGCCTTTTTGTGCTTTCCATGGGGTTCTCAAAGCAAGAATACTGAAGTCGTTTGCCATTCCCTTCTCCGGCGGTCCACATTTTGTCAGAACTCTCCACTATGACCCATGCCTATTGGGTGGTCCTACATGGCCTGGCTCAGAGTTTCACTGAGTTAGACAACATTCTGGTCCATGTGATCAGTTTGATTAGTTTTCTGTGATTGTGGTTTTCATTCTGTCTTCCCTCTGATGGCTAAGGATAAGACGTTTATGGAAGCTTCCTGATAGGAGAGACTGACAGAGGGGGGGACTGCATCTTGTTCTGATATGTGGGGCCATGCTCAGTAAAACTTTAGTACAATTTTCTATTGATTGTTGATGAATAACCATCAACAGGAGAATGTTGGATCCCACCAAAAAAAGATACTCCACGTCCAAGAGCAAAGGAGAAGCCCCAGTAGATGGTAGGAGGGGTAAAACTGCATTTAGAATCAAACTCTGTACCCACCAGAGATGCACAAATAAAACCTTGTGTGCACCAGGACCTAGAGACCCCACCGCGACTGAGCTGGACTTGAGTTTGAGTCTCCTGCGGAGGTGTGAGTCAGCAGTGGCCTCCTGCCCGGGCTCTGGGTGCAGGCATCTGGTCACGTAGCCTGTGGCATAAGCCCTCTTGGAGGAGGTCACCATTAACCCCACCATAGAGCCACAGAGCAGACGACCCATAAGCTGCAGAACAAGTATACCAAATACATCCTCACATTGTTATGAAAGTTCTAGGCTCCACAACAGATTTCCCAACCTGGGGATCTGGCAAACAGACTGAGTACTCCCAGGTAATTTGACTTTGGAAGCCAGTGGGATTTGATTACAGAACTTACACAGAACTGGGGAAACTGACTCTTGGAGGGCACAAACAAAACTTTGTGCACACTAGGACCCAGGAGAAAGGAGAAGTGGCCCTACAAGAGGCTGACCCAGACTTGCCTGTGCGTGTCCAGGAGTCTCCAGCAGAGGCGTGGGTCAGCAGAGACCAGCTGCAGAGTCGGAGGCACTGGGTGCAGCAGTGCATGCACGGGACCTTTAGAAGGAGGTCGCCATTATCTTCATTACCTCCACCATAATTTGGTCTCAGTTCAAACAACAGTGAGGGAACAGAGCCCTGCCCATTAACAGAAAATTGGATTAAATCTAAATTACTGTAACTAAAAGGTTTACCCATTTTCATGAATGAATATTGCTGTTGTTTACTCACAAGTGGTGTCCTACGCTTTTGCGACCCCATGGGCTGTAGCCTGCCAGTTTCCTCTGTCAGTGGGATTTTCCAGGCATGAATACTGGAGTAGGTTGCCATTTCCTCCTCCAGGGAATCTTCCTGACCCAGGTGTCAAACCCATGATTCCTATGTCTCCTGTATTGCAGGTGGATTCTTTACCCATTGAGCCATCAAGGAAGTCCCTCTTTATGATATACTCAAGACAATATTATCAATCCTTTGGCATATAAAATTAAACTCTGCCATATTTGATTGAGCTGAACCCACTGGCAATTGCTTTGCTTATTAAAATATATATTTTCCAAACTCAGTGAACAACAAAACTATTTGAAGAACTGTGAAGCTGAAATGCTAGCAATGGGTTAGAATAAACTTCAGCCTTCAAAAGTTCCAGGATCATGTGTAGCTGACTACGAACAGCTAATCCATCTGAAAAATGGGAAAATGTATATTTTAATATCACCACACATATGCATGACACATGCAAATTGATTTACTTATTCCCTTGGAGGGGGAAAAATGAATGCTTTCTCAGTATCTTCACAAAAATTTAATGTACATCACAAACACTTTCCAATCTATAACTAATACAATCAAGGGAGACATTTAATTAGCAATTAGTCTGATTAACATTCCTTGGAGAATAATTTGTTTTACCAGATGGGCTTCATAAAAATAATTCTTAGAGGATTTCTGTAAAAAATGAGCTAAGTAATTATAACATGTAGAAAGAGATAGGAATGTCAACAATTGTATTAAGAATACCTTGATGTGATCAGGTTGGAAGTCAAGACATGACTGGCATGATGAAGAATGGTGAAGGGGAGTTTATGGGCTGGCCCAATGAAGACACAGGGCCCTGGATGAGGATCAGTTTGTTGAAAGGGTCAAATCAAGTGTCTTGAGTCATACAGAAGCTGGAGGTGAGCAAGCTGTTTCAGAAAGACAAACCCCAAATTAGACACTGGAAACTAAACTGGACCAAAGTCAAGGGAATTTCCAAAGCACAAAGGGAAAAAAAAAAAAAAAGAGTAGGTAGGCACAGAGCCCAGAAAGAATTCTGCTGAACGTTTCACTGGCAGCCGCATGCACTGTGACTTCGCCACAGTGCCACGCTTAATGGTCTTTCCTCAGGCACACATTTTGAGACACATATCCAGGAGCTATGATGGATTCTCTCTTACACACAAAGAAAGGAGCTCACATTTATGAAGTGACTATTTTTATCGACACCAAAGTAGAAAATTGATATATGTTATTCCAAGTAGCTTTGTCCTCAGTGATTTTTTTCTCCCCTTCCTGACACTCATAGCTGTCTACACTGCTTAGCCTTTTTGCAGGTAGGCCTGGCAACAATATTAAGTTATGGCCAGTGGAATTGGAGGGAAAGTGATGCATTTGACTATCTCGTCATGTTTCATTAAAAATTTCCGCAAGAGATCTATGATGTCTTTATCCATTTGCTGATTGATGGAAAAGGAAACTATTTTAATACAAAGGCCCGAGAAGGGGGCCCCTGATGATCATGGATAATGCTCCCCAACTCATGAACACCCACAGTGGACTCTTGTATTTGTGAGAAATAATGCTTATTGTGATAAACTACATACACTTGGAGATTTGTTTGCTACTGGACCTGGCTTCACAGATATATTTGTTTCTCTAAGTTAATTACTGCAACCATTTGTCATACTGTTAATTTTATCTTAACTTATCAGATGTGTAAATTAAATGAATCATGAATTTGAATTCAAGTCAGTAAGACTCCAAAATGTATTTCCTCTCACCAAATACTCTAGTTATCAGTATATGAATTAACAAAAATGTTTTTTTTTTAATTAAAATTAAACTCACATAATATAGTTTTTTTGTTGTTGTTATTTTCGCGGGGGTGGGGGTGGGGGTGGGCATGTCCTGTGCAGCTTGTGGGATCTTAGGTCTCGAATCAGGGATCAAACCTGGCCCTTGGCAATGAAAGTGCCAAGTCATAACCGCTGGCCTATCAGGGAATTCCCACAAATTAGCCATTTTAAAATGAACAATCAAGTGGTAGTACATTAAATATAATGTGCAATCATCATACATGTATCTAGTTCTGAAAATATTTTCATCACCCCAAAGGAATGCCATATCCATTAAGCAATATGCCCCCATTTACCCCTCTTCCAGTCCCTGGCAACCAACAATCTGATTTCTGTCTCAGTGGATTTACATATTCTAGATATTTAATATAAATGGAATTGCACAATATGTGATCTATTGTGTCTGGCTTCTTTCACTTAGCATGATTATTTAAGGTTCAACCACAGTGTACCATGTTGTCAGTATTTCATTCCTTTTCATGGCTGAAAAATACTCCACTGTATACCATAATCTGTTTATCCATGTATCCACTGATGCACACATATTTCCACCTTTTGGCTAATATTAGCAATATTTTGATGAACATGAATGTATAGGTATTTATTTAAGTACCTATTGCCCATGTGGGGGGCATCTATTTAGAAGTGGAAATGTTGAGTCATATGATGATTTTGTTTAGCTTTGTGGGGAACCATTAAAGTTTTTTTTTTCCCACAGCAGCTGTATCATCTTCCATTCCCACCAGCAAACCACAAAGTTCCAATTTCTCTACCTTCTTACTAACACTTGTTATTTTCAGGGTTTCTTTATTTTCTTTTTTTTTTTTTTTATTAAAGTCATACTAGTGGGTATGACATCATTGTGATTTTGATTTATATTTCATGTTTCCCCAGTATTTCCCTAACGACTAAGGATGCAGAGTGATTTTTAATGTTCTCAGTGCCCATTTGCATGTCTTCTTTAGTGAAATTTCCATTTAAATTCTTTACTCAATTTTATAAAATTGGGTTTTTGTCTTTTCATTGCTGAGTTGTATGTTCTCTATATATTCTTGATAATAGGCTCTTATCAGATATATGATTTGCAAATAATTTCTTCCATTCCACATTCTGCTTTTTCACTTTTTTAATGATGTCTTTTAATGCAAGCATGTTTAATTTGGCAAAGACCAATTTATCTGTATTTTCTGTTGTTGCTCATTCTTTTGATGTCATACATAAGGAAACACTGCCAAACCTGAGATCATGAGGATTTATCCCTTGTTTTCTCAAGAGCTTTGTGTTTTTAGTTCTTCATATTTAGGTTTTTGTTTATTTTGATTTAATCTTTGCATATGGTGTGATGTAAAATGTTCAACTTCAAGCTTTTACATGTGAATATTCAGTTGCGCCAGCACCACATGTTAAAGAACTGTTCTTTCCCCATTGAACAGTCTTTGCACATTTGTCAAAAGCCAAGTAGTTAATTGATTTAGATATTTGGGTTCATTTTCTAGACTCTCAAACCTATTCTATTGATATATGTCTATTTTTATGCCAGTATCACATTGCTTTTTTTCCTATAGCTTTGCAATAAGTTTGGAAATCAAGTGGTATGAATACTCCAACTTTGTTCCTTTTCAACACTGTTTTGACTATTCAGGGTCCCTCACGATTCCTTATGAATTTGAGGATTGGCTTTCACTTCTGCAAGAAAGGGCAGTTTGAATTTTCATATGGATTGCATTAAATCTCTAGATAGCTTTGTGTAGTTTCATCATCTTAACAAAAATCTTCCAATTTATGGACATCTTAACAAAAATCTTCCAATGTCTTTCCATTTACTTACATCTTCTTTAATTACTTCTAGCAATATTTGTAGTTTTAAATGTACAAGAATTTTACCTTCTTGGCTAAATTTATTTCTGGATATTTTTATTATTTCAGCTGCTGTTTTACATGAAATTTTGCTTTCTTAATTTTCTTTTCAGTTTTCATTTCTGGTATTTATCTTGTACCCTTCAATTTTGCTGAATTTGTTTATTAATGCTAATATCTTTCTTTTCTGAAGACTATTAGAATTTTCAATACACAAAACATATAATCTGATATATAGACACAGTTTTCTTTCTTTCTTATTTAGATATTTCCCATTTAATTTTTCACCTACATTCTCTGACTAGAACTTGCAGTGCAATGTTGAATAGCAGTGTTGAAAGCAGGCATACTTGTCTTGATCTTAAAGGGAAAGATTTCAGTTTTTCACTATTGATTACATTATGCTTCTTCTTCTTTTTTTTTTAATAGATGTACTTTATCATGTTAGAAAGTTCCTTCCAGTCTTAGTTTTCTGAGTGGTTTCATCATGTAAGGTGTTAGATTTTGATTTTTTTTTTCTATATCAATAAAGTAAAGATTGTGTGTTTTTTCTTCCCACTTTGTTCTATTAAGGTATAAATGCTATGGATTTTTTTTATGTTAAATGACCCTTGCATTCTTCACATAAATTCCAGTTGATCATAGTGTATATGATTTGTATGCTGTTGGATTTTGTTTGCTAGTGTTTAAGAATTTCTGCCTCCATGTTCGTAACAGACATTGGTCTGTAATTTTCTTTTCTAGTGGTATCTTTGTCTGGCTTTGGTATCAGAGTAAGCTAGATTCATAGAATAGTTTCAGAATTGTCCCCTCTTGTTCTATTTTTAAAAGAATTTAAGAAGGTTTGATCTCAACTCTTCCTTAAATATTTGGAAGATCCACAATTGAGACCATTTGGTCTTAGACTTTACTTTGTTGGGAGATGTTTAACTAGAGATACAATGTACTTGTTATAAATCAGTTCCAGATTTTGTTTGTCCTTGAGTCAGTCTTGTTAATCTGTTTCTAAAACTTTGTCCATTTCATTTAGTTACCTAAACTGTTGATGTACAATTGCTGAAATTTTCTTTTATAATCCTTTCTTTTTAATTTCTATAAGGTTGGATGATTTCAACTGACTTATCTTCAAGTTCACTAGTTCTTACTTATGCCTCCTTAAATCCGATGTTGAAACCCCCTAGCAACATTGGCTGTACCACTCCTTCAACATTTTGCCACGCTGCTTAGAACTCTGCCTTACTGTCACTTCCTGTTTACATAGGGTCTATAGATCAACCAAAGGTGGAAGCTTAGTGTCTTCTCAGGACCCTTATGAGCATGTGTCCAGCACTGGGCAAGCATGTGACTTCACAGTTTCTTCGGCACACACAGGTACCTTTCAATGCCCGAATTCCCCATTGAAATCTCCGTCCTAGCTTTTTCTCCCAGGCTTTCAGTGTTGCATTGTTGTGTCAACTGTAATCCTTGTCCTCCAGGTGGCTGTAGGTTGTTCCTTTGCCTTCCAAAGTTTTGAGAAATATCTACTACTTTATTACCCTGAGTGAGTTCTAAGTTATGCAAAGCAAAGATAAGCACCTTGTACCAGTCCTGCAGGGAGCCCAGACAGGTTTGGATAGACAAGTACGACTCTTTAGGAATAAGGTTTTATCTTCTTCCTGAAGAATCAAGAAGCAGGGTTCCTCACTGCAAACTGGGGCTTCAAGAATTTTACCAACCTAGGGGTTGGGGAGTGTGAGGCAAGGCTGAGTATAATGCACAGAAGCTCTTTTTACCATTTTTAAGTTACCTTTTTCTTAATTCAGTATGGCAAACAGATAAGAAAAATGTATTTTGTAGCCTGCCAAAAATGCATTCTTAGAGGGGAAAAGACTGTCCTCAGGAATCTGATCCATTGTGGTTGATCCAATATACTTGCATATCTTCATTATTTCTTTCACAGTATCCATTCCCACCCCACCCAGTGGACAAGGTATTGGTCAGCAGTACAGTGAGCAGCTGAACATATTTTATTTCTTGACTCTTTCATTGCAAGAAGTGAAACTGTATTATTTTGAAAAAACTCCCTGACATCACTTTTATAAAAAAATTAAAGTACAGCTTATTTACAATATTGTGTTAGTTTTAGGTATACATATAAGTCACTCAGTTTTATATACCTATTTTTTCAGATTATTTCCATTATAGGTTATTATAAGATATTGAATTTAATCCCCTTTGCTGTACAGTACATCCTTACCTCTAATCTATCTTATGCATAGTGATTTGTATCTGATACTCCTAATTTATCCCTTCCTCCCTCTCCCCTTTGGTAACCATAACCTTGTTTTCTATATCTTTGAGTCTATTTTCATTTTATACATAGATTCATATGGCATCACTGACTCGATGGGCGTAAGTCTGCGTGAACTCCGGGAGTTGGTGATGGACAGGGAGGCCTGGCGTGCTGCGATTCGTGGGGTTGCAAAGAGTCAGACACGACTGAGCAACTGAACTGATATATATATATATATATTATATTATATATATATATATCAGTATAATGTTCTCTAAGTCCATCCATGTTGCTGCAAATGATTGTATTACATCCTTTTTTTCCTGGATGAGAAATATTTCACTGTGTGTGTGTGTGTGCACACATGTGTGCATGCATGCACACACAAGCTAATTCAGTGGTGCCCGACTCTTTGCAACCCTGTAGCCCACCAGGCTCTTCTGTCCATGGGATTTCCCAGGCAAGAATAGTGGCATGGGTTGCCATTTCCTTCTCTAGAGGAATTTTCTCTTCCAAGGGATGGATGTCTCCAGAGTCTCCTGTATTGATTGACAGGCAGATTCTTTACTGCTGAGCCAGAAGCCTCTGTGTGTGTGTGTGTGTGTGTGTGTATACTACATCTCCAGAAGGCAACTGAATACTGATTGGGTTGTTTCCATGTCTTGGCTATTGCAAAACGTGTTAATATGATTGAGGTGTATGGATCTTTATAAACTAGAGTTTTCATTTTTTCCACATATATACTATATAGCCAAGAGTGGGATTGTGGGTTATATGGTAGTTCTATTTTTAATTTTTTAAGGACTCTCCGTACTGCTTTTCATGATGGCTGTGCCAATTTACATTCCTACCAACAGTATAGGAGGATTACCTTTTCTCCACACCCTCTCTAGAAAGGAGACTTTCTGATGCTAGCCATTCTGACAGGTGTGCGGTGATACCCCATGTTTCTGATTTGCATTTTCTAATATTTAGTGATGCTGAGCATCTTTTTGTGTGTCTGTAGGCCATCTGTATGCCTTCTCTGGATATGTCTATCTAGGTCTTCTCCTCACTCATTTCTTAGGTTTTTTTCCCAATATTGGGTTGTATGAGCTGTCTGTATGTTTTGGATATTACCCCTTGTCTGTCATATCATTTGCAAATATTTTCTCCCAGTTGGTCAGTTGTCTTTTCATTTTGTTGATTGATTCCTTTGCTGTGAAAAAGCTTTTAAGTTTTATTAGTTCCCAATTGTTTATTTTTGGTTTTATTTATTTTGCCTTGGGAGAGTGACCAAAGAAGATATCGCTATGACTTATGTCAGAGAATATTTTGCCTAGATCTTTTCTAGGGGTTTTATGGTATCACATCTTATATTTAGGTCTTTAAACCCTTTTGAGCTTATTTTTGTGTATGGTGTGGTGAATGATACATATATGTGTGTGTGTGTGTGTGTGTGTGTGTGTGTATTTCTGATTATATCTCTAAAAGAAGACTTTAAAAATCAAATCCAACCATCATACCCGAACATATTAACAACTCCTAAATAGCATCAACTATTCAGTGTTTGAACTTCCAATTGTCTCAAAAGTATATATGTGAATGTGTTGCCATCAACACGTGAGCATATGTCTGCAGGATAAATTTCTGTAGGTCTTCTTTATAAGCATTTCAAAGACAATCCCCCTAGTTGGTCTTTTTTGCTTTAACCTGTTACACTTTTTCTATAACTTTCTTTGTCTTCATTTATATGTAGTCATCTTACTATTATTCATTGCATTATTTTTTGCATTATAATTATTTGATGATATTATGCTTGGTCACCAAAATATGTTTTCCAAAACATAAGTTTTAATAGCAGTGTAAAATTCTACCAAATGAGGATCACTGATTTGTTCAACCATTTTCCTGTCATCATTTGCAATTTTTTTTTCTGCTATTAAATATCACTACCTGGTACATCCTTAAAATTGTACCTTTTGCATAATTAATACTATTGGTTAACCACTATTGCACGGTTTTCAACATATATGCTAAAGCATACTTTTAAAAAATCATTTAAAATAAAGATTTTATTTCCTATCTGGATTTTTCATATTTTCCTTCCAAATCATTGGCCCACTATTTTATTACCATCTTCTTCAGACTTTAGAAATACTTTTTCTATTTGCTTTACTAAGCAATCAAAACACATAGAGAATGAAACCATGCTGGCCACTGTTTACTGGCTATTATTTCCTAAAATATCCTAATTTCCTCCCCTCCCCCCGCCCCCCGATTGCCTTTGCTCACATAAACTATGTGTAGGTTCTCTTGGGATATACTGAAAAATGGTCCGCTGACAGCTGACCTTCCTGTCTGGACTGAGAATTTCTTTGGGTTGTCTACATGGTGATGAAGGAGGAAGGCCACTCACCTAGCTCTTTCTGGTTGACTGGGTTTCACCTTTGCCTTATCTGAGAAACTTTTTTGTTTCTGCAAGATGCTGTAATCACTGAAGATCTAACTCAATTATCCACACAGTTTTGTCCTCTGAATTCATGCATGAGAGCCAATACCCATTTTCTCACCCCTCAGTTCCTGAAGGCTGATTAACATTTCCTGAAGCTGCTGTTGAGGACAGCTTTTTTCTCATTTGTGTCATTCTCTTTTTCACCATAGTCATGCCTTCAAGCTAAGTACTTTATTCAGATCTCAGATGCCACTTAGCTGTGATTGGCAGCCCTCAAGGAAGTAGGATTTATTTTGATTGGAATGAGACCAAATGAGTGCAAATTGGAGCTTAAGGGGAGCGTTGATCAGATAGCATGTAGTCTAAACTTCAGAGCAAAACATTTGAGACCTTCAGTACTGCGCACAAACCCTACTTGTAGTTTCACCAATCGCCATTCTTACCTCTCTAGCTGGTAAGGGAAGTAGAAAGAAACATGGTGAAAAGTCCCCCTTTCCTGAGCTCTATGGCAAGGCCCCTGTATGCATTCCCACTGAGTCTTCACAACCCTGAAGATGGAAACTACACTCCACTTTATAGATGAAATAATGGAGCCTGAGAAAGAGTCAATCATTTAATCAACCGTATTTTCCCAGTAAAACACGGAAATGAGAGTGAAACCCAGGCTAGTCTCGCCTCTGAGCCTGCGCTCTGTCTGCTAATTCATGATGCTTAAAAGTCTCCAAATGCACAAGCTTGAGCCCCATCAGACTCTAAGCCTTTATCCGAATACACTATATTTTTCCATGTGTGTTTGTGCTCAGCCACTCATTCATGTTCAACTCTTTGCTACCCATGGACTATAGCCCACCAGGCTCCTCTGTCCATGGGATTTTCCAGGCGAGAATACAAGAGTGGGTTGCCATTCCATCACCTACTTTTCCATATTGCTAAGCTTCTCCCTGACATGATTTTCCCTATTTCCTTCTCTTTCTGATGAATTCCTACTCATTCTTCAATATCTAGTACAACGGCCACTCCCTTCTGAGAGCCTTCGCTCAGTTCTACAGATACAACCATTGTTTCTCTGCTTTGTGGTTCTACTATATTTATGCACAGTAAAGAATGTATTTGTCCTGTGTCTCTTTACTCTCATAATAGGTCTCCTGTCTTATTTGTTGTTGCATTCATAGTCTATAACATGGTTCTTGATACAAAGTAAATATAAAATACATATTTCTTAAGTTTAAATTGTTAATTCATTAAAAAGTCAATAAAGTAATTAGTGCTTGTGGACAGTAGATGAAGACAGGACATGTGCGGTATTTTGCCAGATCTATAGATCCTTGGAAAAAAGCACATGAGAAGAGCGATCTCTTCTGGTTTCTTGGAAGGATGCCATGATTAGTTTGAGAATCAACAGATAACCATGTCCTCCTAATTTAGTTCTTCCTTTCCTCTGATAGAGGGGGGGAAATAATAAAGAGAGGAACTGGAGGGAAAGACGTCTGCAGCCTTTTCCTAGGAGATGTGTGACCTGAGTGAAGGGATCAGTGACACAGATTCCATCTTCCTCACCAAACTCTGCATTCTCGTTGGCCTCACGTGTGCTGTGTTAAGACTCCCCTGCTGATTGTTGAACACAGACATTTGTGTAAAAAATAACTCCATACTCTCAGCAAGGAACTATTCTCACACACAGGAGTATATCTTGCAGCTTTCCATCAGGGTGTAAGGCAGCAAAGATTAAGGAAGAGCTAAATGTGTAGAGAATGGACCCATCTTTGTGAGAATGGTTGTTACAATATTGTGTTTTTAGGGGAGAGAAAGGACGGGGCCAAAACCCTCGGAGGGAAGTGAAGTTGCTCATAAGTTAAAGAACACAGGCTTAGATCATAACTTCCCAAGCTTTGAGGAAACAGTAAGGCACAAGGAGGTTTACCCAAGTCCAGCTAGTTGAAAAGACTCAGCATTTCCCTGAGGACCACAGCAAGGGAAAGCAGCCTGGAAGCAGAGACCACGGATGAAGCCAGGACTGGAGGAGTGAAGGGTTATGAGCACTGCAGAAAGCTAAGCGCTAGGATCAATCTTGCAGCCAGGAAGTGATAAATGTCTATATTTCTTTTATTTGTCCCCTTAAAAATAATCATGAAATTGTTGGCCTTCTTCTTGAACCTAAGTGTTTGATATTTGGCAGTAAGTAGACCTCAAATATAAGTGATCCATTAAAAAGAGTATAAGTTCCCACATGAATAACCTTCAACTTTAGCATTTCAAAGTTTGAGAATTTTCTTTCTCAAAGCAAAACTTTCTCCTAGATATATTTGAAGAAATATTTGAAAGTTGTTAAAAGAATATATCCTAAGAGTTCTCATCACAAGAGGAAAAACATTTTTTCTTTCTTTTTTTTTTAAATCTATATGAGAGGATGAGTGTTAACTAGACTTATTAATGGCAATCATTTTACAGTATATATAAGTCAACCCATTATGCTGTACTCCTTCAACTCATACAGTGCTATTTGTCAATGGTATCTTCATAAAATGGGAAAAAATACCTAATAGTATGTTAAAAGCTGTTGTTTTCCTTGTGTACTTATCCTTATATACTTATCCTTAACCTCAGTAGTAAATGTGATCAATAATTACAAACTACAAAGTTAAACATGATCCAATTTGGATGACAAACTCATCCACATGGTACTGAAGTCACTCCATGTTGAATTTTTATTTTTGTTCAGTATGGTCTTTGTAAGTAAAAGTTACAAAACAAGAATCTCAGCATGTTTCTGGCACCAAATTATAAATAATATTTCAGATAAAAATCACTGATGGTTTGGTTACTAAAACTACTGGATGAAAATTTTGATGATAAATGGGATACTGAATGAAGACACCCAGTAATTACAAAGAGAAAATACTAACTTTATAAGGGAGAAATATGACAGATCCCACTATTATCAGGTCTTGAAATTAACCAATACTGGTAGTAATTAATCATCCTTTGCCTCCCAACATGAGGCACCAAGAAGGACACAACATTACATCCATGACATTCTTGGCAAAGATACATAACATGAGTCTAATCATGAGGAAACATCAGACTAACCAAAATTGGGGATATTCCACAAAACAACTGCTTGTACTATTCAAAAATGTCAAAGTCTCTTAAGACAAACAGATTGCAGAACTTTTCCACATTTTAGGAGACCAAAAAATAAATGACAACAAAATGTAATATGTGATCCTGAACTGGAGACTAGAGCAGAAAAAAAACAATTATTTTATTACAAAACACATTGGTTGCGTTGGTAAAACTCAGATAAGATGTGCAGAGTCGGATATAGTACTTTCACCAATATTACTATCCAGATTTTAAATAATTGCCTTATGGTTAGATAAGAGAATGTCTGTACTTTTAGGAAATGCACAAATATTTAAAGGCAAATAGGCACAATGTCAATAATTTACTCCTAACAGTTCAGTAATAAATATAATGATATGTTTTAAAAATTAACCCGTGTGTGTGTGTGTGTGTGTGTGTGCAGAGGAGATGGAGAGGAACAGAGCAAACATGGTAAACTCTTAACATGGAGAATTCTGTGTGAAAGGTAAGTCAGAATAAGAATTCTCTGTACTGTTTTCAAGATTTTTCTGTAAGTCTGAAATTATTTCAAAATTATCCCTTGGAGACCAAAGGATCCAAGCTTCACTGTCTGATGAAGGCAACCACGATCACACAGCTAGTTTGTGGCAAATCTAAATCTCAAGAAGATGAGGCTTTTCCCGTCTACAGTCTGTTTCTGCATAAACACAACTAGGTCTCAAGAGGCTACAGAGAGCTTATAATGTGAAAGCATTCTAGAGCTATCAAGTTGTAAAGGAAAAGAGCTCTGGCTTTGCTGCTCCCACCTGTCTCTTTTTGGGGGAATAGCCTTGTTCTGATGACACTCTTGGCCTAGGAGAGATTATCTGTCCATCTCCCCGTATTCCCCAGTTACAGCTCCACGCACCTGGGGGCTTGGGGAGAAAAGCAGACCCTACGAGAGCTCTCCTGACCTTTCAGCAATCAAAGTTAAGAACATAGTTTCCAGCCTGGGCTTGTCTGTGCTCAAATTCAAGTTCTACCCCTTTAAGACTTATGTGACTTTGAGCAAATTACTTTGCCCGTATTTGGGTAAAATGTATGTAATAACAATATCTGCCTTTAGGATTATTGGGAGGATTGAATGTGACAACTTACGTAAAGTACTTAGCACAGATCTTGGCATATAACGAGTGCTCAGAACACGTGAGTTGCTAATTTTATGATTAAAATGGGTAGTTAGTATGAAGTCTAGATTCTCACACCTGAAAAAGTGATCTAGAAAATGACTCAGTTGCTAGAGGATTTTGCATATGTATATGGAGTTAACTCTCAAATATCTATGAATAGTTAACATTTTGGCCAGAAACCCAGTCATGCAATGACTGTTTTACCTTTCTTTCCAGCAAGAAAACTGATCGTTAGACTAGAAACAGAATTGGAAACAACTTAACTGTCCCTCAGGAGGAAACTAACTAAATACTTTATGATATTCACATTCATTGGAATGATAAAGGCAATTAAAAAGAGTGAGGTAGATGAAGATGTATTGGAATGGAAGGATATCTTATTCATATTGAGAGTAAGAGGAAAAAATGCAAAAAGAATGGTAGAATGTATAGTATGCTTGCAAGTTTTTTAAATGTTCACATGGAAAAAAGGAATTAGACAATTTTATTCAAAACAATTAAGGAATGAGATTGGGAAAGGAGTGGGAATATATGTGTATACATATTAATATATAGGGTTTCCCGGCAACTCAGTGGTAAAGGATCCACCTGCAATGCAGGAGACGTGGGTTCAATCCCTGGTTTGGGAAGATCCTCTGGGGAAGGGAATGGCAACCCACTCCAGCATTCGTGCCTGGAAAATCCCATGGACAGAGGAGTCCAGGAAGCTATGGTTCATGAGGTTTCAAAAGAGTCAGACACGACTGAGCAACTAAACAATAACAATGTGTTTGTGTGTGTATTTATAAATTCTATATTATAATAGCTCTGACTGGCTCCTAATGATTTCACAGGAATTGCCAGAGCCACTAGCTAGTGGATCCAGCCATTGTTCCCAGAAGCCCCTGCCAGGTTGTCACAGTAACAGTCTGGAACAGAAGGTAGAGAGCTAAACAAAACTGAGCAACCAACAGTGGTAAGGACTACTTAAGTATTCACACGCTATCTTCACATCCCTATTTACTTAGCAAAACAAGTATGCTAGAAAACTCTGGTATTTCAGAATATTATTATAACTCATAATTATGAACTATAGGTTAAAATATGAATCATAATGGAAAAAGAAGGCAGCATAAGTGGAAGATCATAGGTAGGTTTAATAGGTGCATTGTTTCCCAGAGAAACATTTTAAACATGAGGTCTATAGGGAAGAAATCCATAAAAAGGACCTTTGGTAAAGATACAGAATGACCTACTTTCTTTCCTGTTATACAGATGAGAACATGAGGTCCAAGGGTCAGTTGATGAGTCCAGGGCTCCACACTGAGTTAGCGCTGCGAACATGGGCTCAGGTGCCTGCAGGACTCAAGCAGGCAACTATCCATGGGTGTCGAAGCCCAGGTAGGGCTAAAGCAAGGATGAGACCCAGTGCCAGCCCAAAGAGGCTGCAGTTGCTCATCTCCATCAATTCTGCCAACAGAGAATGCAGAGCTACTCTTGCCAACATTTCTTCTTTCAGGAGAAGGCAGATGCTTATAAGAAATATTTTGACTGCAAACGTTGGTCAACTAGAACATGTGTTCATATACTATTGCACATGAGCAAAAAGGTACCCATGGGATGTAGCAGTCTCATTGCCACTGATTGCCATGTATGGGGAGCTAAGACAACTGATCCTTGGCAAAGTTTTCTCCAGTTTTATTTCATTTGTCCCTAATCCCAAATCTCAGCCATACACTTATTATAAAATTACAGTCTTTTTAAGAAAGGAAGGAGCATTTGTAAGGTAGAAATAAGAAACCAAGATGAGAAAACAGCAAAGAAAGAAAATATAATTGGAAACAAGAAGCAGATTCTGGCCTTCAAGAAGCTTAGAATCTAGTGAAGTAAGAAGAATCATGCAAGTGAGGGCTTCCCTGGTGGCTCAGAGGTTAAAGCGTCTGCCTCCAATGCAGGAGACCCGGGTTTGATCCCTGGGTTGGGAAGATCCCCTGGAGAAGGAAATGGCAATCCACTCCAGTATTCTTGCCTGGAGAATCCCATGGACGGAGAAGCCTAGTAGGTTACAGTCCATGGGGTCGCAAAGAGTCGGACACGACTGAGCGACTTCACCTATCACCTATTATTACAGAAAAGTTAAATTGGGAGTAGCTGCAAGAAACTGCTACCATAGCTGATTCAATCTAGTTGGGTGAAGGAGGAGGATATCACTCAGTTCAGTTCAGCTCAGTCACTCAGTCATGTCCAACTCTTTACAACCTCATGAATTGCAGCACGCCAGGCCTCCCTGTCCATCACCAACTCCCGGAGTTCATTCAAACTCACGTCCATCGAGTCAGTGATGCCATCCAGCCATCTCATCCTCTGTTGTCCCCTTCTCCTCCTGCCCCCAATCTCTCCCAGCATCAAAGTCTTTTCCGATAAGTCAATTCTTCTCATGAGGTGGCCAAAGTATTGGCGCTTTAGCTTCAGCATCAGTCCCTCCAAAGAACACCTAGGACTGATCTCCTTTACAACAGACTGGTTGGATCTCCTTGCAGTCCAAGGGACTCTGAAGAGTCTTCTCCAACACCACAGTTCAAAAGCATCAATTCTTTGGCACTCAGCTTTCTTCACAGTCCAACTCTCCATCCATACATGAACACTGGAAAACCACAGCCTTGACTAGATGGACCTTGTTGGCAAAGTAATGTCTCTGCTTTTGAATATGCTATCTAGATTGGTCATAACTTTCCTTTCAAGGAGTAAGTGTCTTTTAATTTCATGGCCGCAATCACCATCTGCAGTGATTTTGGAGCCCCCAAAAATAAAGTCTGACACTGTTTCCATTGTTTCCCCTGCTATTTAGGATATCACTAGAGGAAAAGAAATGGGATTCAATAGGAGGAGAAGGGAGAGGCATCAAGGCTCTCATGCCAGCAGAGAAAAACTACTGGAGAGTACCCAAGCCTGGTACACTGAAGGAGAGGAAGGAAACTGGTGTAGTGGAAAAACAGGGTATCTGAAGGCATGGCAACAGTGTTTGCCAAGACCAGTGTGAACCTTATTCTGTGAAAGAGGGGGCCGAACATGTTTTGCAGGGGTGACACGATTCTGCTACTGTTTAGAATATCTTGTCTGCCATGTAACAGATGGACTGGAACCATGAGAAGTTGACAGAAGGACTGGTTCGTTAGCTATTTTAGCTGCTGAAGCAGTGAACTAGAGTGGAAACAGTGAGAGTAGAACAAACAGGATGGAAGCAAGAGTCATTATAGGGGTGACGCTTATGGAGCTCTGCCGCTGAAACGAACCCCTTGGACAAAGCTGCATGGTGACTTGGAGATTTCAGGTTCAAAGGTCTTGGAGGAAATGGTGCCCTTGGTGATACAGGAAGCAGAAGTGGAAAGATTCTGAATCTCACATTAGGAAGCTGATTTTGCCTGTTTGTGGGGAAGAGAGGCTGGGAGCACAGGGTCCAGTAGGTTATAAAAACAGATCCTTTTGAATCTGAAAGGCAAGTCAGAATTAGAGAGTCTGCTCTCTCAGCAGATTAGGGGTTAGTAAAGTTGAAATTGTGGGAGTGATGGAGGTAGTTCAGAAAGAGGGTGTTGAATGTCAAGAAGAAAGGGATCTGATAGTAGAATCTTGGGAAATAGGTGAATTTTAAAGTACAAGGGTGAAGAGCAACTGAATAAGAAAAAAGGAACCCAAAACAATGAACACTAGCTTCCGTTTATCAAGTGTGTTGTCTGTGCCAGACTTTGGGCAAAGCCTTCATGTAAATCTTTTATTTAGGCCTCACATTAACCTTGTGAAGCAGCTGAAGCTCAGGGAGGCTAAGAAATTGAAATAAAAATATAAATAACCAGGTTCACAGAACACATCCAAATGGCTAATAAACATTTGAAAAGATGCTCAACTTCTGTGGTAGTTGAAGAAATGCAACAGATTTGTAAAAAATGTTAAGGGCTATAATACTTCTGGGAAGGGCTACTCAAATACTACTGGTGGAAATGTGAAATGTTTTTGAGAAGGCCATCTGGCAATGTCTATTAAAATTAATGTACACATTAAATACAAATTAAATATGCACGTGTCTTTTGATCCAGCCATCTCTCAACTGGGAATTTATCCCATAATATGAAATCACCAGCCCAGAGTGGAAAATGTCTGAAAACAAATTGGAATATCCATCAATAGGGGAATGGCTGAAATTTTTATGGTACTTTCATAATATTTAAAAGAATAAGTTAGTTCTATGCCAGTTCATTTCTAGGGATTTCCACAATGAACTGTTAAGTGAGTAAGGCAAGAAGCAGAGAAGATTATAAAATATGATTCCATTTCTACAAAGCAAAATAAAAAAATACACATCTGTGTAAATGTCACATGTGTGTGTATGGTTTGTTCACCCAGGGTTATAGTTGATCACTTGAAAGGATAAAAGGAAATATAATCAACAATGCAAAATAAATGACCTCAGAAACTGAAGGAGCTGAGACTAAGAAAAAGCCTTTGGATTTGGCAATGAGGAGGCCACATGTGGCCTTTGGAAGACAGGTTGCAGCTGACGACTTGAGGAAGAGTCATATTCCAGGAGGCAAAGAGCAAGGACACGGCTAAGAAGCAGTGCTGTGACTGCTGACAGTGCTCTGGAGGTAGCAGGGCAATGAGCAGGCTGTGAGCTTGGACGGGGAGAAGAGCTCAGGCTGAGCTTCTTTATGTTTGGGCTTCCCTGGTGGCTCAGCTGGCAAAGAATCCACCTGCAGTGTGGGAGCCCTGGGTTCGATCCCTGGGTTGGGAAGATCCCCTGGAGAAGGGAACGGCTACCCACTCCAGTATTCTGGCCTGGAGAATCCCATGGACTGTATGGTTCATGGGGTGGCAAAGAGTCAGACACGACTGAGCGACTTTCACTTCACTTCACTTGATATGTTTGCGTTTTATGTTGGTGGCTGTTTGAGTTTTTACATTTTTCTGTCTTTTTAAGACCAACATATCATATCTGGGAATTAGGATGAAAGACAGATGCAAGAGTAGGGCTGGGTCCTACAACAGTCGGCAGGGAAAGCGGAAGAGCTGCTTATGGTCCTCTCTCTCACTTGGACCTTTATTTTGCTAACGTTCCAAAACCACAAATTGCTCCTTTAAGAGATATCATTTTAAGATTCCTGAATGGGGAAAAAAAAAAAAAAAACAATTGTAGTTGATGATCCAAGCAAGCCAATCACTGTCACCACTAACCTTCACTCAATGATGAGATTCTTAAATAACGGTGGTGACCTTTCTGAAAGTCAGGACACTAAAGCAAATCCCAAGTCCCTGAATAAAAGAAAACCCTGGGGTGCAAACATCACCTGAGGACAATCTAAGTTGTTGGCCATCCACCGCAGCTGCTTCCTCTTATTCTGGGAGCCTCTGATTCTCAAGCCCTATATGGCTTGCTCATCCCCCCACGGCTGCTTCCTCTTATCCTGGGAGCCTCTGACTCTCACGTCCCAGATGGCTCGCTCATCCATCTCATGCCTCCTTTTCACAGGTCTAGGTCCTTCTCTGTGGCATCGGTGCCCATTGGCAGGTCCACCAGTTGTCTGTTCCCTTGTCCTAGTCAAGTGAAAGGATGGTGAAAATGACTCAGATCCTCTCCTTGTATTTTCCTCCCTTAGCTCCTAAAACAGGAATAGCTTCCAGGAAACCACTTTGTAGAAATTACATGCCCTCCTTCCCGCTGAAGGAGTGTGACTCAGCAGGCCAGTGAGATGGGCGACTGGTCACTGCTCTTGCCCAGGTGGCTTCCCTCTTGCTAGCTCTCTCACCTCCAAAGCTGTTCTCCTTTCTCTTCCTGTTGCCGTGGGCAGAGTCAGCTCACCAGGGCATGACTTCCCCACTCCACAAGCGAGGCCTTCATTCTCCAGCCTCTTTAGAGACTAGCTAGCTGGGTGGGGAGAGAAAGTCAACTCAAGCATCAGGAACAGGTGTGTTAAAATGCAGACTCTAGTAGGTCGAGGTGAGGCCTGGACTCTTGTATTTCTAACAAGCTCTCAAGTGATGTCAATGGCATGGACCACACTTTGGGCAGAAAGGATTAGAACAGTGGTTTCCTAACTTAGCTGTGCTTTGGAATCACCTGGGGACCTTTTAAAAATAGGCCACATTCTGGACAAATTAAATCACAGTCTCTGGCACTATTTTTGAAACTTCCCATGTGATTCCTAGTGAACAGCCAAGTTTGGGATTGCTGTTTTGAAATGATGAGCTCCTTTGCAAGGGCTATGAATAACAAATATCCAAGCCTCTAGGAAATGCAAAGCTGAGACTTACGCTAAATTCTCTAAGTGAAAAAAAAAAAAAGGGTCAATATTGTGCAGCATTGTGACCATGCTTTGGCTGAGCACCATGTTGAGTTTAGGGGGTGATATTTCTAGGTAGATACTGACATGGACTGTGCCCAGAAAGCAGGGAGTGAATCGTATTTAAAGGCGGTAACAGGTGTCTTCACATAACCCAAGGTCTGTCACACAGATACACACAACTCTACTATTCCTTCCTTTTTCAGCTGAAAGTGGCCTTGACCCTTGCACTAGTCTCTCTTCAGATAAGTTTTCTCCCTCATTTAAGCAGACTCCACCTATCTTGGTCTGTTGCCAGCAGCAAAAGGGCTGGATCCCAAACTCAGTCTTAATACATGTGCTTTGTCTTATCTCTGCAATGACTTCTTTCTATTTTATAGGTAAGTATATGAAATATACATAAAACATCAGTATGAGTGTGACTGGTTAAAGACAGTATTGACTGACTTGATGAGTGGTAATGAAGACAGCTGAGGAAGCACACATTTTCGTCCAGACAACCTTAACATGCATACGTTTTTGGCAATGTCGACGCCTACAGGGGAATCTGACTTAAAGAGGCCAAAACACATGAAAATACTGTGGTCCTTAAAATCACTTCCTTGGGATCTTTCCAACATTTAACAGTAGCTACAAAATGTAATCTCATATTGTTGAATTAGGAAGCATTCACAATCTGTTCATGCTTTGTTTATTCTCTGTTTAAGATTTAATGAAGATTTGTAACTGGGAGCCAGAGACAAGAAAACTTAAATGCTCTCTGCCTGAGAGATTTTAAATGACCCTAACTATTTTGTGTGAGTAGCTGTGTCCCTAGATAATGATTCTTGAGAAATAGTTTCAAAATTGGGAGTCAGAAATAGCAGAAGAAAGGGTGCAAATAAATTAGGATTGATTTACTGGTCTGCACACACACACACACACACACACACACACACACTCACATGTGTGTGAATACACATACATGCACACACACAAAAAATTATACATTACTTTCCTGCCTTTGCCTCAGAGACAATGGTGTTAGAAAAATAACCAAACTGCAAACCCAGGTTAACATATGCTTTAGGTTCTTAATTTATCACTTTTGGTCATTTGCAATATCACAACTATAGACTCAGTGATTATTTCAGTAGGTGGTATATGAGGGGTTTAGGGGTCAGAATATAGATGAATTGGTCAAAAAGATGAATTCAGATTCTTAGCCCTGCCGCTTCATAGCTGTGTGGACTGGGGGAAGTGGCCTGACTTCTCTGGGCCTCAGCTCCTTTATGAGTAAAATGAGGACGACAATGCACTACAGGGCTGTGAAAGGTCTGCTGCTGCTTCTCAGTCGCGTCAGTCGTGTCCACCTCCGTGCAACCCCACAGACGGCAGCCCACCAGGCTCCCCGTCCCTGGGATTCTCCAGGCAAGAACACTGGAGTGGGGTGCCATTTCCTTCTCCAATGCATGAAAGGGAAGTCACTCAGCCGTGTCCGGCTCCTCCATTCATGGGATTTTCCAGGCAAGAATACTGGAGTGGGGTGCCATCGCCTTCTCCATGGGGAAGGTTTAAGTGAGGTCATATATGAGACAAACAAAACAATCACTGACATATGAAAGGTACTCGGTAACTGGTAGCCAGGCACATCTTGTCATGTTAGTTCCATAAATGGAAATTATACTATGGAAAATAAAGCCTTAAAATAAATGTAAATTGTACCCAACAACCCACAGGAATGACCTCACCTAAAACTCACATTCTAAAAGGTATTTACTAAATTCTAGTCACAGATATACACTGCTGCTGCTGCTGCTGCTAAGTCGCTTCAGTCGTGTCCGACTCTGTGCGACC
Source organism: Aepyceros melampus (assembly GCA_006408695.1). Lineage (NCBI taxonomy): Eukaryota > Metazoa > Chordata > Mammalia > Artiodactyla > Bovidae > Aepyceros > Aepyceros melampus. Next base: position 136,704 of record SJXQ01005933.1, on the reverse strand, counting down.
CCACAGACGGCAGCCCATTGGGCTCCGCCATCCCTGGGATTCTCCAGGCAAGAACACTGGAGTGGGTTGCCATTTCCTTCTCCAATGCATGAAAGTGAAAAGTGAAAGGGAAGTCGCTCTGTCAAGTCCGACTCTTAGCGACCCCCTGGACTGCAGCCTACCAGGCTCCTCCATCCATGGGAGTTTCCAGGCAAGAGTACTGGAGTGGGATGCCATTGCCTTCTCCGCAGATATACACTAGTCACAGTCTTTATCATTCCCACATAACTCCATCAACTTGAGCTGTGACTGGAATCCTTGGAATCTTCCTTTTACCCAGTGAGGCTGCTTGGTGGTTACATCTCAAAGGCAGTCATGCTGAATGTAAACCTCACTCTCCTTCCTCCATCCCATCTCTCTCTCCTCTTCCATTTTTCTTCCCTGCCCATCCTCATGGCTCTTTCATATCCTCTCCCTTCTGCATCCTTGCCAGGTATTTTTAATTTTGTTCTAAATCAGATAGTTATGGAAGAGCTAAGATAAAGTTCTAGCAGGTTCAAAGCTTGGTTCTGTCTAAGCATGAGTCCCTGCCTAGTGACTTTATCACTTTAGTGCCACTGATAAATCAGAGGCCCACAGGAAAGTCCAGAAAATTCTCTCCCTAGAGGAGGGAGCAAATTCGATCCACTCAAAGTCTTTGAGTTAAGATGTCCACATCCTTACAATGAGGATTACAATGTCTGCCTTCACTGTCTCATCTCCGAGTTTATACCAGGATAGACTGAAATAATAAATAGGATGAAAGCACTTAAGTCTAGTGTCAAATGCCATTGCGTTCCTAAGCCTCTTAATTAGCCAGCAGTAAGAGTGAAATGCACAGAAAGAGCACCATACCTCTGGTCAGTCATTAGAAATTCCGCCCTGGGGACTGACCATGACAATGCTTAGAGTCAGCCTTAAATTCAGATTAGAACGGAGGAAGAGATGGAGGGGACTGAGGTTTGGTACAGGACTTCAGAGGCCAGAGTCCAGGTACTGATACACTATGATATTATTCTATTTAGAATTTCTCAATTCACAGTATCATGTAAACATACATGCACACACACACACACATTTTCATTTCATTTTGCTTTGTTTGGAGAAGGAAATGGCAACCCATCCCAGTACTCTCACCTGGAAAATCCCATGGACAGAGGAACCTGGTAGGGGGCCACAAAGAGTCGGACACAACTGAGCGACTTCACTTTCTCTCCAAGGGTTTAATAACAGTCCTGTGGTTCACAGCCAAGAGAGATGGGCGAAGGGACTGGAAACGGGCTGGGGAACATCAACTTTTGCTTAGAAGCCTAGGCTCCAGAGCATCTCTGCAAATATTTGAACCCAAATTCCAATATTTACCATCTATGACACACGAAGCACATTACTGAATGCTTTATGCCTCAGTTCCTTCATCAGTAAAATAGCGGGGATAATAGTACTTAAGCTCATTAAGTTTGTGTGAGGCTTAAAGGAGAAAATTCCCATATACTGCTCAACACATTCCTGGCATTTAATGCATTCCATATTTATTCTTTATTATCATACTTATTATAATGACTTGGCTACCCAATATCTTTCCTCCATTCTTTTTTATACAGACTCCTCACTTAATTGGGGATGACAGTGTCCCAAGCTTGAAAACTACATTTTCCAGTTTCCTCTATAGGTAAGATTTACAATATAAGCAAATTCTGTCCAACAGGATGTAGGTAAAAAAAAGTTTGGGCCTGTTTTTAAGAAGGTTCTCTAAAAGTGCATGTTATTCAGCTAGCAAATTACTTGCATCTCCCCCCTCTTCCTGCTCTAAATTTGTATGTAATGGTGGGGCTGGGTCATCTGTCTTAAGACCACGAGGCAAACCAGAAAGTGGAAAGGATAGGAGATTAAGAATATGGAAGACTAAAATATCAATAGTATCACGGAGCTACCACGCCAATCCTGAACTGTCCCTTTGTAAAATTCTCTTGCCTGAAAGAAAAAAAAAAAAAAAGACTCATACCTTGTTTAAGCTACTGTGCTTGATATTATCATTACACCAATAATGGGTCTAGTTCAATGCCAGACATATGAGAAATCTAAAGCTCTGTTTTGTTTTGTATTTCAATTTGGAAAGCAGATATTTTTATTACCGTTTTCATATTATGCTCCCACCTGGAGTAGAGAATTTCTTCTTTCACAGGACTCTCATTTAGGAATAGAATGTGGACTACTCCCACTGCCAATTTTTTTGCAACTTAGCCTTGAAAAAGCACCTGATTCCCTCATGACACCATGTGAGAGGAGGCTGCAATACAAAATAAATAAAGTAAAAGTTGAAGTAATAAAAAGTTAACAATGTTTGCGAGAAAATAAAAAGTAATTTATAATGACACAATCTAGGTCAGGAAAAGTCAATGGGGAAACAAGAATAGGATAAAGGAAGTAGGAGAATGAAGGGGACTGATGTGAAGAAAGAAGAGATGTAGCAACTGTACACAAAACACAGTTAAGCAAGAATTGCTCACAAATACCTCAGATCTGACATAGCTCAGAGGACACCATCCTTATGGGAGAAAATGAAGAGGAACTGAAGAGCCTCTTGAGGAAACTGAAAGAGGAGAGTGAAAAAGTTGGCTTAAAGCTCAACATTCAGAAAACTAAGATCATGGCATCAAGTCCCATCACTTCATGGCTAGTAGATCGGGAAACAGTGGAAACAGTGGCTGACTTTATTTTTGGGGCTCCAAAATCACTGCAGCTGGTGATTGCAGCCATGCAATTAAAAGATGCTTACTCCTTGGAAAGAAAGTTATGACCAACCTAGACAGCATATTGAAAAGCAGAGACGTTACTTTGTCAACAAGGCCGGTCTAGTCAAGGCTATGTGTTTTCCAGTGGTCATGTATGGATCTGAGAGCTGGACTATAAAGAGGGCTGAGCGCTGAAGAACTGATGCTTTTGAACTGTGGTGTTGGAGAAGACTCTTGAGAGTCCCTTGGACTGAAAGGAGACCCACCCAGTCCATACTAAAGAAGATCATTCCTGAGTGTTCATTGGAAGGACTGATGCTGAATCTGAAACTTCAGTACTTTGGCCACCTGATGTGAAGAGCTGACTCATTTGAAAAGACCCTGATGCTGGGAAAGATTGAGGGCAGGAGGAGAAGGGGATGGCAGAGGATGAGATGGTTGGATGGCATCACCGACTCAATGGGCATGGGTTTGGGTGGATTCCGGGAGTTGGTGATGGACAGGGAGGCCTGGTGTGCTGCGGTTCATGGGGTCGCAAAGAGTCGGACACGACTGAGCGACTGAACTGAACGGAACTGATGTCATTTTGCACAAAATGATAATGTCTTCCCTTGACATTTAGTTCACAAGTCAACTCAAAATTTAACTTGCTGTTTGCTCTATTCATTAATCAACAAACATGTATTTTGTGGAGATAGGAAATGATGGAAGTCCTGAGTAGGTCAGATTGGTTGAGGAAGAACAAAGCTGGAATCTGTGGAGATGGTGACACATGATTGAATTTGAGGTTATTTTGAGGATAAAGACAAAAGTACTTACTCATATACTTGGTGTAAAGTATGAGGGAAAGAGAGGAGCCAAGGCTCTTGGCTTAAACAGTTGAATAGATAGTGGGACAGTTTACTGAGATGCAGGAGCAATGGCAGGAGAACATGGAGAAATCTCTTTCTCTCTATTTGCCATTTTAAATTTGAAATACCTATTAAAGAATCAGGTGGTGCTAAAGAACCTGCCTGCCAGTGCAGGACACATAAGAGATGAGGTTCAACCTCTGGATTGGGAAGATCCCTGGAGCAGGAAATGGCAGCCCACTCCAGTATTCTTGACTAGAGAATCCCATGGACAGAGCAGACTGCGGGCTACAGTCCATGGGGTCCCAAAGAGTCGGACACAACTCAGCTACTTAGCACACACACACACATCAAAGAGCCAGGTGAAGAGGCTGAGCAGGCAGTGTGACACGTCAGTCCTGGAGCTCAGGGGAGAAGCCCATACAGGACGCAGATATCTGAGACAGGACTTCAAGCTATGAGCTGGGAGAGATAACCAGCAGACAGACAGGCATTCCCACCTTCAGTTATCTGGTAGAAGAGAAGAAGAAATTAGGAAAAGATATTGAGGGAAAACAGCCAGTGAGCAGGAGGAAACCAAGCAAGTGTGATGTCCTGGATGAGAAAGTGGTCACCCATGGCACATGCTGTTGCGAAAGCAAGTAAGGTGAAACTGGAAACGTAATTCCCGGCCTTTGTGAGCGGCAGTCATGGACTTCTTAATCAAAATGGTTCCAGTGGGATCATGAGGGTGAAATCTTGGTTGGAGCAGAGAGATTTCTCTTGAGAAGTCCACCTTCAGTTATCTGGTAGAAGAGAAGAAGAAATTAGGAAAAGATATTGAGGGAAAACAGCCAGTGAGCAGGAGGAAACCAAGCAAGTGTGATGTCCTGGATGAGAAAGTGGTCACCCATGGCACATGCTGTTGCGAAAGCAAGTAAGGTGAAACTGGAAACGTAATTCCCGGCCTTTGTGAGCGGCAGTCATGGACTTCTTAATCAAAATGGTTCCAGTGGGATCATGAGGGTGAAATCTTGGTTGGAGCAGAGAGATTTCTCTTGAGAAGTTTCTCATTTCTCTCCCAAAGAGAAACCGGGAGATAAAGTAGTGGAGACAAGAGTAGAGATAATGATAATTTCAGTTTTGTGGTGAAAGAGAACAAAAAGACAAGGAATGGGGTGCCAGCTTCTGTGGGGTCACTGGTTTTTCTTGTTGTTGCTTCCATTTGTTATTATATCCCAAAGGGAATGACCTTGTAATAATGGAAGAGATCGATATCTTCATAAGGTAAGTGGATAATTCTAGGAATGAAGTCGCTGAGAAGGCAAAAAGGGCAGAGTCAGGGCCCACGTGGAGGTTCAGTCATTCAGAGGAGGAATAAGACTGTCATCTGAAAGATGGGGGGAAAACTCCATTGGGAAAGCCTGATCAGCCTCTCTACCAGAGTAGATGGCCTGTACGAAATGAGTAGGCAAAGGCATGACTTTGGTCTATTCACTATAGCAGGATTATATTTTCCAAAAATGCTTGGAAGCTCAGGGTCAGTTGTTGCTGGTCATAACCAGTCTTAGTTAATAATCTGTCTTAGTTTGGATTCCTCCAGAGGCAAGATATTGAGATAAAGATTCCAAGGCAAACTGTTTATTTTCAAAGTGACCCCAGACAAGAACAGTGAGGAAACAGGGAGGTGTGACAGAGACAGGAAGGCTTCTACCTGAAGGGCATCGTCCAGCAAATATCACAGGGGAGCTGAGGTGGGATCCAACTGGAGAACTCTGGGAGATGGGGTAGGACACGCCTCAGAGTTATCTTCCTCTCAGGGTTTGGGACTTGAACTGTTTATCCACCCACTTCTGCAATTTTCTGGTTCTAGGATGCTCCAAAGTGAAAGTGAAATTGCTCAGCCATGTCTGACTCTTTGCGACCCTATGGACTATAGCCCACCAGGCTCCTCCCTCCATGGGATTCTCCAGGCAAGAGTACTGGAGTGGGTTGCCTTTTCCTTCTCCAGGGGATCTTCTGGACCCAGGGATCAAACCCAGGTCTCCTGTATTCCAGGCAGACGCTTTAACCTCTGAGCCACCAGGGAAGTCCAATCTGCACTGTGCATGGGCAGAGTTTTCAGGAAAAGCTGTCAGGCAAAGAGATGCAGGTGTTGAGATCAGGAGGTGCAGCTGATGGACTCAGGGGGTGTCAGGGGGATCCTGATGTGTGCTAAGTTGCTTGAATTGTATCCTACTCTTTGCTACCCTATGGCCTGTAGCCCACCAGGCTTTCTGTCCATGGGGTTCTCCAGGTAAGGGTACTGGAGTGGGTTGCCATGCCCTCCTCCAGGGGATCTTCCTGACCCAGGGATTGGACCCACATCTCTTATGTCTCCTGCAATGGCAAGCAAGTTATTTACCACAAGCATCACCCAGGAAGCCCCTGATAGGATCTGTTAAATTAGCCAAGTGTCATTGTTATATTTTGGCTTGTTTTGCTGGTTGGAAGGAAATAAAGAAGTTCAGTGGTTTCTCTTCTGGTACTTGTCAAAGAGCTCAAAACCACTCAGTAAGGTTCCTCTCCCTGCCCTTACTTTCACTCTGGGGGTTTGGAACCAGAATAAGAAGCTAACAACCCACTTCTCATACATTATCTCATTTAATCCTAACACAGTGCCTGCATCAAGGGTATCATTGGCTTCATTTCACCAAATAAGAAACCAAGTGATAAGAGCTTCTTCAAGACTTGCTCAAAATCACATCAGTTTGGTGTTCAGGGCTCTCAGATTCCACAGCCTAGCTCTCGACTTGTTATAGAAAAACAAACAAACAAACAAAAAAACTCGATCTGGTTTTATCATTTACCTGATCCCCACATGTCAGGAAAAAGTGATCAGAAATTACTCTGGCAATCTCTTTGAAGGCCAATTTGTTTGGAGAATATACAACATAATATTTCTGGTTTTATTCAGCTATTGTATTTCCTTAATTTGTGGGCAGACTTTCCCAAGAGGAAAAATTATATAAAATAAAATGTTTGAAGGCATCTCACAGTGTGATTGAGTCATTAAAAAGAAGAGTCATTAATAATGCATTGACTTTGATTATACTTCTTTCAGTCACAGGGAGCTGTCAGTGGAGAATTACTACTCTCTTCTGACAAAGTCAAAGTCATGTAGGGGTCTCTAAAATGCACGTGATTGTTCTAGCACTATAAAAATGGGAAATTGTTCTCTCGTGGAAAATGCATTCCAAGGCCATGGGGCATCGTTAATATTCTGGAAGGGCTGTGGTCTAAGGTTGGGATGGAGTGGGAAGTGAGAGAGAGAGGGAATGGAATTCATCCAGCCAGTTAAAGGTGGTTTGGTGAGCACCACCCCTGCCCTTCCTCTGTCAATGCAGCAGAATTCTTTCACCAAATCATTCCAGTATGCTCTTCTATGCTAGTAAATTCTCTATTGATCTTGTGGTCTGCTTAATTACAAATAAAGTTGGAATGTAAATGTGGACAGCTTTTAGATCTTAGGATGCACACCTTTTTCCTGTCTGAAAATACAAACCCACTGTAACAATTGGATTCTGAAATTGACTCAAGTCTTCTGGGCCCAGAGCCAAAGTCCATGTGTGTGGAAGGAAGAATGCTCAGCACTTATTTGGGTGAGTGTATCAACAGGCAATAACTCTCCCAGCACCCCCCTGTGATAGAATTTACAGACTACTTAGAAGGGCAAAAAGAAACAATCTGCAGTAACATTTAAAGTGATAGGGAACCCTCAGTATTCAGAGGCAGGAGGGTGAGACCAGAATTCTCCTCATGTGCAAGGCGTTCAGCACTTGAAACCCCAGGATGTCTGACCATAGGGTTCTCGGTGCCTCTAGGAATCCCGGAAAATCAAGGCTAAACATCTTATGAGGCTGAGAAAGATCTTCACCCCAGCTGAGGCTCCCTTCACTTTGGTCAGAGAGCTGCTGTTGTCATCTGTAAGCTTTCAGCAGGAAAGCAGCACTTTTTTATTTGTTATTTTTTTAATTCAGCTCTGCAGGGGTAAACTGTGCCAGGACCTCAAATTCATTAAAATTTCATTAACATCCACTTACGGAGTTGCCATTTATGTGCTGCATAGCATTTTCTGATAACACTGCGGAGAAAGATAAATGAAGTTTTCCTCTTTATGATCAGAAACAACCACGTCCCTTTCCAGCCTGGGCGGTCACAGGTTCCCACTCTACAAACGTCCCACGCACGAGGGTCCCTGGGCTCAGCTCAAGGATGAGTCAGGAGAATTCCTATGGACTGCCACTACTTTGACTGTGAAAGGGGGCATGGCTGTTCAGCATCTGCTCTTCTGTTGGTTCTTTTTTTCAACTTTTAATATAGAATATTTCCAATATACACAATATCAAAATTTCATTTATGCTTCTAGCAACTTTCCTCTTCCCCATATTTCTGAACCAACTGTCAGATGTTATATTAGGTCACTGATATATACCTCAAATACATGTTTCTAAATGAAAAAGGCTCTCATATTTGTGAGTAATAGAGGGACATATAAGTATAATAACTAGAGAACTATTATTACAAATGTAAATAATTAATAATTCCTCACAATCATTAACTGCCCCATTGGTGTTCAATTTCAAATTGTCCCGTAAATTCACATTTTTAAATATTTTAAGTCTGTATGAAACAATCTCCAAATATGAATTTTGATTGGAAGTGGTTGGTGGGTCTCTTTTTATTTGTTCTTGATTATAAGTAATATAATGTAATAAAAATTATGAAAAAATAATCAAATAAAGAAGTATGGGGAATAATTTATGCACTATCTTTGTTGTATGAAGCAGAGTAAACTAATGATATTTTGTTGTATTTGATTAAGATGGGATATATTTTAAATCTTATTATTTTTATAGATTTTTTTTCTCTCTCATTCTCTCTCTCGCTCCCTCCTTCCTCTAATTTGCATGTTGAAAAGTTGGATCATTTGGTCTGTGATTTTCTGATATGAATTTCATTGGATCCATAGCAGAATTTAACACATTCCTCTCTTCTCTGTATTTCCTATAAACGGGTAGTTATATCTAGAGAATTAATCGAATTTGATTTTTTTTTTTTTTTTAGGGGGAATGGGCTTTCCTTGTGGCTCAGATGGTAAAGAATCTGCCTGCAATGCAGGAAGACTGAGGTTCAATCTCTGGGTCAGGAGGATCCCTTGGAGACGGGAATGGCAACCCACTCCAATATTCTTGCCTGGAGAGTTCTTTGGACAGAGGAGCCTGGTGGGCTACAATCCATGGGGTTGCAAAGAGTCTGGCATGACTGAGCGATTAACACTTTTATGCAGATGGGGATGGCTAAACTACTCTGTAAGTAGTGATGTGGAAGAGTCATATACCATCTAGGGGGTATTGTGTGTGTGTGTGTGTGTGTGTGTGTGTGTGATGTTAGAGCCGTGGATGAGTGTTGCTCAGATACTTTAAGTCATTAAGGTTGCAAAACAGCAACTGCCTCATTCTATCATCGCTCTGTCACTTATTAAAGAAACACTTCTAAAAGGAGAAACTTCCCTCCATTTAAGCTTTGCATCCCAGGGCTAGCACCTGTTTTTCAAAGTCCCTATCAACACATTCTCCTTCTCATACCCATCTCAACAGACTGTGCACTTGGGAAAACAGGAAAAGCCTGAAAGATTTTTATTTTCTTTTTCCAACTTGTGTTGTTTTGAAAAGTAGTAGACATTCAAAAGTTATAAACAGTAATATAATAAGCAGCCTGATGGCTGGGAAACTTCTCTCTGCTTTTTTCACTTGCATTTCCCTGATTACTAATGAGAGTAAGGTTTTTTTCATGTGTTTACTGGCCAGGCAGACATTTCAACTAGTCTGGTTTTCTGTGATTAAAGACCAAGAGTGTCAGATCCCACATGGGCAGGGGAAGGCAGGGGCAGAGGTTACAGCCGCTGTACACAGCTGCACCTTCACTGGAGCCCAGCTTGAGCACTATTAGAAGCTGGTATGTGTCCCACATGAGAATACCATTGGTCAGGCAACGTGACAGGGAAACATGCTGGCAAAGTACTAGACCAGAGGTGCGGAGGTGATGGTGAGAAAGCTCAGCATCTGTCAGAGGAGGTCTGAGCATCAAAGCAGTCCTGTGTTGCCTGGAGAATTACACCTGAGAAAGTGTGCATGTGTGTGTTGTGTTGGGTGGAAAAAAGCATTAAGGAGAACAGGAGGCTTAGAAGGTGGAAAGACGTGGCAGGAAGAACAAAGGCAGGAACAGCCTGGAGACATTCAGTAACTGGGGTATCAAATGCCAGAAGAATCAAGTAGACAATAAAAATGGAAGCAGTGTACACTGCCCATGGGGAGGGGTGGGCACCGTGGCCACCTGGAGATGTCCCTTCCCATCAGCTTTATCATCAGATTCTTGACTAGTGGGAATGTCGGCCCTGTGTTGCCTTCTCGAGAGAAGTTAGAAATCTAGATTTTACATAGAATCTCCTGATTTTTAAGAGCAACCTCTTAAAAAAATTATGTCAGCCACACACTACATTGATGGCCTCCAGGTTACTATATTTTCATGGGAGGGGTACCTCTTTCTTGGGGCCAACAAACATCCTTTAGCCAGGGTCTCGGGTGTCTGTTCCCTATTCCACTGTCTTCACCCTAGACACAATCATACTCATTGGCTAGCAAGGAATTATTTACATGTCATGTGCTTCAGACACAATAAGGACAAAAACGTTTCCACCGTAGGCATGAGCAAGCAAGCTTCAATCTGTTCAGTTCTTTTGTTTGCTTGTTTAGTTGTTTTTGGTTTGATGATTTTTCCAAATTCAGCAGAGGATCCAAAGTGCTGTATGTTATGAGTTGGAGCATAAGGTCCCTATAGAAATACTTTATCTTCCAGTAGTATATACAGTGTTAAAAAAAGGCAACATGTTATAAAATGCAATTCATTCTAAGATGTGGCAGTCTACTAAATATAAACCTTTGTATAGCAGCGTGTTTCTAAAACACCTAAAGCATTGCATATGAGGAATGAATAAAGACTAAGGATATGTAACTTACCCATTTTCAAATAGCTGAAGGGCTGCCATGTGATAGAGAGTACCAACTTATTCCATGTAACACTTAAGAGTAGGAGTTTGGCAAGAAGTAGCCGAGAGAGAATTTCTTGGTGCTCCAGTGGCTAAGACTCCACACTCCCAAGGCAGGGGACTCAGGCCTGGGTTCAATCCCTGGTCAGGGAACTGGATCCCACGTGTCTCGATTAGGAGTTCCCATGCTGCAACTAAAGACCAAGATCCCACCTGCCACAACTAAGACCCCTGCACAGCCACATAAATAAAATAAAAATAAATGAAATTATATATATATACACATATATAAAGAAGTAGAAAGAAGTAGCTGAGAAAGAAGCCAGAGCTTGGTTTATTATAAGGAAGAATTTCATAGCAGTACTTTTTGAAAACAGGAACACATGGCCTCAGGAATCAGTGAGTTCCTGGTCCCTAAAGACAGTCAAGTGATGTCTACCATGATGTGCAAGCAGACAATGGTGGCATTTGCATTCTCAGCCCATTAGATATTAATATATAAGTTCCTTTCTAACACTGTCATTAAGGCTCCTATACAATTTAAATCCATAAAAAAGGGGAAAATAGCCCACTGAAATTTAGAGTAGGAACTAAAAAAAAAAAAAAGAATACAGTTGGATCAAAGCATTCGATGAAGAGAAAAAAAAATGGTAAAACAATGTAAATTGATACAAGGCATGCATAAAAATGTTAAGTAACACTCATTATTTCAGTTATTCTGGTTAATATACCTTATAATCAAAATATAGGGTTTTATAACTATAACTAATTATATAGCTAGGTCACTGGGGTTAAGTGATTTGCCTAAGGCCATAAAAGAGTTATTTTTATCAGGAATTACAGTCAGAGTTTTGACTCTGAGCCAAGTTCCTTTTATTTTGCATTTGAACTGCCACATACTCTAAACCATAATGATAAAAGGTTGACTTTATTAATCAAAATTCATTGCAAAAGTTAGTATCAGGTGAATGATGACACAAAGGAGAACAGTCAGTGGATCAACTATTAATTAATTATTTATTAAATACCCTCTCCACACGGGGTCAAATGCTATTGCTTCTCCATACTATTTCACCTCATTTTACTCTCATAATTACATGAGGTGGGTATTCACCTCAACTTGACAGATTAGAGAAATTAATTAGCTTGTTTAAGGCCATGCAATTTGAGAAGATAACAATTGGAATCTTTCACCTGGATTGTATCAATTAAAATATGCAGAAAATTCAAGTAAAAAAAAAAAAGAACTATTTAGTTTCAGGAGACCAGGTACTTTATCCAATGATTACAGGGTTTTTTTTTTAAACTTCCTGTGATTCTCTTTGCTATTTATTATACAAAATAGCTTTATTTGAACCATAGCAAATTAGTTATTATTAGTAATACAACTGATACTATTTAATTCACAGGTGTTCCACTATGCTATTATTTTTTTTAAATAAAGCTGATTTATATTTTACAAACAGAAAAAATTAGAAATTAACTTTTGATGTATACCAGGTGTGCTATGCCCTCCACAAAAGTTTTCCCTTTCTTGGCCATGAAACTGTCACGACTGCCTTTAAACTAATAATAATATTTCATTTCCTGTGCACCTGCAGAAGAGTCTGAAAAATTCTTTCTTTAAAGTGAATTTGAGTTTCCTTTTGATTTGCTTAAATAAATATATAACATTAATATCTTGTAGGCCTAGGGCAAAACTGAGTTCAGATATGAAAGAGGATACAATTATTATTTTTTTAATTGAGCATTCAATGAGTAGTATTTTGCCAACTGCAGGTACGGTGTACCAAGCCGCTCTTCATCCATGAATAACATCAGTGTTTTATTGTAGGCCTACTGTGTGTGCTGGGTGTTGTTCTAGGTGACTTAGATATATGAGGAATAATATCTTTACCCCTCACAGGACAACAGCAAAAGTCAACCAGCTGTTAGTCTGTTATGCCATCACCGGCAATGTCTTGTTATTTTTCATCTCTCATGTCTCTTGGGTTTAGAGGAGTTTTCACATTGGACACTTGATGGAACAAGCGTTTAGCTTAGTTTGCCTTGAAATCAGAAATCTTGGAGATGGAAATGAAAAGGCTAGCTGACAGAATTTGCCAGCATTAGTAATTCCCAGGGGGCTGAATTCACAGCTTAATTTGCAATACAATACTCACTTATTAATTTGGCCACCTGCAATGTCCTTTCTTTTCCTTCTCTTCTCATCAATTGCCTCTTTGCCCTATTGCCATGTCTTCCCAGCAGCATCCCAAACACTGCTCCTAGCCTATTATTCACATTTTCATTTTATTGCAAATTTATTTTATGTATCTGCCTCTCCAATTACACTCTGCAGGCATAGCACATTATTTTCTTCAGCATCTGCCCCAGCACCTAGGAATTAAAATGAATGTGTGGCTGAATGAATGGCTGGCTAGGTGGGTGTACTGCAATATGACTTCAGAGTCTCCAGCCTGTTTAGAGCACAGCCCCCTCCTTTGCACGGGAAGGCTGAAAAAAGTTCAGTGTGACAACAGACCAGATGAGACCTGGATTTGTAATGCTTGCTTGTATCTTTCTGGTACTTTCTCCAATAAATGAACCTGTTGTGATTTCACTGCGTTGAGGCCTCCTTAACAGCCTCTCAATTCCTTCGTTTTAATGGCTCAAAGGAAGTTGCTACAATGTTTGCAATGAATGCAAATTATGGATCCATAATCCTGAGTGTCTCATAAAGAACCTCGCTAAACAGTTATTGTACTTATACAACAGCGTCTCTTATGAAATCCCAATGAATCAGCTTTAAACAAAACCATTCTCGTCCAAGTCTGTAGTGTGCATTTTATAAGAAACTCAACAGGCTTTTACACACCCCTCGCTCCAAAACATCCTGCATAGTGGAAGAAAAAAAACCAGAACACTGAAAGTGAGGCTTATAAAAGACTGACTTTCTTAGGTAGACAACACTTCTTTCAGCTAAATAGTAAAAACTTCTGCTTTAACTTATTCTGTCATATGGGTACTTCTTGCGGGGAGAAAATTTAGCCTCATAGAATCAAAACCAACCGCAGAGATTATTTGAAAATATGTCACATATATTTAAAAATAGCATCCTTCCCTCATTTTATATTTAAGCTTATGAAACCATTTCATATTTGCATTATTTCATCTCATCCTCATAACAGTTCCATGCTGCTGAGCTCCTGGTATTGTCAGCTTACACACTTTGTCTCTAGTTTAAAAACATTTTATACAACCCTCCACGTACCCACACGAGTGAAGCATACACACTCGATATCCGTTATCTTTCAGATCAATACTCCTATCTGACAGAAAAAATGATAAAACCCCGTTTGATCCACATGGGGGGCTTTTCAAGATCTGCCTGATTGCCTGTTAGCTCCATCTCTTCCCACTTCCCTTGTTTTTCTGGCTGTTTCCTACTGCATTGGGGACCCCTCCAGGTTTTGTGTGCATCGTGTTCTCATGCCTCCATTCACATTTTTTTCATTGAGCAAAGTCAAGCTCTGCCCTAAGTTGTTTCTTTGAAGGCGTCCCTGATTCTAACAAGCAGACATAGAAGAGCCTTCCCTTGGGAGGTCACTGGCTGACTCCTTTATCTGACTTTATTACATGTGTTTTCTTACACAATTATTTCCTTCTACCATTAAAATTCCTGTAGGTTAGATTCTTAAAACACACACACACAGATACACACACAAACTTTTAATCACAACTGGCATAGTACCTGATGTAGCAAAAATGTAGGCCTAATTTTTCAAAGCCAGTGGGAAAAGAATGATGAATAGGTGAGGTCAAGTGGGAGATGCATGCTTTGACTACTCAGCATCCACTTTTCCAGAAACTATTCCCCTTCCATTTCATATTCATTCTCATCAAACCATGTGATTTGTCCCCAGGGTGGGCAGGCAGAGAGTCAGGCTTGGTTCCTCAAAACACAAGGGTCTCTCTTCCTACTTTCATTGATTAGTTTAAAAATGGGCCACTGGCCTATGTGGGACCAATCAGAGTCTTCTTGAGGCCTTTAATCAGAAGGATCAGAAACAGTTTCTGTCTTCTTCCAGGATCTCCAGCTATTGAGATCAATGAGTCTGGAGCTGCTATGCTGCCCATTATGTGGAGAGAGCATGCCTAAAAATTAAGCTGCACTGAGGAAACCAAAGCTGAGACATGCAGAGACTGGTACAGACAGCCTGCTGGGACAACTCATTCTTGACAGCCTTACCAGAAGTCCTTGAAATTTCAATTGCATAAGCCAACATAGTCCCTTTTTATTTTCTTAAACTACTTTGGGTTGGATTTCAGTGACTTACAATAGAAAACGTTTTGATTAATACAGTGATCATGATAAAAATTAACAGGCAAAAGGGAAAATCAAGCCAGGTCATCCAACTCCATAAAAAATGTCCTTCCAACCCCAAACCACCGTCTCTCTATTGAAATGGAGCAAGTTGGGATGAAAATATTTATAACACAGAATGCTCCTCTTGTTCTTTCATTTTCCTAAAATGAATCTTGAATGAGCTTGCTGAACATTTCAGAGTTCACAGAAATATACACAGAACTGTCTTTTAAAATGGCAAATGTTAACAGCTCCTTAATTATAAAAGTAGCATTGAATATTTTATAATAAAGCACATTTAATCTGACAGAATTAATAAGAGTATGTACTGTAATTGTTCAAAATTTAAGCAAGAATGAGGAACTGTTTACATGTTGCAAGAGAGGGTGAACAAGAGGAGAAAAAAAAACCAACACAAGAGTCCCTTCTATGCTCTTGGGTGACGTCCTGGCTCAGCTTTCTGCTTCTTCTGCAGTCCTCACTGTCTATCACTAGTGGAGAGTAAATGGAAATTTATGTCACCATAAAATGCTGTCCAGTAGGTAGTTTTGTAAGATTTATATGCATACATTAAGTCACTCTGTCCTTTGCCATGTACCTCCAATAAACCTTGTGGTTCTCCCTCATCATTTCATGCCAAATGAAAAGTGGTAATATTACCAGATTTGCAGTTAATTATCATGAAATATGATGCCTAATGATTTAACATCTTTGTTAAGAAGCCATGGTAACATGAAGCACAGTGCTGGAAAACATCATTAAAGCCATCGTTTATCCATGACATTTACATCTCGTTTGTAGTAAAAAAAAAAAAAAATAATTGACAAAGCACATCTATACAATATTTATTGAGAAAATAGCTCTCTCTCCTTACTGCCAGTTAGTTTGGCATATTAAAACTTTATTTATGGGATCTAGCTTTTGTATCCTTTTTAATGACCTTGAAAATGAGTTATGCTTCCTTCCCTTTAAATTGAATATATGGGAAAATAATCCTCCCTTGACAATGGAGCTCAGACTGATATAGGAGAGTTGCTTTGCATTTCACTTCCCTGATGGGCAAACAAGTTCCCTAAGAATTCCATGGAACTGTTATGAATCTTGATGAGAGAAATGTCATATAACTCCTCTTTTGCTAAATAGAAAATGCTTTTAGAGAGGGCTCACTGTAATTGTCTCCTCTCTAATGTGTATCTCCAAGCCATGCTCACCCTCAAAAATATTCCAAGAACATTCTATGATTCTATTTTAAAAAGTCTAATATTAGGGATCCAGCTCTAAGAAATTCTGACTCAGTTTAGTGTCTCCTCAGTTTGGTGCATTCAATCTAAAGAACTTTATCTGTGTTTCTGGAATGGAACACACTATTTCCTAAACAGCAGGCTTACTTCATCCCCCTCCTGTAAAATAGCACCCCTTCCTCTCTCCAGCCTACTCAGCCTGCTTTATGTCTTCATCTCCACTTGATATATTTATAAACATACCTTCATTCCCTTGAATATTTGCTGTGCTCCTCACCGCTAATTAGATTTGCTTGCTTATAATTGGACTTGTTGGGAAAATGTGAAATTTCCCAATTAGAAATAAGGAATGTGTTTGACCTTTTAAAATGTACTTTGAGATACTGGGCATAGAATGGAATCACCATGGAAGTATTTAATCAGTATGGTTTGACCCCAGGATCAAGGGATGCCCTTGAGTCAGGGGCTGGGGTACCCGCTGTCTGTTCCCCTGGCCCCATCCTCAGAAGCCTTTGGAAACATTCTCCTTCTCTCCTTCATCAGCTTTCATGGATTCTTTGCCTCGATCTGTTCCTCCACTCCCTTCACTCTCCACATTTAAGAAAGTAGCTGAATTTAACCTGTTTTTTTCCGAGCAAGAAATACTCCTTTCTCTTTAAGCATGTGAAAGAGGTAAAGATAGGATAGGGATTGGGATGAAAACAATAGGATAGTCTTGGTACAGTTCAGTAAATAAGGATTTATGAATACTTTCTTATGAAAGTATTTAGAATTGTCACATGTATAACATATGAATAAATGTTCCCCTCAATAAAAACTTATACCTTAAAACACTTTAAAGTGACTTTTAAAAATAGTCAAAGAGAATTGACTCTTGTGAGTAGACCAAAACTTCTGATTAGATAAAATTCTCCCAGGAAAATCTTTACTATCAATAATAAAATATGACAGATCACACTATTATTATTTAATCATTACCAAAAATAAATCACAATTTTAAATATGAACATAATAGCTATCATATATTAAACCGAAGTCACTTGGAGGTAGATAAATAGATTAGACAGATGGATGGATGGATGGATATAAAGCATTGTTAGGCCAGTTTTAGAAATGATGAATGGCATGGCATTCATGGAGCTTCCCACAGTTACACAGCCAACAGTGTAGCTGTTAACCCACTTTCTTGCCACTACCTACAAATTGATACATACAGCCATATCCATACTCCAGAGAGCTAAAATAATTCATTTCCATGTTTCATTTAGTCAGAAAAACTGTTAGGCTAGCTACATATAAATTTCCGAGGCAAAGCAGCAATGTTTCTCAGCAAAATAAAGGGGCAAGAACTATGACAATAGCTAATCAGATAGTTTAGCAGAAGAAAAAATTTCACATCAAATGTCAAAATACAGAGGAGGAAAGATAATTTTATCAAAGACTGTAAACCTCCTCAAAAGAGAAAAATGGACCTCATCTGTTCTCCTTACAGAAGAATGTACATTTGCCTCTGAGGTTTCCTCTGGGAAAAAAAAAAAAAATTCTTAAAACTCTAACCTGAATCTGACCAATCCTTTAGCTATAAAACTACTAATTTAAGGAACATACAATGAACACGGAAACATGTTAAATAATACACTTGAGATGAAATCAGCTAAATTTAGATGCAATCCCTAAATCTAGACAGAAAGAACTCTGCGGAACAAACAACCTAATGGCTCAATAAATAAATAGCAATGAATGACAGACACACAGAGATAGACAGAATGAGCTAACAATGTAAAAACAACTACAAAACAATTAGTGAAAACTAAACAGTGACTCTGTGATGATATCAAGGAAATTATGTTAATTTTGTCATATGATAAAAGTATTATGGTTATGTTTTAAAAGTATTCTATTTGCTAGAAATATATCTGGGGATTTTTGCAGATCAAACGACATATCAAAAATTGTTTTAAAATAATCCATGGATTGGGAAAACACAGGAGAGGGTATAGATATAATCATTGAGGATATGAGATGATAACTCTTGAAGTTATGTGATGGGTACATGGGAGTTTATAATTCTGTTATTTCTACTTTTGTATTGATGTATACTTGGAATTGTCTTTGATAAAATATTAGGAAAAAATCACTAGGTTGTATATGGATACATTAAACAAAGTAAAAAAACAATATTTTCTTTCAGCTGTGTATTAAGATATAGTAGATACACAATGTAATCTTAAAGAGTCCAGCATAAAGATCTGATACATGCATATATTGTAAAATGATTAGCACAATATGGTTAGTCCAAAACCTCAGTTACATTGTGTGTGAGTGTGCATCTGTATGGCAAGAACTTTAAAATTTACTACCTTAGCAATTTCCATATACAGTACAATATAGTTAACTATAATCACCACACTGTATGCTACATCCACAGAACCTGTGTATTTTATGACCAGAAGTTTGTGTTCTTTGACTACCTTAACCCACACACTCCCACCCTACCCCATAATCACCAATCTGTTCTTGGTTTCTATGAGTTGATTATGTTCCGTGAGCCTTAAAGGCTTTATTCACTCTTTTTTTTTTCTAATTAATTTTTATTTTTTAGTTTGTTTTGCTTTACAATACTGTATTCATTTTGCTATACATCAACATGAATCAGCCACGAGTGTACATGAACTCCCTATCCCGACCCCCACCTCTCCCCTCCCGCCCCACACCATCTCTCTGGATTATCCCCGTGCATCAGGCCCAAGCATCCTGCATCCTGCATTGAACCTAGACCGGCGACTCACTCTTTTTTATCCATTCGTTTTTCTTTTTACTTCACTGACTGAATAATCTGAATGATCTGCCATCTAGTTCACTGATTATTTCTTCTGCTTGGCCAAGTCTGCTCCTGAAGCTCTCTACTGAATTCTTCAGTTCAGGCATTGTGTTTTTCAGATGTGGGATTTCCATTTGTGTGATAGGCTTTTTGATAGTTTCCATTTCTGCATTGAACTCATTTTGTTCCTGCACTGTTCTAATTTATTTGTCTGTATGTTCATGTGATTAACTGAACTTCTTTAAGAGGATTATTTTGAAACCTTTGTCAATGCACAGTTCTGTTCTTTAGAATCGGTTATTGGAATTTTATGAGTTTCCTTCAGTTTTGTCAGTTTTCATTCCAATCCCAAAGAAAGGTAATGCCAAGGAATGTTCAAAATACCATACAACTGCACTCATTTCACATGCCAGCAAGGTTATGCTCAAAATCCTTCAAGCTAGGCTTCAGCAGTATATGAACCAAGAACTTCCAGATGTACAAGCTGGGGTTTGAAGAGGCTGAGGAACCAGAGACCACATTGCTAACACTCTCAGGATCATGGAGCAGCAAATAGGTTCCAGAAAAACATCTACTTCTGCTTCATTGACTACACTAAAGCCTCTGACTGTGTGAATTGCAATAAACTGTGGAAAATTCTCAAAGAGCTAGGAGTACCAGACCACTTTACCTATCTCCTGAGAAACTTGTATGTGGGTCAAGAAGGAACAGTTAGAACCAGATATGGAACAACTGACTGGTCCAAAATTGGGAAAGGAGTATGAAATGGCTGTATATTGTCTCTCTGCCTATTTAACTTCTATGCAGGGTAAATCATGTGAAGTGCTGGGCTGGATGACTCACAGGCTAGAATCAAGACTAACGGGAAAAATATCAACAACCTCAGATACACAGATGACACCACTCTAAGGGGGAGGCTAAGTGAAAACTAAGAAATAATTGCACACCAAGTTATTGAGCTCTTCTGGTCTGGACTCCTAAATTATCTTCTGAATTGCAATCATCTTGTTCTCTCACCTATTCTCTCTACAGTGAATTTTCAGGAGAAATAAAACATAATTCCAAAAAATAAAGCATGTATATATTTTAAGTTATTACACAGAAAAAAAAAAATAGTACATGAGAACAAGCAGCAAAAGGTGTGCCAGGGAAGAAGAGAAGATAGAAGTTTGCCCGAAGAAACAAGAGCACCCTAGAGTCTGATTGTAAGTGTCTTATCTGATCAAACTCATAGCCTTTCAGCATACTGAGTGATTGGTATAATTCATTTTGCCTTTAGGAAACACACTGATGTTCTCGTAACACAGTTATTAACAGAAAGGCAGCATACTTGTTTATCAATGGAAATGCTTCTCACTGAAAGTAGCATTCCAAGTCCACTGACTAAAACATCGAGCAAAATGTGTTTACTCCAAAAGCAAGGGGTGCTGAGATGAAGTGGCTTTGACACTTTCCATATTTTCTCTCTACCATCTTCAGCCAGTTAGGTTTGTCCTTGGCATCCATCCCATAATATTTGCAAGAGGCTTGCCATATTTTATGGCATCATAAGAAGACACCATAATATCACTGGTAGCAAAGTAACTGTTTCTTTTTTTTTCCCTTATGTGATTAATTAATTATACAAAGCAAAAAAAAAAAAAAAAAATCCTTTCCTTGAGGTCCCCAGCCTACTTCTCTGATGTTTCATTGGGAAGAACTGGATCAACAGTCTGCCTGCAAGCCATTTGCAATGACATAAATGCAATCTCCCTAATAGGAAGCTAGCTAATCAGGTTTACCCTTAGGTAAAGTGAAAAATGGATGAACAAATAGAGTTCTGCTGGGCAGGAAGGAAGGCTGAATATTTGTTAAACGGGTACCTATAATTTGGGCCAGTGTTTCTCCAACTTTAATTTGGTTAGAGTGCAGAATTTGACAAATGAGGAAAGTTAGCAGAAATCCCCAATAATGGGGATCTCTGAAGCAGTGGGATTTCTGCTCACTTTTCTATTTTTCAAGGTCACTATACAGTGACAGACTGAGAGAATGGGCAGAGACAAACAGGATGGTGTTTAATAAGTACACTTGGGAAGAAAAAAATAAATAAACTGTACCAATAAAAGCCTGGGAATGGTGACAAATGTCTACATATGACAGAATAAAAGCTCTCAGGGTCCCAGTGATAGCAAGCTATATTGAAATACTGCAGTGATGTTACAGTTATAAAACTTATCCTGCCTTTGGGATGCCTAACAGTGCATAGATAATGTTCTGAGTTACAGAGTTTTGCAGGATAAAGATTTTAGGCCCCTTCAGGGCACCCAGAAAGGAATTGTAGCAGACTTGTAGTAGGGACAAGTTACTAGAGAAGGACAAAGAAAGAGGACTTCTTCTGAGAAGTTCAAAAGGCACACCTAAGCCAATTTCTGGAGAAGGCAATGACACCTGGCTCCAGTACTCTTGCCTGGAAAATCCCATGGAGAGAGGACCCTGGTGGGCTACAGTCCATGGGGTCGCTAAGAGTTGGACACGACTGAGCGACTTCACTTTCATTTATCACTTTCATGCACTGGAGAAGGCAATGGCACCCCACTCCAGTACTCTTGCCGGAAAATCCCATGGGCGGAGAAGCCTGGTGGGCTACAGTCTGTGGGGTCACACAGAGATGGACACGACTGAAGCAATGCAGCAGCAAGCCAACCTCTGGATATGTCCTGATGTGACAGGGATGACTGGCTGATGGGAAAAGTGAGCAGAATTCAATAGCAATCATGACTTATAAAAAGACCCTGACAGGAGCCCTGAGTCCAACCAAACTTTTGAGTAGTCCCATGTCTCTGGGTACTTTGCTTAACTTCTCCAACTCTCATTTCTTATAAAATGAAGTAAACAATACCTTTCAGAACTTCATGAATGTTAAAGAAAACAGGAAATGTGTCAGGCCAGGGTAGATGCTTAATAAATTGGAATGGATATTATTATAATGGTGTGCATGCTAAGTTGCTTCAGTCATGTCCAACTCTCTGTGACCCTGTGGACTGTAGCCCACCAGGCTTCTCTGTTCATAGGATTCTCCAGGCAAGAATGCTGGGGTGGGTTGCCCTGTCCATCTTCAGGGGATCTTCCCAACCCAGGGATCAAGCTGATATCTTTTATGTTTCCTGCACTGGAAGGTGGGTTCTTTACTGCTAGCGCCACCTGGAAACCCAGTTGTCAGTTCCTGTGCTGCATACAACAGGGGTCCTTAAAGGGATACTGAAATAACAGTTCAGTATTCAATGCACACTTGACATGTAGGCATCACACAAAGGTCCATTACCTCACCTATTGCTCCCTGCAACTCCATAATATCAGTGATAAGAAAGTATATTATTAACTCTTGAGGGAGGCAGTAGTGTTCTGTGAACATTGATCATTTCTCTGACCCCAGCCCTTCCCAATCCAACCATGTGTGCCCCAGTGTTTGTAAAATGGTTGTCAAGTGCACCTGTTTTTTCCTAGAATTCCAGCTATATTGCATTTCTGTTCACTTGCAGTGCCATCAAAAAAAGGTACTGTCTGTGATTAGATTGGATTCCATTTCCTGGTAATGAAAGGAATTGAGATTTTGTTTGTTTGTTTTTTTTTTTTGGTTGTGTGTGTGTGTGTGTGTGTGTGTGTGTGTGTTTCCTAAGTAGTTAGCGGAAGCTTCTTTCCTTAAAGGCAAGAGCTGTAGAGACTTTAAAATATATTTTCTTCTTAGTCGATAATGGCTTACATTTGGGTCTTCCTGCAGAGTGCAGAAAATCTCTAAATAGTTCTTGGAGACACACATGAACAGAAAGGCCATGGCATTTTGAACCCTCACTGTTTCCTTCTTTACAATTACCCACGTGACCTTTGAAGAAGCCATCTCAGAAAAACACCTGGGATTCACAAGAAAGCTAGGCTGCTGAGCCTGGCTTTTCTGCAGATTCCAGACTGTTAAGACACACTTTCAACCATCCCCAGACTGGGAAGTTAGGGCTTTTGCCTGATTTTAAAGAATATATATTTCAGAGTCAAATCACAATTCACAATCCAATACACACTCATCAGTCAACAACACAAATCAATCTCTAAGAACACAACACAGTGACATTTTTCAAATTCAGTAACGTGAACAAGGTAGTGAGAAAGTGATGAGGGAAAGTAAAGAGTAAAAACACCCCTACTGGGAACTGTTCATTTGAATTTCCTGAGAACATTCTTACATTGGGATGGTTTAGCAATAATTCTATTTACAAGCAGTAATTAAAAATGATGACGGTATTAATGAAGGTGATAAAGGTAAGTGCAATAACATCTATCGAGTACTTACCAGATGTGAGACCCTGTGCTAAGAACTTCATAGGTATGGCCTCATTTAATCTCCCTTAATCCAGTGCAAGAATTCTGACAAATTCTAGGTTAAGAGTCAACATTAGGATAATACATTTTTTTTCTTGGTACTTAAATCCAGGACACAAGCACAGCCCACCAGCCTTGAGGGCAAGGACTTTGCATTTGATTGTTAATGGCACTACATACTGCTTGACACGGAAGAGATGCCACCAGCATTTGCGGAATGAATGAGGCAAAGTTGGCCAAGATTTCAAAGTTCACAAATCTGAATTATTTTTATGAAACTAATGAGTTTGATAAAATTCTTCAGTATTACTACATCATTGAAAGTGATGACAAGGACTTCCCTGGCTGTCCATTGGTTAAAACTCTGCCCTTCAAATGCAGGGGTCATGGGTTCAATCCCTTGTTGGGGAACTAAGATTCCACACACTTTCAACCATCCCCAGGCTGGGAAGTTAGGGCTTTTGCCTGATTTTAAAGAATATATATTTCAGAGTCAAATCACAATTCACAATCCAATACACACTCATCAGTCAACAACACAAATCAATCTCTAAGAACACAACACAGTGGCATTTTTCAAATTCAGTAACTTGAACAAGGTAGTGAGAAAGTGATGAGGGAAAGTAAAGAGTAAAAACACCCCTACTGGGAACTGTGGTGTGGCCAAAAACAAAATGACTTAAAAAAAAAAAGTGATTACAGATCCCTGTGCTGGAGTAATGTCCAACTGGTAATGTCCAACAATAGATTGATAATATTGTAAGTTGAAAAATGTATTTACTACACCTAACCTACCAAACATCACAGCTTAGCTCAGCGTAACTTAAACATGATTGGAACACTTACTTTAGCCAACAGTTGGGCAAAATCATCTAATGCACAACCTATTTTGTAACAGGGTTGATTGATTATCTCATTTAATTTATTGAGTATTATATTTAAGGTGAGAAGCAGAATATTGCCTAGATCTAGAAAAGTATGTATGGATGACTGGGAGCTGGCCAGCATCAAGAGAGAGTATCATACAACATGTTGCTAGCCCAGGAAAACATCAAAATTCCAAGTACAGTTTCTACTGAATGTATACAGTTTCCACACCATCATAAGTACAAAAATCACAAGTTGAACCATCCTAAGTCAGGAACCATCTGTACTACTTTGATTGTAAATTCTTTATAATGAGTATTTTACTTTTATAATCAAAAGCAATCAAAATTTTTACATATTTCGGTTTGCAATGAAACATTTTTATTTCTGGGATTATTTGATTTGTGTTTATCTTTCTCAGGAGAAAATGAAATCAATGAGCCAGGAACTTGTTTGCTTTGCTCATGACTTGGCCTCTGCACACAGGAGAGCGCCTAATACATGGTAGGTATTCAATAATTAATGAATGAATGAACAAAGCCCAGCATTCCTGCCTGAGTCGAAACTTGAAAGAAGTGTGAAGAAGAGTTAGAAGATACAGGTCCTTCATCAGTTCAGTTCAGTTCAGTCACTCAGTCACANCGGAACGGAACGGAACAGATTATACAGCTGAGCACTGGGCCTGCATGACCGCCTCCCTCGCTGCTCAGGCGCAGCCTCTGGAATTCATTCCTATCAATACCGTCTTGGTTGTGCAGTCAGATGAAAATTTGTCATTACCATCGTCACAGTGACAGAGAAATGCACACTGTGCATCAAAGAGCAAGGTAATGAAGCCAGTGGGGATGGAGCCTGTATATTAACGAGTCCTCCGTGAAATCCTGATGTATGTTGAGGTGTGAGAACCGCTGCCCTAGTTATCTCCAAGGCCTCTGTTAGCTTACAGTTAGCTGATGTTCTGTGGGTCTCATCTCTGTCCTACACAGGACCACTGTTTCTCAGAAAGAGTGCCTCCCCTCTCCAGTTCACTCATCGTTTATTTGGTGCTGACAAAGGGCTGGTTGGAAGTGCTGGAACTTTGGAGAAATGGTTCTTCTGGGCATTTAGACCCAACCTGTGCTTGCAATAGGTACAGAGAAACATAAAGCATTTAATAATCCTACTTACTCGGGAAATAGTAAAAAAATCTAAACGATGCATAATTAAGTTCCATCCAGTGGCTTATCTGCTTTGGCCTCTTACTAAAATGCTTAAGCCACTTGCTTCTAGGAAGAGTGAGGCTGTGAATCACTCCTAAGAGTTTCTATTGCTATGCTTAGAAAAGTTTGCCTTAGCCTTCTCTTCGGGATAAGTGTTTCCTGGATTACTCAGGTGGTTGAGAATCTCTTCTCATGCCTTCTAAACACTTCTACAGACCCAGAGTTAACTCTTGTCTGTTAAGTGTCCTTAAACTGTGACCCAAGAGAGTGTTAAGTTTGCTTCTGATTGGCTGTTGATTAAAAAGAGCAAACAGACAAAAATCTCTCCCATTCTTGGTTTATCAGTTACTACTGGGCTAGTGGTAAAGAACCCACCTATCAATGCAGGAGACATAAGAGACTCGGACTCAATCCCTACATCGGGAAAATCCCCTGGAGAAAGGCATGGCAACCCACTCCAGTATTTTTACCTGGAGAATCCCATGGACAGAGGAGCTCGGCAGGCTGCAGTCCATGGGGATGTAAAAAGTTGGACAAGACTGAAGTGAGTTAGCACACAAGCACACTCTGGGCTCCTATCCCTGAAGGTTTTCTATTCACATCCACACCCCTGTCTTCAGCACCACCTGGCTCTCAAAGCTACTTTTTTAGTCCAGATCTTGCCTAATGTCAGTTTCTGATTTTGTGTTGTTTCTACATTTTTATTTATTGATTGAACAGATAGTAGAGATCTACATGCCCCTCCTCCCTGCCCACCCTGACTTTATCCTCCAGGTTCAATTTCTGATTTTTGACAGTCACGGAGATGCCCTTTGAGAACTGATTCACTCTATCCAAAACAGATCCATCATCTTCTCTACCATTCTGGAACCAATTTCCTTAAGCTTCTTTGTCTCCATCTGTAAAACAAGATAATAATAGCACTTTCCTCACAGGGTGTGTATGTCCCTCACAGAACCATGCTTGTAAATTTTAGCACTGCTGAGCATGTAGTAAGAACTGAGTGAAAATTCACTATTGACAATATAGTTATAATAATAATAATAAACAACTCTCCCTAAATTGAGTATCTATCTTTGGGTTTGCCTTTTCTCTCAGTTTTCCAATTGGCAACTTTGGAGTTCACCCGCCTCTGCCCCAAAGTTCAATGAGTGAACTTTGGAGTTGACTCATTCTCCTCCATTGCAGATATTTTGGCCTCATCTACCTTTATATAGGGCTTCTCTGGTGGCTCAGATGGTAAAGAATCCCCCCACAGTGCAAGAGACCTGGGTTTGATCCCTGGGTTGGGAAGATCCCCTGGAGGTGGGCATGGCAACCCGCTCCAGTATTCTTGCTTGGAGAATCTCCATGGACAGAGGAGCCTGGCAAGCTACAGTCCATAGGGTCGCAAAGAGTCAGACAAGACTTATTGCTTTCTTGGTGGGGTTTGCATGGGACAAGAATTAGGAACAAATTCCCTGGGAGGCTGCCCTACTCTTGCAAAGACCTTGAACTAGGCTGCTGAGGAGACTCTGCCGTGGATCACCAACCTGTGCCCCTGGGTCCCTTTCAACACAATCTCCCTGCCTCCCTTCTGGGATATTGCTGGTAATTAGTGCTTCAATTCCTGACCTTGCTATTTCCCCCTGGGCCAAATGACTGAGCTTGTTACATTTAAAAATGTAAGATTTCCTGGCTCCCTTTAGCGCATTTAATCCTGCCACCCTTGGGCTTCCACAAACAAAGGCACACTTCTCATTTTCATGGTAAAGTAGGTGAATAAATATTGAGAACGAATCCTTCCATCTATCAAATATTCTAGTGCTCCAGTCTCAATGACAGCTATCTTGGGGATGAGTGGGGCATGGGTGAATGACGGCCCTTGGTCAGCATAGCATTGGAAGGGAAAGAATGTGTCAGGGCTCATGTTTATGCTTTCCAGTGTGTGTTCATTCCATTGTGTTTTCCCCCTCCCCATTCTTAGCAAATGGCTATTTCACACTTCAGTTCAGTTCAGTCGCTCAGTCGTGTCCGACTCTTTGCGACCCCATGAATTGCAGCACGCCAGGCCTCCCTGTCCATCACCAACTCCCGGAGTTTACCCAAACTCATGTCCATCGAGTCAGTGATGCCATCCAAACATCTCATCCTCTGTTGTCCCCTTCTCCTCCTGCCCCCAATCCCTCCCAGCATCAGAGTCTTTTCCAAAGAGTCAACTCTTCGCATGAGGTGACCATGCGAAGAGTATTGGAGTTTCAGCCTCAGCATCAGTCCTTCCAATGAATATTCAAGACTGATTTCCTTTAGGATTGACTGGAAAAAAGACACTTGTTCCTTGGAAGAAAAGCTATGACCAGCCTAGACAGCATATTAAAGTGTTTTCCCCCTCCCCATTCTTAGCAAATGGCTATTTCACACTTCAGTTCAGTTCAGTCGCTCAGTCGTGTCCGACTCTTTGCGACCCCATGAATTGCAGCACGCCAGGCCTCCCTGTCCATCACCAACTCCCGGAGTTTACCCAAACTCATGTCCATCGAGTCAGTGATGCCATCCAAACATCTCATCTCTGTTGTCCCCTTCTCCTCCTGCCCCCAATCCCTCCCAGCATCAGAGTCTTTTCCAAAGAGTCAACTCTTCGCATGAGGTGACCATGCGAAGAGTATTGGAGTTTCAGCCTCAGCATCAGTCCTTCCAATGAATATTCAAGACTGATTTCCTTTAGGATTGACTGGAAAAAAGACACTTGTTCCTTGGAAGAAAAGCTATGACCAGCCTAGACAGCATATTAAAAAGCAGAAACATTACTTTGACAACAAAGGTCCATCTGGTCAAAGCTATAGTTTTTCCAATAGTCATGTATGGATGTGAGAGTTGGACTATAAAGAAAGCAGAGCACCAAAGAATTGATACTTTTGAACTGTGGTGTTGGAGAAGACTCCTGAGAATCCCTTGGACTGAAAGGAGATCAAAGGAATCATCCTCATGATAACAGCTTAGAAATGAGTGCACAGACCCTTCTGCTCTTTGCTAAGCCATGTTTAAGCCATGTTGTAAGCCTTCTCCACTGAAACTGCAGCTAATCAGAATGCTGGCAATCTCACCAAATAAAAGGGCTCAAAGAGAAATGCCTTGACTAAAGCTAAAACATCTGCCACCTGGTTGTAACATTTCATATTTGATATCAAGGAACATTAGATTTATTATGCCATGTACTTCAATTTTGTGGCAGATGCTTCCTCTGCTGGGAAATATTGGGCTTGGGCATTTCCTCCTCCAGGAAGCATTCCCCTCCCATGACTTTGGTTATTTTCCCTGGGTTCCCAAAACCAGTCTGTGCTTGGTGTGAGGGGCCCAGGCTTGGGCCTTGTGTTTCAGGGGCTCCTTTCTGACCCTCCTTTTGACTGGCCTTTCCTTCCAGGACAAACAAACCCCTGGACCAAGGGAATATGTCCATTCAAGAATGGACTTTCCCTCCTGGACCATATGCTGGGTACTCAAGATCCCAGAATGTTCTCCCTGAAGGGCCTCCAGCCCTCCAGCCTCAGTCCATCTTGAAAGCTGACCACATAGCTGGTGAGCACACCCTAGGGATGCTGAGAGGAGCCTGGGCCATGGCTATTTGCTGCTGGAGAGAAGCTTGGATATGCAGTCTGAGGGGTCCACGTGCAGGTGTACTGACGCTCACAGTTCAGGATGGAGCTGGGGTTGCGAAGTCAGTGGGGGTAGCCAGGGGTTTATCTGATAAGGTAGGAAGACAGAACATATTGTATTGATAGTTTATCAGCCAGCTTTATAATTTTAAATACTTAGATGCATAGTCAGTGAGTCTTTGTACTCTTGCTCTGGGACCTGCAAATGTTAAAGGGGCACCTGTTCAAAACATCCAGGGAGTATCTCCAGGTCTGCAATGCTAACATTGTATAATCATCTGTTTCATGGTTATGGTAGCTACTGTGTACGTCCCCCAGCCTCAGGGTTTTTGCACACACTGTTTGCTCTCCTGAAATGGTCTTCCCGTGGGTCCCTTTAGCCTAGTAAACTTTTTTAAAATTGAAGTGTAGTTGATTTACAATATCGGGTAAGTTTCAGGTGTACAACAAAGTGATTCGGTTATATATTTCCGTATATATGCTATATTTTTCAATTATTTTCCATTAAAGCCTATTGCAAGATATTAAACATAGTTCCTGTGCTGTACAGTAGGTCCTTGCTGTTTATCTGTTTTATATATTGTAGTATGCATCTGTTAATCCCATACTCCCAGTACATCCCTCCCTCCCCTTCCCCTTTGATAACCATAAATTTTCTATTAATATGTATATGAGCCTGTTTCTGTTTTGTAAATAGGTTCATTTGTCCTACTTTTTAGATTCCATATTTAAGTTGTATCTTGTGATATTCGTCTCTGTCTGACTTACTTCACTTAGTATGCTAATCTCTGGGTTCATCCTTGCTGCGGCAATGGCATATATATGTATATGTGTGCACGTGTGCTCTGTCACTTCAGTCATGTCTGACACTTTGTGACCCCATGGACTGTAGCCCATCAGCCTCCTCTGTCCATGGGATTCTCCAGGCAAAAATACTAGAGTGTGTTGCTTTGCTCTCTCTAGGGTGTCTTCCCGACCCAGGGATCGAACCTGCGTCTCCTGCATTGCTGGGGGATTCTTTACTGCTGAGCCACTGGGGAAGCAGTATGTATGTGTGTGTGTGTATATATATATGTATTACATCCTTTAACCATTCCTCTGTTGATGGACAGTTAGATGATGGCTTCCATGTCTTTAGCTTGTGTGTGTGTGTGTATTAATTGCTCCGTTGTGTCCAATTCTTTGTGACCCCATGAACTGTAGCCCGCCAAGCTCCTCTGCCCATGGAATTCTCCAGGCGAAAATACTGGAGTGGATGGCCATTCCCTTCTCCAGGGGATCTTCAACTTTTAATTTATATAACAGACTTCAGTTGAAATATTTTATCAAAAAAGTCTTCCCTGACTTTCTAGATTAGGTCAGGCTCTCCTTGTTTTTCACTCCTAAATCTCCTGATACTCTGATAATACTCTGAGGTGAAAGTACAGTAGCAATAATGATAATAACAATGTTAGTGATGATGATAAAAACAAGTATCCACTGATTACTAAGTGCTAGACTTTTTTATGGGTGCTTTACATATATGACCTCATTTATTCTGCATAAGACAAATAAAATATTATCATCCTCATTTTACAGATGAAGAAACTGAGGCTTAGGAAGTGTGGTAGGTACCTACCTGAATCACACCTCCCAGTATTCTCACCTTCACAATGATTCAGTTCAGTTCAGTTCAGTTCACTCAGTCGTTTCCGACTCTTTGTGACCCCATGAATCGCAACACGCCAGGCCTCCCTGACCATCACCAACTCCTGGAGTTCACTCAAACTCACGTCCATTGAGTCCGTGATGCCATCCAGCCATCTCATCCTCTGTCATCCCCTTCTCCTCCTGCCCCTCAATCCCTCCCAGCATCAGAGTCTTTTCCAATGAGTAAACTCTTCGCATGAGGTGGCCAAAGTACTGGAGTTTCAGCTTTAGCCTCATTCCTTCCAAAGAACACCCAGGGCTGATCTCCTTTAGGATGGACTGGTTGGATCTCTTGCAGTCCAAGGGACTCTCAAGAGTCTTCTCCAACACCACAGTTCAAAAGCATCAATTCTTCAGTGCTCAGCTTTCTTCGCAGTCCAACTCTCACATCCATACATGACCACAATGATTACCTACCTGCTAGCCCAGGTGATTTGCTTTGGCCAGTGATCTTTATTCTTGCACATTGGAGCTTATCATCTTTGAATCCAACTTCATTTAAGACTCCCAGATCAAACTAATGAATGAAAAGAACCACATGGTGAGGGAGGCCCAACTGGGGCCTGGTTCAGCATCTCAGCTGACCTCAGCCCGCAGCTGACCCTGAAGCTGAATGCAACCACCGCAGGCAAATTATAATGATAGAATAAAGAATAATATAATGGTACAGTGTACTACAAAATGAACATAGAAATAGATCATTAGTAGAGAGGGGTTAATTTGCTCAAGAACCCAGAACTAATAAATGATAGATATGCATGTGAAGTTTATAACTATACTCATACTATATCACTTCCTAGTCCAAGCTGTCCTCTTCTGGACACTGGATGGACTGTGGCTCTGCTCCCTGGCTTCTCTCCTGGTTTACACCACACTTGCTACCCTCTAGCCCACTTAGCATCCTCTGTCCATGCTGTCGTGCAAATATCATGGACACACAGGACTCCTGAGAGCAGCAAAAGTCCCTGTAGATGGGCAGCTTCTTATTGCACTGTGACATTCCCCAGGGGAATGGGTTCTGTCCAGCCTGGGTGCCCCTACACCCCCTGGGCCTCTCCTGCTGGGGAATCAGGTAAGCCAATCCCCCTTCTCTCCCCTGTGTCTCCAGGACACTGTCTCTTCAGTTCCGTATCCTCCCTTCCCCATTTCCTCAAATCAAATTTAGACTGACAAATAAGCTTTTCTTTCTCCCACTAAGATTTTCCATTAGGCATCTGCTGACATGGCCCTTCCCATTCAGAGAAGCCGAGGGTATAAGAGGTAACAAAAGTGCTGGTTCTTCCACTCAAGCACCATAAGCTAGAAGTGCTTTCAGTCTCAAACTAGAAATGGGAGGGAAAGAGCACCTTGCAAAGAGAGAAATACAGTGAGGATTGCTGAGGCCTGGAGAGTGACTGACAACATATGCTTCAGCCTAAACTGAGATTTTAAAAATCCCTAGAATTTCTTAGAGCACTTACCCGTGGCTGATCCTTCTGTCTCCCAGAAAAATGTGGGTTACTTTCCTTTTTAAAAAATAAAAACAGCACTGTCAAGCTACACTTTATATATTAGAAAATTTACCTATTTCAAATTATTTTTAGTAACTTTACCAAGTGGTGTAACCATCTCTGTAAATCAGTTTAGAACATTTCTATCCCCTCAACACAATACTTTATGCTCTCATCCTGTTCTCTTCTCCAAACCCAGGCAATCATTAATTTAATATCTGTCTCTGTAAGTTTGCCTTTTCTAGACATTTCTTGGAAATGGAATCATATAATATGTGGTCTCTTGTGTCTAACTGAACATGACATTATTAAAGTTCATCTATTATGTACCATATGTCAGTAGTTTATTCCTTTTTTACTTCTGAGTAGCATCCCTTCTGGAGCTTCCCAGGTGGCGCAGTGGTAAGGAATCCACCTGCCAATGCAGGAGGCGCAAGAGATGCAGGTTCGATCACTGGGTCGGGAAGATCCCCTGGAGAAGGAAATGGCAACCCACTCCAGTATTCTTGTCTGGAAAATCCCATGGACAGAGGAGCCTGGTGGGCTGTAGTCCATGGGGTCACAGAGTCGGACCCCATTCAACACACACACAACATCAATTGTATGGATACACCACATTTTATGCATCTCTTCACTACTTGGTGAACAGTTGGGTTGTTTGCAGATTTTGGCCCCTGTGAATAATGCAGCTATGAACATTTGAACGTGAGTCTTTGTGTGAACATATTTTTTTACTTCTCTTAGGTAAGAGTAGAATTTCCAAGTAGTTTTATGTTTAACTTTTAACTGTATACTGCCAAGCTGTTTTCCAAAGTGGCTTTACTGTTCTACATTCCCACCACCGATAGGGGTTCCTTTCTCCTCTCCAAGTCATGGGACAAACATCCTCCAATCTTTGATCAACAACTAGTCTTTTTATTCTAAGAATTAATTAGGTCCTAGAGAATGTTTTAGCTATGCTCTCCTGGGTTGATTTATGCTTTGTTCTCTGTAATGACCTTAAATAGACAGTTATGATGGTTACAGTCAATATGCATGTATCATTATTTATTTATTTAAAACACTTAGTTCACTGGGATGGCTCCAATAACCATTTAGTTTTTTACTATCTCAGGGGATGGTCATGCAAAAGTACTTGTGAAAACTCTGAGGCAAACAACAGTGTACTGCTCTGAAAACTCACCAGGAAACTGAACTCCCTGAGAGCAGACTTCTGAAGACTGTAACCTTGTATGGTATTTTTTAGAAGAGAACATTGGCCCTAAATACCTCCACATGCAACCCCCCAAGGTGAAAAGCCGATATGAAGGACATATGTATAGGAAACCTCAGAACCCAGAGGAAACAAGTTTAGGTTTGTGTAAAGGTATATACCAACACAAGCTTCCGTGGTAGCTCAGCTGGTAAAGAGTCTGCCTGCAATGCATGAGACCCTGGTTCGATTCTTGGATCAGGAAGATCCCCTGGAGAAGGGATAGGCTACCCACTCCAATATTCATGGGCTTCCCTGGTAGCTCAGACAGACAGTAAAGCATCTGTTTGCAGTGCAGGAGACCTGGGTTCAATCCCTGGGCTGGGAAGATCCCCTTGAGGATAGCTTGGCAGCCCACTCCAGTATTCTTGCCTACAGAACCCCCATGGACAGAGGAGCCTGGTGGACTACAGTCTGTGGGGTCACAAAGAGTTGGACACAACTAAGTGACTAAGCACACACACACACACGCCAACATGTTTCACAGATTATGAAATTTTAAAATTTATTCATGTTTGATGGCACTGGGTCTTTGTTGCTGTGCAGGCTTTCTCTAGTAGCAGCAAGCAGGGGCTACTCTCTAGTTGTGGTGCAGGGGCTTCTTACTGCAATGGCTCTCCTGTTGCCAAGCGTGGGCTCTAGGGTGCATGGGCTTCAGTCGTTACAGTACATGAACCCAGTTTCTCTGCAGCATGTGGTACCTTCCAGGACCAGGGATTGAACCCATGACCCCTGCATTGGCAGGCGGACTTTCAACCTCTAGACCACCAGGGAAATCCAAGAAATTTTTTATTATGCAACTATAGTCAGAGAAATTTTAATCAGAAATCCTAACTTACAAAAATCCTGCTAGACTATTTCTACAAATGTACATTTTTAAAAAATGTGCTCAATAACAGAAACTATTCAAAGAATCAGAAATAAAACTCAAGACAGTCTGAGACTAGAAGTTGCCATTGAGGCCTTGGTAATAGTGAATGAGATTATTCCCCAGGGGAAAGGATTGGTAGGTCACAACAGTTGTCCCTCAAGGTCATTTGCATAAGAACTTCAGATGCATGAAATAGTAAAAATCTCCTGGACTAAGATTTCTAACACTGAAAATGGAATATTTATAAAAGAAAATCACTGACTAGTAAGGAGTGACACAAAGCTTCTTTGTGGTGTTGATTTCTCAGTCTACACGTGTGCTGAAATGTCATGGAACTACACACACACACACACACACACACAGGGTGCATGTGAAAACTAGTGATATCCAAGTAAGGTAATGTGAGTTTATAATATTATACCAGTGCAACTCCCTGGTTTTGACCTGTGCCGTGATTATGCAAGGGTAAAAGGTACATGGGAACTCTATGTACTATAGTACTTTTGAAATTTCTTGTACTGGTACCTTAAACTATTTCAAAATTAAAATTTATTTAAGAAAGAGAAAGAGAGACAGGAAGGAAGGAGAAAGAAAACTATGGATCCTTTTCTTCTATAGTCAGTATGGATTGGAGGTAGAGGAGAGATGGGAAACAGTCAGGTATCTCCTGAATTTTAGTAAAGATCCCCTCTGAAAAAGAAATTATGAAAAATGAATACAATAAACTCACCCTAAACTGCAATCTATAGATTAGATAGATAGATTGCCTAGATAGATATGTTGCCATTTTCTTCTCCAGAGGATCTTCCTGACCCAGGGATTGAATCTGGGTCTCCTGCACTGTAGGCAGACACTTTACTGTCTGAGCTACCAGGGAACTTCCCAATAGATTGACAGACATAGATATTTCATATGTATAGAATGACTAGATATAATGTAAGAAAATGACCATGTCTGCATGTGCGAGTCTATGGGGTCGCACAGAGTCGGACCCGACTGAAGTGACTTAGCACCAGCAGCAGCATGTGGGGGTCTAACTGCTTGTGCTGTACCTTTATTTAGCAAGAGGGATCACAGAAGGAGGTTAGCCT
Organism: Aepyceros melampus; assembly: GCA_006408695.1. NCBI lineage: Eukaryota > Metazoa > Chordata > Mammalia > Artiodactyla > Bovidae > Aepyceros > Aepyceros melampus. Next base: position 101,186 of record SJXQ01005933.1, on the reverse strand, counting down.
TTATTGTGTCTGAAAGCAGAGCGTACAAACATCAGGAACTGTCTACAGGAGAGGGTCTGGACTGATTGTTCCAGCAATCTTGGCAGGGGTACTTCTACAACGGAAACGGATGCATCAGACTATGATAGTCTGGCGACAAGAGCTATTAAGACCATTCTCTAATTCCCTTTGCTATGATTCCATTCTCAGTTTTAATTGTACTTTGGCTTTTCATGTAGCTTTTGTATAGCAAGATAATGAGCTGATTGGCCAATGCAAGGATTTTAGTCTACTTGACATTATTTCTTCTTCATGAATTAATAATTTAGCATTCTGGTTCATATATCAATATCTTGTGGGTCTGATAAGCATGAGTGAGCAACCAGAGCATGAGTTCTTAACCTAGAAACCAGAGATGGGCTTCAAGGGATCCATTAAGCCCTAAGATTGTATGCAAAAGCATGTCTTCATGTGCTGTGTGTGTTTATCAAGGAGTGGGGTTGATAGCTTTCACTAGATTCTCATAGAGAGTTTCCAATCTGGATACACTGGCAAAAGAGAATTACCTGGCTTATGAAATTTATCTTCATGGAACATATTGGGAATATATTTCCACGCTATAATTCTTTTAGGACAACTTCACAGGATTCAATTGCTCAAATTCATCTCTAATATTTTAACAGCTTGTTCACTATTAACCTCTGAAGGGCTTAATTTTAGTTGAACTGTTGCTTTATTTTATTAATAGATGGTAAAGTGTGAGAATTAATGGCAATCACTACTCTTAACAGCTAATGTTTACAAGACAACAGCTCTGTACAAGGCAATGTGCTAACTTTGTGTATGGAGTCTTACTATGGGCTTTACAATAGTCCTGAGGCGTGGGTATTAGGACTTCAGTATAATATCTGAGGAAACCGAGCTAGAGAAGTTAAAGAACTTACTAAGGTTATATAGCTGTCAGTGGAGAGCCGAATGAACACCCATATGTGACTGGCCTTTCTCTCAGCCACAAGGCTCAATATCTTGATTCTCAAGCTCTACCTGGAAGCACTTTCTCGTCAAAGCTTTATTTCCACCTCAAATTCTCCCACCCTTCGTAGAAGGCCTCTGGTTCTTAAACTGACTGTAAATCACCCCACTAGAACCGTTAGAGTAGTCTCAACCGTGAGGTCAGCAAGCTATTTTCTGTGAAGGACTAGACAGTATTCATAACTATTTTAGGCCTTGTGGCCCATGTGGTCTCTGTCACAACAACTCAGCTCTGCTGCCCTCTGTGATGCAAAAGCAGCCACGGATAAGACGTAAGTGAGTGAGTGTGGCTGTGTGCCAATAAAATCTGATTTATGGATATGGAATTTTTAATTTCACATAATTTTCATATGTCACAAAATAGTATTCTTATTTTGATTTTTTCCCCACCATTTAAAATTGTGAAAACCATGCCTAGCTCACACTCTGTACAAAAATAGGAGGCAAACAGAATTTGATCAATGGGCCAAAATTTGCCAATGTTGCTAGGACATCATTTTATGTGCTCCTGCTCTCCACAACTACACAGAAAACCACTGAGCCTAAAATTGTATCTTAACCTTTTCTTATTCTCTACAGAATCTATATGCAGGGTTAGACCTATAAGTAAAGACTCAAATGTACTTGAGAAGCAGCACTGATGGTTCCCACCCGCAGAGCCATAACCAAGAAGAAATAACAAGTCCATCTCAAAATAGACGGCATCTTATTGTCTTCACCCTCTCTGCTCCCTAACAAAATTCTGGCTTTCTAAAATATCACAGTGAGTTTTTGGTTCTGAGTGCTGATAAGAAATACCCACGTGCTTGGCTAGCTTGAAGGTCAGATGGCATCTGGGCCTGGAGCCAATGAATACAGCTGGTGAAAATTCAAGCTGTCACACACTTGTTGCTAGCCCTGGTTTTCTAGTTCCCTCGTCATGAATTATTAGATTATTTATAATAATGAATCGCCGCATGAGCGATCATTTTTGAAACCGTCATCCTCAACCAGGAAAGACGTCGTGACTTGATGGGCTAAATTTAGGACCATGAGAACTGTGCTCTAGGTCTGGTAGCCATGCATCTTCCCTGGGCCTTCATCTCCTCCTCTGTAAACAAAGGGTAATAGCTCTGCCCTCCTCCTATGTGCGGTTGGGCTGATTGGGCTGCAGATACAGTAGCAATGGTTTGTAAGCTTCTCCATATAATTTGGCTCAATCATATTAAGCCATGCTGGTATATGATATTATAAGACCGAGAAATGTGCTGTGCTGTTACGTGTAAGAATGAAACTGGTTTTTTAATTTGCTTTAAGGCCATATCAACAAACTTTAAGATCAAGCTGATATTTACTACTAAGTACACTTTTAAAAATTTTATAACATATGCCAATGAGCTTTTTTTTTTTTGCTTTACCACTTCAGTGTGAAATTGCTGAAACCAGAAACTGCGATTACCACGGTCTTTCTGGTCAGATGTCACCCTGCTGAACAGCATGTGAAAGCAGGAGATTCATATTATTCTTTGTTAAGCAAAGCCCATGACCCGGTTGTCAGGACAGAATCTTGCAAACACCGCCAGGCACCAAGTAAACTTCTAGGTGCTTGAGGAGCCAGCTGTTCTGCGAGGCGTGGATGTTATTCTGATTTATTTCTAAAAGTTTGCGTTTTTTTTTTTTTAAACCGCTTTGCGCTGGAGTTAGTTTTCACCCACTTTACAGATGCCTTAAAATAATCTGGTGTTGCAAACCTTCCAACAGCTGCCAGCTTGCCCATGAGGTGAGGAAGCTGCTCCCTCAGGGGTGAAACAGCACTTTGTGCAAACAAATGTTTAAAACTGGTAAAGACAGCAGACAAAGGAACGTTTCAGCACTTCCTCATTAACTGTAGCAAGGAGAGACTTTCTCCGGTCAAAGCCCCTCAGCATTCAGCAACAGATTGATGACTTACTGCTCCTAAGAAGACAGCAATCTCGGACATGGTATAGAGTAAGAGGTGGAACAGAAATCGACTCACAAAAGATATTCTTTCAAACCTCAGACCACAATTACCATGGAGAAGGGGAGGAGGAGTTCAGCTTTGCAACTGGAGCCTCAGTGATATATGTAGGAAGCAGCTGCCTTCTGTTCCCTGATGCTGCCTCATTCCATTGTGGGGCAAGCAATGCCTGGGTACACCGTATTTGTGACATTTGTGGGGTGCTTATGGTGCCTGGATGAAGAATGCTTATAGGGTTACTAATTATTATTATAATAATACTGTGGCAAGAAGCTCTGCTGGCCTTCAGCAGATAGCAGCTTATATAATACTCTGCTTTGAAGTGAGAAGCTTGAAAGCATCAGTGGTTAACATAATTTTGGCTGGCTCTTACAGTCAGCTGTGGTCATTATGGTGCCTCCCCTAACATAACCCTAAGAAGTAGTTCACATATTTCTACGTGGGTTAGTCACTGAATCATGAGTCAAGAATTTAACCATTGGTGTGGCAGATCCTGTTGCTGTTACTAACATGCTGCTGCTTCTCTCTCCACCTTCTCCAATAGTCTCAGGGTAGATAAGAAAACTGTTGTTGTTTGGTCACTAAGTTGCGTCCAACTCTTTCAAGACCTCATGGACTATGGCCCACCAGGCTCCTCTGTCCATGGGATTTCTCAGGCAAGAATACTGGAGTGGGTTGCCATTTCCTTCTCCAGGCAATCTTCCCGACCCAGGGATTGAACCCGTTGAATCTCCTGCATTGGCAGGCGTTTTTTTTTTTTTTTTTTTTTAACCATGAGCCCCAGAAAAGAAAATATTTTCCCTCAAATTTGGATTCACACTACTTGAAATTGAAAAGCCTATGACATGTTTACACTGAATAAAGAAAAACTCTAATTAGCCTAGGAGTGAAAATGGAAAGAAGAGGAAGAAACATACTTTTGAGAAGCCTCAGGTTAATTTGATTGTTTTAGCAACGCCTGAGCCCCCAGCATGGCCAGACATTAGAGCTACCAAGATGCAATGCCGTCAAGGAGACTCCGGCTGGGGGAGATGGATAGACAAATTGACAAGCACCATGAAGAGGAACATGTGCAATGATACATGTACTAAGAACGATAGAGGTGCAACAGAGAAAAGGACTTTTCGATCCGGAAGGGAGCAAGTCAGTCAAACAAAGCAAAGGAACAGGTAGGAGATAATCTGGAAAAATGGAAGCAGTGGATCCTCCCAGCTCATAAACTGCCCACCTTCCAGGAAGGAGCAGCAGTAGGTGCAAGAGTGCAGAGGTGAAAAACAGACCAGCCTGCATGATGATAAAGAAAAGAGTGCTCAGAATTGCCTAAATCGTGTGACTATATGCTAAGCAGGAGCCCGGTCTCCTACCCCAATCCCATCTTGGGCTCTTCATCCAGAAACTCTGGGAAGTCTTCAGGCTCCTTTGAATTGCTGTAGCAGCTGACTCTGTGCTATTTATCTTGCACTCCCACCCCATCAGCATATCCTTTACCCCCTTGATGAGCAACCAGAGGGAAGGGACTCAGTAAGGGGGTGTCCTGCATTAAGCTTCATTATTATTCCATTTGTTTTGGGGGTTTTTTTAGTGCTCCCTGAAGAAAGGAATGGCTACCCACTCCAGTATTCTGGCCTGGAGAATTCTGTGGACTGTGTAGTCCACGGGGTTGCAAAGACTTGGACACGACTGAGCGACTTTCACTTTCACTTTATTTACTTTAGGCTTTCACCATAGATTTAGGCAGCACATTCCTTTTGTTTAAACATTATTTTATTTTTTGACCATGCCGTACAGTGTGTGAGTCTTAGTTCCTCAACCAGGGAATCGAATCCTTGCCCACTGCTCTGGAAGCTTGGAGCCTTAATCAACCACTGGACTACAAAGGAAGTTCCATTGTTATTGCATTCGAATTGACCTGTTCAGTTTGGTTCACTCTGGTCTCTGTACATACTGACTTACAGTAGGCATTTTTTTCTGTTTTTATATTTTTATTTTGAAATTTAAAATTTATAGAAAAGTAGCTCTCGAAACTCCCCTATACTCAGTTTACCTATTGTTACCATTTTACCACATCTGCCTTATTCTTTATACGCACATACATTAAAATTTTTCCTAAACCATCTGAGAAAAAAGTTGCAGACATCATGCCCCTTATGTCTTGATCCTTCAATGTGTATTTATGTATTTCCTAGAAACAGGGACATGCTGTCACACAATATAAGCATCAAGATCAGAAAATTAACATCGATCCAACATTACCATCTAATTCAGAGATTCCATTCAAATTTCATCGGTTGTGACACAGAAAACAATTTTATGGTTATTAAAGGGGAAAAGCGGGGAGGGATAAAGTAGGAGTTTGGGATTAACATATACACACTAATGTATCTAAAATAGATAATCAACAAGGACCTACTATATATCAAGGGACCTATACTCAATATTTTGTATGTACCTATCAGAACTGTACAAAAAAGATCTTCATGACCCGGATAATCACGATGCTGTGATCACTCACCTAGAGCCAGACATCCTGGAATGTGAAGTCAAGTGGGCCTTAGAAAGCATCACTATGAACAAAGATAGTGGAGGTGATGGAATTCCAGGGGAGCTATTTCAAATCCTAAAAGATGATGATGTGAAAGTGCTTCACTCAATATGCCAGGAAATTTGGAAAACTCAGCAGTGGCCACAGGACTAGAAAAGGTCAGTTTTCATTCCAATCCCAAAGAAAGGCAATGCCAAAGAATGCTCAAACTACCACACAATTGCACTCATCTCACATGCTAGTAAAGTAATGCTCAAAATTCTCCAAGCCAGGCTTTACCAATACGTGAGCTGTGAACTGCCAGATGTTCAAGCTGGTTTTAGAAAAGGCAGAGGAACCAGAGATCAAATTGCCAACATCCGCTGGATCATAGAAAAAGCAAGAGAGTTCCAGAAAAACATCTGCTTCTGCTTTATTGACTATGCCAAAGCCTTTGACTGTGTGGATCACAAGAAACTGTGGAAAATTCTTTAACAGATGGGAATACCAGACCACCTGACCTGCCTGTTGAGAAATCTGTATGCAGGTCAGGAAGCAACAGTGAGAACTGGACATGGAACAACAGACTGGTTCCAAATAGGAAAAGGAGTACGTCAAGGCTGTATATTGTCACCCTGCTTATTTAACTTCTATGCAGAGTACATCATGAGAAATGCTGGGCTGGAAGAAGCACAAGCTGGAATCAAGATTGCCAGGAGAAATCTCAATAACCTCAGATATGCAGATGACACCACCCTTATGGCAGAAAGTGAAGAGGAACTAAAAAGCCTCTTGATGAAAGTGAAAGAGGAGAGTGAAAAAGTTGGCTTAAAGCTCAACATTCAGTAAACAAAGATCATGGCATCTGGTCCCATCACTTCATGGCAAATAGATGGGNGACCTGCCTCTTGAGAAACCTATATGCAGGTCAGGAAGCAACAGTTAGAAATGGACATGGAACAACAGACTGGTTCCAAATAGGAAAATAAATAAATCAAGGCTGCATACTGTCACCCTGCTTATTTAACTTCTGTGCAGAGTACATCATGAGAAACGCTGGACTGGAAGAAACACAAACTGGAATCAAGATTGCTGGGAGAAATATCAATAACCTCAGACATGCAGATGACACCACCCTTACGGCAGAAAGTGAAGATGAACTAAAAGCCCTCTTGATGAAAGTGAAAGAGGAGAGTGAAAAAGCTGACTTAAAGCTCAACATTCAGAAAACGAAGATCATGGCATCTGGTCCCATCACTTCATGGGAAATAGATGGGGAAACAGTGTCAGACTTTATATTTTTGGGCTCCAAAATCACTGCAGATGGTGACTGCAGCCATGAAATTAAAAGACGCTTACTCCTTGGAAGGAAAGTTATGACCAACCTAGATAGCATATTCAAAAGCAGAGACATTACTCTGCCAACAAAAATCCGTCTCGTCAAGGCTATGGTTTTTCCAGTGGTCATGTATGGATGTGAGCTGGACTGTGAAGAAAACCGAGCGCCGAAGAATTGATGCTTTTGAACTATGGTGTTGGAGAAGACTCTTGAGAGTCCCTTGGACTGCAAGGAGATCCAACCAGTCCATTCTGAAGGAGATCAGTCCTGGGTGTTCTTTGGAAGGAATGATGCTAAAGCTGAAATGCCAGTACTTTGGCCACCTCATGCGAAGAGTTGACTCATTGGAAAAGACTCTGATGCTGGGAGGGGCTGGGGGCAGGAGGAGAAGGGGACCACAGAGGATGAGATGGCTGGATGGCATCACTGACTCAATGGACGTAAGTCTGAGTGAACTCCGGGAGATGGTGATGGACAGGGAGAGAGGGACGTGAGATGGCTGGATGGCATCACTGAGGAATGAGTCTGAGTGAACTCCGGGAATCGGTGATGAACAGGGAAGCCTGGCATGCTGCAATTCATTGGTTGTAAAGAGTCGGACATGACTGAACTACTGAACTGAACTGAACCAAAATTTTAAATGCACACGCTACTATTAGAAATTTATTGTATAGATATGCTCATATATACACAAAAATAAGAACATGTACTGGAAAATTATAAACATCTGCAAAAAAACAAAACTTCCATTAATATATGACATTAAATAAATTAATGTACTTCACAAAACGGAATATTCTGAAACCATAAAAAGGAATGACATATCTATATGTTCAAAGTTAAGCTATCCAACATATACTGATGAATGAATGAAGCTGCAGAGAAATTTATACAGAACAATCCATTTGTATTTAATTTTTAAAATAAGAAATATATATGCACAGAAACTAGCTGTGATTACATCTAGTTAACAAGTACCCTTAGCACACTTAAAATTCTCTATTTTTGCAAGTATTTTATACTTTTTCACAAAGAAACACCACATAATAGTTAAGGCTGACACCACCACTCCTAATAGTAAGTGTCCAATAAATATAAGCTGCTATATGCTAAGCATACTATGCCAAGCTCTTTGTACAAATCACATTTAATCTCCACAGCAAACTTGAAAGTAGGTAGTATTATTAGATTGGTACAAAAGTAACCACGGTTTCACACCATGAATTTTAAATGATTATAACTACGCTCAAACTCATCTTTATTAATCAAAATAGGAACCATTACAATCAACACATTTTTGCCAAGAAATAAGTTTGTTTATTCCTATAGCATAAAAATCGTGCTTTAAGATTCAAGGAACTGTTGGAAAGCATTTTCTGCTTCCTGCTGGTTGTGGAAGTGTTCTCCCTGTAAAAAGTTGTCAAGTTGCTTGAGGAAGTGGTAATAGGTTGGCAAAAGGTCAGGTGAATACAGCAGATGAGGCACAACCGTGTAGGCCAACCCGTTCAGCTTTTGAAGTGTTAGTTATGCAACATGTAGTTGGACGTTGTTGTGGAGAAGAATCAGGCCTTTTCTATTGACCAATGCCTGCTAAAAGCGTAGTTGCTGGTATAGCTCATCAATTTGCTGAGCATGCTTCTCAGATATAATGGTTTCACAGGGACTCAGATAGTTATAGTGGATCAGAATGGCAGCAGACTACCAAAAAGTGACCATGACCTTCTTTTGGTTCAAGTTTGGCTTTCAGAAGTGTTTTGGAGCTGCTTCTTGGTCCAACCACTGAGCTGGTTGTTGCTGGTTGTCTTAAAAAATCCATTTTTAGTCACACATCACAATGCCATAGAGAAATGGTTTGTTTTTGTTGCACAGAGTAAGACGACAAGATGACACTTCAACAATTTTTTATTTTCGGTCAGCTCATCAGACACTCACTTATCGAGCTTTTTCACTTTTCCAATTTGCTTCAAATGCCAAAATGATCATAGAATGATTGATGTTGAGTTCTTTGGCAATTTCTCCTGTAGTTTTAAGAGGATTAGCTTCGATGATGGCTCTCAGTTGGTCACTGTCAACTTCCGATGGCTGGCCACTACCCTCCTTATCTTCAAGGTTCTCCTCTCCTTTACAAAACCTCTCAAATCACCATGGCACTGTACGTTCATCAGCAGTTCCTGGGCCAAATAAACTGCTGATGTTGAGAGTTGTTTCTGCTGTTTTATTACCCATTTTGGCAAATAAGAAAACTGCTCAAATTTGCTTTTTATCTAACATTATTTCCACAGTGGAAAATATATAAACAGCAAGTAATGAATCACAGCAAAAAAAAAAAAAAGGCAAAAAATGTGCACTAAAATGATGTATACATCATTTATTTGCAAATTTCAACAATGCAAAAACTGCAATTACTTTTGCACCAACATAATAATTTTAACACCATTTTAGAGATTTACAAATCTGAAAGTCACAACTAGTAAGTGGAAGCCTGTGGATTTAACTCAAGTTCCTTTGATTCCCAAGTTGATACTTTTAACTACTATACCAAAATGACCCTTTGTAAGCATAATCTGGAAACTAAACACCCATAAATGAATACAGCAACTGGGAACATAGTGTTAATAAACAATACAATCAAACAGCACAGGTTTACTTTCTGGTTCTATTTTTTGGTAGGAAAATAAACCCTTCAAATTTGCATATGTATATAATTGCCCTTATAAAATTGTATTTTATTAATCAGTCCACTCTAGCAGTATGTTTTCATCTCTAATTTTCTTACATTCTAACATCTACATATAATATTGCATTGTTGTTCAGTCGCTGAGTTGTGTCCAGCTCTCTTGCAATTCCATAGACTGTAGCTCACCAGGTTCCTGGTTACATGAGATCTTCCAGACAAGAATACTAGGGTGGGTTGCCATTTCCTTCTCCAGGGAGTCTTCCCCATCCAGGGGAAGAGCCCACATCTCATGCATAGGCAGACAGATTCTCTACTGCTGAGCCACCAAGGAAGCTCACTATATATAATATATAAATAGACAAATGTTTCAATATATACATGTTAGTTTCTATTTTAATTCTAAATAATATAAACCCAAGATTCATAAAGAGGAGTCAAAAATAATAATTTCCCAAGGGGGAATTACAAGCACTAAACTTACACTAGACATGGCAATTTATTATTATTGACACCATTCCTGCTGTAAGTTGTACGTTTTTGCATTTAGTTGTAGCACATTACATAGATTGCTTTTTGCAATTAACCTCCAAAAAGAATTAAATATTAATGACATTTGCCAGATGCAATTATGAGAAATTTTACATCCATAGTCTGAATAATACAGAAATACCTACTACAACATATTACATTTTATATCTTTGAAATATTAAACTACCTTAAGAGTAAGAATTTTTATCTTCAAAATTCTGCTTATCAATCTCAACTATCTAAAGAAACTATCTGTTATCAATTGACAGAGCAAATATGGGTAAGCAATTTCTATCTGCTAACACTACTTTATTAAATGTTAAAGTATCAATTACATTTGGCACTATTAGCATTTTTTGAAAATAAAGTAAATGTAGCTTAGCAAATTACTGTTCCATAAAAACTGCACATAATAAATTGAGTTCTATGTTCATTTGTGTACATGGATACACATGATCAGAAGGTAAAAATTAAAATAAATGCCCTATAAAATTATTATGTACACTTTTTGTCAAAAATGTTATTACTATCTTTTCAATAAGCTAACAAAATACACATCTTAAAAGTATTTTAAAACAAAACTAAAAGTAAATGCAAATATCAAAAGTTATATTCATAATGCCAAAGAATACAGGAATAGTTCTGTCTCAAATAGTTCTCATGTACACTTCAACAGATCTTAAAAATATAACATCTGCCATGTCATGCTTCTACAATCTTTAAAATGTTTTTTAAACGTTTTTTTAAATGCTTTTAAACGGTTTTTTTCCTCCCTATTTTCTACTCCAACTCCAGAGATCAATAGCAAGACAGAAGATCAAATAAAAGAATATATTTTGGTAACATTATCTGAAACCAATAAATGTTAGCTACAATCAGAAAATAAACATTATAAAATTATTTATGAGGAAATTATACTTAACACTGGTAAATTTCAGGACTTTTCTATTTTAATGGAAAGAATTTTTTGTAAGTAAATCAGAGTTACTGTTAGATGTAGTCTGCTTCAGTTACCTGAAATCAGAATAGCAGGCTCATTAAATATATATAAATCCATGATGCAGAGGCACCGCACCACACTGATGGAGCCCTCATTAATTTTCAATGATACTATCATATTTGTGTTCTAAAAAAAAAAAAATTGAAGTCTGCAATCTTTTTTCTTCATCTCAGAATTCCAGTTTTTACATATTCTAACTTAAAACCTAATACGCCAAAACATTTCTAATAAAGTCCATTAAATTTTATATTTTCTTCCTTTTGTAGAGAATAAACTATATATGCATGTATATAATATACATATTTTACATATAATGTCAAAGTGAAATATGTAAACTAAAAATACTATAAAATAAACTATCATTATAGGTAGTTGATACAGTCTTTCTAGACACTTGCATATAACACAAAATAAAGTCTAAATTAAGGATCTTTCAGAGATATTGTGAGATGTTTTGCTCTCCACAACAACTAAATGATAACAGAAAAAAAGCAAATAAAATTTGCTTTTGATTAAAAAAATAAAAAGTTATCCTCTAATATCATTTCCTGGCATAAATAATATATTCAAGCTTTCTAATTTGCATATGATTATACCTCAAAAGCCAAATATTATGATATTGTTTATATATATTATCAAAGTGAAAGATAAAGTAAATTAAAAACTGGCAGAAAATTATTGAATGCTTAAAGGTTTATTTCAGGGTAGCATCCTGGAAACTAAATATAAAGAGAAAATTGTTCTAAGCATATAAACTGATTTCTGATTACACTATAGTATTTTCATGTTTCACATAAACTGGATTTGAGTTAAATCTAGTTGTATTACATAATAATTTTGGGCTTCCCTGGTGGCTCAGAGGTTAAAAGCATCTGCCTGCAATACAGCAGACCTGGGTTCGATCCCTGGGTTGGGAAGATCCCCTGGAGAAGGGAATGGCAACTCACTCCAGTATTCTTGCCTGGGAAATCCCACGGACGCAGGAGCCTGGTGGCCTACAGCAAATGTGATCAAAATTTAATTGAAATTTATACAGAAGATTGAAAATGAAGCTGGCCAGGTAAGCTTCCCCAGTGGCTCAGCAAGTAATGAATCCGCTTGCAATGCAGGAGACACAGAAGACAAGGATTCAATCCCTGGGCCAGGGAAGATCCCCTGGAGGAGGAAATGGCAACCCCCTCCTGTATTCTTGCCAGGAAAATTCCATGGATAGAGAGTTACAACAGTAGGATATGACTAAGCACATGGCATGCAGGTAAGCAATGCAACCATGTAAGCTTTCTTAGGCTTTGTTTAAAAATGGAGGACAGGTATAGAATACATAGGGAACAGACCTGTGGACACAGTGGGAGGGGAGGAGAGAGAGGGTGAGGCATATGGAGAGTAACATGAAAATTCACAATACCATACGTATAACAGATAGCCAATGGCAATCTGCTGTATGACTCAGGGAACTCAAATAGGGACTCCATGACAATCTATGAGAGTGGGATGCAGAAAGAGATGGGAGGGGATGCAGGAGGGAGGGGACATGGGTGTACTTTTGGCTGATTCTTGTTGATGTATAACAGAAAACCACAAAATTTTGTAAAGCAATATCCTTCAATTTAAAAAAAAAAAAGTGGCAAAAAAAAAGTGGAGGACAGGTGTAGAATAGAACTAAAAAGATGACTGCTAATCTCCTTCAAATTTACATTAATCAAGTCTGCCATCTTCCTATCAATACTTCTGACAAAACAAATAGCACTCTGTATCATGTACTTCTGAACAAGCTTCTATCCCCAGCCTGACAGCCAAAACAGACATCACATGTCACCTTCCTAAAGGGGCTATTAGTTAGATCTTTCCTCTTCAGAGACTGTCCCACAGAAACATTGATGCATTTGTAGTAGTAGTGTTAGTCAGTCATACCCAATTCTTTGTGACCCCACTACTGTAGCCGGCCAAGTTCCTCTGTCCATTGGATTCTCCAGGCAACAATACTGGAGTGAGTTGCCATTCCCAGAAATCAAACCGGGCTCTGCTGCATTGCAGGCAGATTCTTCACCATCTGAGCTACAGGGAAGCCTCCTTGGAGCCACCTAAATGGCTTGATCGCTTGATGCTAATATTGCAAAAACTCCTAACTTTAGGATATACCCACTAAAACTTTTGGCTTCTCCAAAGGCCCTTTTCCTACATCAGCAGAACAGTTACAACAAGAGTTCAGGATTTCAGATTTCTGTTACTTTAATAGTACTTTAAAAAAAAAAAAAAAAGCTTGTTTAAGAAGTAACATAAAGTCCACTTTCACATCTTAATTTCCAAGAAATTTTTATAATTCTAAACTCTCTTTTTGCTCTTTAGAAAGAAGAAAAAAAACTAATTTCCATTTAATGACTCAAAAAGACCCTAAAATACTATAAAATTAATGGGGGCAGTAACCATGTCTCTCACACTCACTGTTGTATATTCAGCAGTGTTGTCCAAAACTGCGTGAGCACAAGACTAGCCTAGATAGTCAGTATAAAACAGTAAGTCCCTCCACCAAAATCTATGGTAAGGCCAGAAACTGGTGTTGTAAATAGGCACCCAAGATGATTCCTAGCATGACGTAAGTTTAGGAATCAGTGGTCTAGAAAATGTATTGAGTGTATGAGAAAGAATGCAAATTTATATTTATTAGTAAACCAATAACTAATAAACTACAATTAAGTATTACTTTTTACCTTTGAAAACAAGCTTAACTCATTTAAAACATGAAGAAAACCATTAAAATATGTAGGTTAAACTTTCATTCAATTGTTCTCATTCTATTTACTATCTTAGGGACTAGTTGCTAAGTAAACTGCCAAAAAGAGTCTAGAAACTTAACCTAAAAACTGTTATTTTTCTGCATTTAGAATACTGAAAGTAACTCTTTATGGTTGATTAAAGTAAATACTCTTACATTTACCTAACTTCCTAAACTTATTTGAACTGTGCTCATCTAATCTTCACAGTAATTCTGTGAGGTATATGCTACTGGTAAACCCACTATACAAATGAGAAAACAAAGGCTTAAAGAAAAAAGTCTTCCCTGAAGCACTTGGCTAAGAATAAGTGGCAAATCTAGAATTCAAACTCAGGCAAATTATCATTATATATTTATTAGATGTAATATTTCATGCCCACAGTAGAAACAAAGGCAATGAGAAAATATATTAATTCTTTCTCTATTTATATTTGTATCCCTAACAACCAACTGCTAGTGTTTCAGGTTCTTGCAGAATAAAATAATGTGTTTTAACAAGTAACTTTGAACATCTAATAAACAGCTTATTACCTGCTTGAATCTTGTAACACAAATTGGACAATATAACTTCAAAGGAAAACTGGATACATAAGGGAAAGAGCTCCTGAAGGGTGTCCATCCTTGAAAAGAAAGTTCACCTGTAGGTCAAACCTCACAAAAGGTTTCCTCCAAGACAGAAAATATGTCTGCATTTCAGTTCCTTATTTTATTAAGTGAAATGCACACATTACATCTTAAAACTACAAGGCACAGTCATTTTAATAAAATCAAAAATATATATATTATAGCCATAAGATACCCAATCATAATGATATATTTACATTCTATAAATAGTGATCAGCAGTTTCTCCTGTGTTGAAAAAGAAAAGTAAAAGTAAAGTGGCTCAGTCGTGTCCAACTCTTTGCGAACCCGTGGACTGTAGGCTACCACTCCCTCCATGGGATTCTCCAGGTAAGAATACTGGAGTTACCATTTTCTTCTCCAGGGGATCTTCCCGACCCAGGGATTGAACCCAGGTCTCCCGCATTGGAGGCAGATGCCTTAATCTAAATCACAGTTAATAAACATAACTGAAATTTTTCATATCTTATGAAGCACTTTTATTAATGGTATATGGTCCAAAAAAAAGCCTAAAGCTACTGACCACAGTGATTTTCTAATTAACTATTAACTAAATTACTCAAATTTTAAGAAACTGAAGGGGGTTAAAAATTATCTGTTCTAAACAAATTTACAAATCAAAGCTCTTGCCAGTCTGTGACAGAACTAGAATACAGATTTTCTAACTCATGTTTCAGTGTACTATTACTTAATGGATTTGAATTACTGAAATACATGGGATACCAACTCATACATGCGGTGTAAGCAAAATTCAGGAGAATGGTCTTAAGATATTCATTGTAAGTATGACCCACAAAATATTAGATATTAATTCTCCAGAGCTGTTCCACAACATTATATCCTAATCAACTTCAAAACACTCACTCCATGAAGAAAAAGAAGAGGAGGAGGGAATAGAAAGGAGGAGGAAGAAGAGGAATAAGAAGAAGCAGGGGAGGAAGAAGGAGGAGGAAGAGAAGAAAAGTATACTTAGGAAAGTTTTAGGGGAGAAACTGAGAGAGTAAAAACAATTAAATCAGAAACTGCAAAAGGAAAGAAATGTTACAGGGGAACAGAAATTACCAATTACCAATTTTGAAGTAAAGAAAATAAACACGTACACACAAAACTGAGACTAAAGGAAATAAATGCCACAACAGTAAGTCCAGCATTTTCTAACAAATATGATGGAGCAACTGACGTCAGACTAACATTCCTACCATGAGCAACCATAAAACAAAATGTATGAAACAACTGTTTACAGACATTAGACAACAACACTATCAGTTCAGTTCAGTCGCTCAGTCGTATCNAGAGAAAGATGAACACATAGAACTGCTCCAGGATGGTAGGGCCATCAGAAAGCAGGTTTAAGAACTGAGTGTCCTCAGCTTGCAGTGCGCAGATCCAAGGTTAGAACAAAATGTGCTGCAGGTAGAAGCCCATCACAATGAGCCTGAATCCTGTGACGTCAGGATTACTATACTGTACCAAACCCTGTGTGCCCCTTTAGGCTGCTTATTTGCCATTTGCTTTACAGGAATACTTCTTTTAAATGTGTTCACTGTTAGGAGTTATAATGGGACCAAAAGGACGAATACGGTTTTCCATTCAGTTGGATAAAATGTGAAAGTTATCTTTCCCCACTTAGCTAAGTGTCTTGGTTTTTATTTTCTCATTGTGTCCACGATGACGATTTCCTACTGAGTCTGTGGGGAAGTGTGCTTTACCACTTGTGACCAGGTGGGGACTCCACTGAGCTACACTGCTGAGCACAGCTTTGCAAATCCTTGGAGACAGGACTCATTCCTAGAGGCTCAGCCAGACTGTAGCCATTGCTGCTGTCGGATTTGAAGCCTGTGCAAAGCTGTGTCTGGTGAAGAATGATTTGTATACTCTGAAAAGTGCCAGGTTTTTTTGTTCAGTCCCTACCCTGGTTGAAGGCTTAGGTCCAAGGAACAGTTTTCTTTGAGCTTGATTTTGCTCATAACTGAGGCCCTATGTGCTTCAGTCCTCAACAGAGCTGTTCCTAGGGACAGCTGGCACAAAGCCTTTGGGAAGGTGCTACCTGGCTGTTTATTTACAAGTCCATTTTAGCTTGCTTGTTTGCCAAGCCGACTAGGAGAAGACAGAAGGAAAAAGCAAATGATTTGTATACTCTGAAAAGTGCCAGGTTTTTTTGTTCAGTCCCTACCCTGGTTGAAGGCTTAGGTCCAAGGAACAGTTTTCTTTGAGCTTGATTTTGCTCATAACTGAGGCCCTATGTGCTTCAGTCCTCAACAGAGCTGTTCCTAGGGACAGCTGGCACAAAGCCTTTGGGAAGGTGCTACCTGGCTGTTTATTTACAAGTCCCTTTTAGCTTGCTTGTTGCCAAGCCGACTAGGAGAAGACAGAAGGAAAAAGCTCTAAAAAATAATAAGCTGAAACATAAAATTGAGCACTTTCTCTGCTGAGTATTATTTTAAACACTTTATAAAATAAACTCATTCTTCTTCCTCCTCAAACCCTGAGATAGATGCCACTTTTGTTGTTTTCTGATGGGAAAACAGATCTCCTGGCAGAGCTGAGATCCACTGGCACAAGGCCCCCGAGGAACATAACTGGGAGTTGAAGCCAGGCCATCAGACACGAAAGCTCACACCCTAAACCCCGACACTGTACTGTCTCACTCCGCCTGGGTGTGATGCAAATGTTTGTGTGTGTACACTGATTCTATGGCAACCCACCAGTCACAGGACCCTCACATTAGACAGGTAATGACTTAAATGTTTTTTTAAAAAGTAGCACTTACAATTTCTACACATAGTGAGCAGTAGTTGAGCTGTTCAGATTTCTTGAAAACTGGTCTCAGAGCCCGTTGTTTGAAGCATCTGTCACAGGAGCCAAATACGTTAACTAAAAAGGTCTGATCCATATTTTACCCCAGCTGACGCTGGAAAAGAGGGAGAGAAAAAAAGGGAGGTGTGTGTATGAGAAAATTTTCACAGATTAAGAAACAACCTTTAACAAGCTCTTTAGTCTTATTTCTCTAATTTCTTGGGCATTTCATAGCAACTGAAAGTATTATGAAACAGTCCTAAATATTTTATAATGGTCTGCAAATTTTTACTTTCTACTGTTTGTTCATAAAAGAAACTTTGTATTAGACTTTAATAAACTTTGTATTAACATGGTAGTCAGCATGGATGTAAAATCAACTTCTTGAGCTGAAAGCAGAATAGAGAGCAGAGAGCAGAGAGTTAGATAAAGTGACTTGTTAGACAAAGCATGCATCATCCTCCCATGCAGCTTCTATTTTCTTTCTTTCCTTTTTTCCTTCTTTCTTTCTTGTTTTCTTGGCCATACATGTGGCATGTGGGATCTTAATACCCCAACCAGGGATCAAACCCTCACCTCCTGCATTGGAACCACATAGTCTTAACCACTGGACCACAAGGGAATTCCACAATACATGTTTTGGTTGACTTTTTTTTAAAAAAAAAAGAAAAAGAGAAAAGAAAAGAAAAGGGGGGAAGGGATGTGTGTATATGTATGAGAAAAGCCAATGGAAACAGCTTTTTAAAACCTCATCTTGGGACTTCCTTGGCAGTCCAGTGGTTGAAGCTCTGCTCTTCCACTGCAGGGGACTTGGGTTCGATTCCTCCTTGGGGAACTAGGATCCTGCATCCATAGTTCAGTTCAGTC